>BTHU01000002.1:42913882-43246382 GCA_036184795.1 Tokudaia tokunoshimensis
TTGAGGGAAATGTATACAGAAACAAAACCAATATCCTACACTCTGCATGGAGGTCAACATGCAAAGATTTCTAAAACAATTTTGGCTATTACTCTTATCTATCTTATTTGATCTCTGTCAAATAACATAAATCTACTATCAATGTTTAGAGATAATTAAAATAAAGCTACATGTTTAGATAATATGAGATATCTATGAAATATGTTGGTTTTATGGTAAACTTACATAGTTGACATTTAATGAATCAACGTCTCTGCTACGCAGATCTTTTCATGGTATTCTATTTTGGAATGCAAATGTTTACACAAGCTTTTCTTTGTTGCCTTTTATCACTTTAAAGAAAGTTAAACAGTGATCCTTTAAGTCCTTGATCCATAGCTCAAATGATTTGGGGAATGGAAAGAACCTTATTAAAAATACACCCTGTATTCTAGAAAATGAGTACTAGAAATGTCACTTAGATAAATCTACTATGGAAAGGAAGTCAGAGAAATGTGTGTGGATATTTCTCATTCAAGACACTGAAGCTTCATTGCTAACCCAGAGTATGTGTTATGCTTGATGACTTTGCTCAGAGTTGAAAGTGGAAAACGCAGGTCATAATGTTCTGGGAAGAATCCTAGAAACAACATGTTGCCATATAATCAATACTATTCTGCAGGAAAGGCACACCATTACAAAATGACAGTTTGCTTCTATGATAGTTCTTCCTTCACGGATACTTTCCTGGTCTAATTACATGAATAAGAGTTGACAATGCCAAGTCAAGGGACACTCTCCACATTTTAAACTAGGAAAAAACTAGGAAAGTACACATATAGGAGCCTAAGGTGCATGTAATGACGTATTCTGAATGCAGCGCTGAAACAGAGAGAGATTACATCAAGGACTATGTGAACTTTAAGGACAACATGCCCAAAAAAGTTTCTTAGCTGGAGAGCCTGCTTACTGATGCAGTGGTGACAGATGTAAAGAGGTGCTCTTTTGCACCTTTTCTGTAAATTTAAAACTATTCTAAACTAAAATGAGACATTTAAAAATATAGCGCCCTCCATAAAACACTAGTTAGTGTTTATAGTAACTTCATATGCCAGTCATATCAACTGGAGAGACAAAATAATTTTTATTTGTTTTAAGTAAAATTTTTCCTTTATTTTTTTTTTACTTATTCACATTACATGCCTCTCAGTGCCCCCTCCTGGCTACCGCCTCCCACAATCCTTCCCCATCCCCCCTCCACTTCTCCCCTGAGCAGGTAGAGGCTCTCTGTGTCTCTCCTCAGCCTGGCACTTCAAGTCTCTGAAAGACTAGGTGCTTTCTCTCCCACTGAGGTTAGAGAAGGCAGCCCAGATGAAGAACATATCCCAAATATAGGCTACACCTTTTGGGATAGACCCCACTCCAGTTATTTGGTACCCATATGATGACCAAACTGCATATCTGCTACATACATGTGGGGAGGCCTAAGTCCAGCCCATGTATACTCTAGTTGGTGGTTCAGACTCTGAGAGCCCCAAGGGTCCAAGTTAATTGACTCTGTTGGTCTTCCTGGGGAGTTCCTATCCCCTTATGGGCCTTCAATCCTTCCTGCTATTCCCCCAATTCCTGGGACTATTCCATGAGTTCCCAAGCTCCATCCACTGTTGGGCTATGGGTGTCTGTATCTTTATGAGTCAGCTGCTGGATGGAGCTTTTCAGAGGACAGTATCAACATGCTCCTGTTTATAAGAGAAAAAGGGTATCATTAATAGTATTAGGAATTGGCGCTTGGCCATGTGATCTATGAGTCTCAATTTAAGTGGTTATTGGTTGGCCATTCCCCCTGTCTCTGCTCCATTACCAATGCCTGGATTTTTGTACACAGGATAAATTTTGTTTGAAAGTTTTGTGGGTGGGTTTTATCTGGCACAATACAGTGGAAATGCATGCCTCACTAAATAAGATGAAAAGTTGGGTGGATGTCTATAATGTAGCACTATCTTTTATAGTAATCTGGAGATTTGTTGGTTGTTTTTCATCCTTTGGATGTTTCCACTTACTAATGGTTAAAGCAATAGTTCCTCTGAAAAATAACCACACACACACACACACACACACACACACACACACTCACAGATGAGATATAGAAATAGATTTGACAAATGACTATATACATGTATATATGTATATACATACATATTTATTGATATAATTAGATGATTGATAGATAATAGATGTGACAAGTAACTATATAAATATATTGCATAAATATACATATATATTAAAGGCATAAAGAATGGATTTTATATTTCTTATCTGACATACATGATTTAGAAATGTAAGCTTGCATCCACAATGTTAGTAATGAGAGCCCTAGCATTATCTTCCTGTCTCCTGTTCTACAGTTTCTGGTTTCTATTGAAATAATTTAAAATGCTAGCTATAGAGGAGCCCTCTCCCATGGACTTGATAAGTAGCTATTTATTCAGCATTAAATGAAGATGTCCCATTTAGTTATTTAAAAAAAATTATTTTATGGCTGAAATTCTACAAATTCTTCATCTTGTAAAAGAAGCTAAAACAGAGAAAAAAATCATTTACCTCAAGACATGTGTCTAATGAAAAGTTGCTACTGGAAACATGACTCTTACATAGAGGTCTCCACAGCATTTGTTTTCAAGTGTTGTGAATCATACTATGTTTTTAACTTCTAATATCAATGCATTGATATTGGACAAATTGGGTAATTTCTAGAGTTTTGTACAATGTCCTTTGAGTCTGAGAACAGATAAATGAATGTAGTACATGTAGAGAATGATGGTCACATGCAAAAAAGATCCTTCAGCATTCTTTGTGATGTTGGACAATATTCGTGTGTCTGTGTGTGTGTGTATACATGTGAGTAAATGTGATTGTATATGTTTATGCGCATATGTTCATGTGTATATTTGTGCGTATGTTCATGTGTGTGTTCTTGTGTATGTGAAAATGTATGTTTTATGAGATATGGTTTGTAAGCACAATGGCAAGACAATTATTAGGAAAACAGAGAACACTTATTTTTGTCTTATTTTTTTTGCTAGAAATTGTAAAGGAATGTGATCTTTAAGTTGAACTAGTTCATTCATCTCATTTTGGAACACATAAGAAGTATGTGCAAAATAGTACTAATAAAGTATATTAATATATCAGTGCATATCATATATAATTATCTATTATATTTAGATAAATATATTAACACTGAATCTTACAGACAAGATATAAAAAAGAGATTACAAGCAAAATTTATAGAGACAGTTCTTAGAAATAATATTTGTAAGCAAAAATCTTTAAATTTTCTCAAGGGCAGAAAGGTCCTAATACAAGATGAACAGTCCAAATCTGTAAATATCTGAAATTAAAATTGCTACAAAATGTGAAGAAGTATTAGTGTGCACTTGTCACACAGGTTGAAAATTCGACACCTAAGTTAGAGGTGAGCTGTTATAGACAAAAATACTTCATACTTAAAATATGATATGAAATGATGTCCTGGTGAAATGTGTTTGCTATATATGAACATGAATGAATTTTACTTTAAACTTATGTTCTATTCATATTATATGTACACAAATATTCTAAAAATCCCAAGAATTCTAAAATCTGAAATTCTTCTTGCTCTGAACATTTAAGATAAAAGATACTGTTGTAGTTTGGGTATAATTTTATTGTTCCATGTTTCCCCTATGTTCAGAGATTGATGCCCAGAGTGACATTACTAGGTGATTCTGTTCAACCTTTGGGAGATAAGGAAGGGTAGAGGTTATTGGTCATTGGGAATGTGCTATTACATTGAAGTTCCCTGCAAGCCCATAGTTGCTCTCTTAAATGATTGTTATAAATGGTTCAAAAATTTCCTATGCCATCACTCTGTTCCTATTTTGAGAGGCAATCACTTATTTTCTCCAGTACTCATGGGCTATGGTACTACACTAACTGACTCTCACATCAGAGGCCAACCGACGGTCCTCACATCTCCTAACTTCTACCTCTGCTCACAGATTGAACTCATGCAAGTGAGTACAGGAAAACAACCATGAAAAGAATGATGTGACCATGATTCTAAGAGGGACTTGTGTCATCTACCATGTTTATGGGAAAATTCTCTACAATCTACTCTTCTAACATAAACCTCAATTGAAAGAATATATTTGTAAAACTTTAAGAACATATAATCTTTATGTAATAAATTAAACTTCTTTGTCAAATGTATCAGCTCAGCATATAGTAGCTAGAACTGTAAGTACCCCCAGTAACTTGAAAACTAACAACCCAACTCACTGGACACTTTGAAATGATAGAAATGCTAATTTACTACAACAAGTGTTCTACTACTTACATGATAAATATTTTTAAAAATATCATACCATTTGCCTTAAATATCTACACAGTCAACATTTGTTTCAGTGTTATGAGCAACATGGGAGATATCAAGTGCCTCAAAGAGTCAGATTTGAATGTTCTTTCCCTGGCTTTGCTGCCTATTTCTTGGAAATTTCAGAGTGAGCCTTTCAATTTCATGTATTATTGCAATTTAGACAACATCGTGACATTAGCCAGCTGATGGTAAACACTGAAGCTCTTTTCATGGACCACTTAGGTTTCATGAGTCTAAAGACTTCTGGTATTTAAGCCCAGATGGTTACCAGAGATGTCTCTGAATTACTAATTACCATGCTAAATAAATCTACAGTGATAAGGGCTTAATACCTTCATTGGCCAACTTTGTACCAATAGAATGAAATACTTGATATAGCTACTTATGAAAAAGGGAGGTTGATTTATGTCATTATTACATAGGCTTAACATTTAGTGAGGAGTGGAGATGAAGAGCACTAGCTTGCCTAGCAGATGATATCGCATCACAGAAAATGAATATATCAGAAAGCAAATGGCTACATCTCAAACTAGAAGAGAAGAAGAAGGTCCATTAGAGGATGGAAGAATCAGAAATACTTTTACCATAGGCCAGATAATGGACAATGGTGCCCACCTATAAGGTGAAATATGTCAAGAACAGAGAACTGACAAGGCAAGATATATACATTCCAGATTCTGTTGCATAAAGGGAGGTTTTTGTTTGTTTGTTTCTTTTGTTTTACTTCTTTGCCAAGAGATCTTCTTTTTCTAAGTTCCTAAGTTCTTTTATTTGGCTGCTGTCCAATGAAAGCTACGGTCCACTTACTTTCCAACTACCTTTGGCCACCTGCCTGGAGCTACCAGATGACATGAGAGCAGGAATGGGTTCTTACCAAGCTTGGCAAAGATAGTATGACAAGTTTACTGGTTTGAATAAAGAGATATAAAATTATATCATTAACCACTTATCATATGTATCTCTGTGTATATGTTTTATAGATTCAGGGTGCCCTGAGAAATTCATTTAAGAATATTTGTCCTGTCTACAGGAAATGCAAGGAGAAAGATGGAGTAGAGACTTAGGGAATGGCCAACCAATATCTGACCCAACTTGAGACCCACCCATAGGCATACATTAGTCCATGAAACTATTTATATTACTCTGTTATGCTTGTAGACAAGAGCCTTGCATAACTGTCTTCTGAGAGTCTACATCCAACAGCTGATTGAAACAGATGTAGAAACCCATAGCTAAACAATAAACAGAGCTCTGGTAGTCCTATGGAAGAGTTGGGAGGAGGACTAAGGACCCTGAAGGAGAAGAAACTCCACAGAAAGACCAACAGAATCAACTAACCTAGGTCTTTGGGGGCTCTCAGAGCTGGACCACCAACAAAAGAGCATAAATGGGCTGAACCTAGACCTCCAGGCACATATGTAATAGTAGATATGCTCAGTTGTCATGTGGTTGTGTCTATGTCTCAATAAAATGGTAGAATGCTGTGATTTTCAGGTTAGCCCTTAAGGCTGTGGAAAAGAATTCTGAAAACACGAGTCTGAAAATATATAATTTCTCTAATATGTAAAATATAAGGATGCAATGTAAATTGTATAAGGAGATTCACAGATCTAAAAGAACAGAGGCATCTGAACTACGAGCCAGATTCTCAGAAAGATATTAAGGATCTTACTATTTTTAAGGATACGAAGATAAAGAGTTAAGGAGTGGTGATCCCAGGGCAAGATCCTATCAAACTAAGGATTTTTTGTTTGCCTATTTGTTTGTTTGTTTGTTTATGCTTACAAAGACAGGTAGGTTCCTGAGTTCAAGCCCAGCCTGGGACAGAGGGAGTTTAGGTCCAGGCCCAGATATGGTAGTGATGGTAATGTCAGGCAGTGTTGCATCCAGTTATCTTATTATCTGTACTTGTGCATGCTGCCTCTTTCTAAGAATCAAGGAGCAGAGGTCATGGGATGCTGATTCATGGGATAATCGAAAGGGAATCTTTTGGCTGAATTGATAATCAAAAGGAAACTTTGACTGAATTGATATATAAATAAAAAACTGGACATTTGATCTGCAAGAGATGAGGTAGCCAGAGGGTTGTTTTTTTGTTTTTTCGTTTTTTTTTTTTTTGTTTTGTTTTTGAAATAGCAAGAGAAAGCTATCTAGAGCAGAGGAGAACACAGAGAGCAATCTGAAAGGCTGTCTAGAGCAGAGCACAGAGAGAAGCTAATCAGGAAAGTCATCTCGAACAGAATATAAGCCTTCAGCTAGAACCCATGATTTGACTTTGAGTTGTTTGTTTTGCCACTACCAGACACCCTTTCTCTCAGAACCCATCTCCAGGCTGAGGCTGGTCTATGACATTCTATCATGCACTCATCACACATGGAGAAATTTAATTTCAAGGCATGCTTTAAAATCATTCTGTAACTAGATTTGGGAAAGCATCACAACCAATACTGCTGTTCAGTTGACTAGACCACATGTCACTTTAAAGTAAATGTATTGGTTTCATTCCTCCCCAAAGAGTACAAAATTTCCAATGCATTTAACTTACATGACTATTAATAGAAGTTGAAATTGCTCTCAGGACACTCCCAATTTCAGAAGTTACAACAGCATCAATACCAGGATGTGAGAACCAATACTAATGTCTTTTTTATTCAGTCCACATCATAATATTTTACTTTTTATTGTGAAATGTTAAATGTCTGTGTATATACTAGTAGAGACACATTTCACCATTCCCAGGGTTCTTCTGGTAAACTTTGGTATACTTTGGGAGCATGAGCACATGATTTGGAAGGCATGCCTAATACTAAAATTATATCTCTCATCAGTACTGTGCATGAGGATACAGCAAAAATCCACTATTTATTACTTCCTTGATATGTTTGCATGCCTGCAATCTAAGAAATTTATAATATTCCAGAAAGGCTAGAATTTTCCTTGATGACTAGATAAATTGACTCTATTTACTCTACACACACACACACACACACACATATACACACCATTCATATAAGGTAGGCTAGGAGATTTCTGTGCCACCAGAAGTGGTTTCTATTTTAATTGTCACAGAATTTTTTGGAAAAATCTAGCCAAAGCTATGTCAAAACAAAACTCTAACTCATGTTGTCCTCCAGTCCTTTTCTCTGCTGTCAATACTACCCTTATGGCTTTCCTCATTTCTCTTCACTCTTACTCTTCCTACTTCATCTGTGACCTCTTCAATATTAGTTTTATATCCTCCCATGTTTCTTTCATTTTTCTCTTCAGGAGCAAGTCTTCATTTGTGTCCTCCTACTTTTTTCTCACAGTGTGACTTCTGTGATTTAACAAAGGGCTAGTAGCAGAGTTTTATGTAAAATGTAAAAGAATATACCGTTCCTGTACTTTCAAGCTCAATGATCATTGTAGAAGAGGCCAAAAATATTTTACAAGACAGAGGAACAGGAAGTTTGCTGTGAGATTATTTCTCCTAGAAATGAGAGAACCTATGCCCTTGAAGTCTCAGCAACATGGCTGTCTAGACATGACCTGAACAAAGACATTATCAATAGGCATGCTAATGAGGAAGAAAGAATGCTTACAGGAAGGTCAACTCTAGACAAAGAACTAGCATCCATTAAGGAATGCTGAGAGTTAGGGAGATAGTCTTTTCAGAAGATCACAAAATTGGTTATTATATACCAAAAGGTCAGCCCTGAAAACATGTAAATGCACGTAACGTTATATGGAATGATCATAATGCATACAATATGTTGAAAAATTATTTCCTTTGCCAGGGAAATAAACCAAGTCAAGCCAGACTAAACTATTTTGGGTTTGTTGGGAGTGTATATAGATGGCTTATTGAGAAGCAGCTCTAGGTGAGTTCACTGATCCCAAGGAACAGGGACAAGGAAGTCACCATGGGGAGGAAGACAGAGGTGGGGAGGAAGAGATAGAGGAAAAAGAGAAAAGGCACAGAGGAGAGAGAAGGAGAGGAATGACCAAAATGCCTGAATTATATTAGAAGAAACTTCTTGAGGGAGGAGAATCACTAGGTTGGAAAGTTCAGGGTAAAGAACACAGTAGGCACGTTATGGACTGAGGGATGCTGGATGAACTTGGAGGTCATCTCCATTTTGGTATGTTAAGTATGCACCTCGACCCCTTGGCCAAGGTCTGAAACCCAACACTGTTAAAGAAAAGGAGGCCATGATTTGGAAAAAAAGTAATATGGGCAAGTACATGGAGAGTTTTGGTGGAAGTAAGGGAAAGGAAACAGGATTAAACTATATTAATCTCAAAAAAGTTCAGAACAATGTTTTCTTAGAAAGTAAAAGACTAAGTCAAAAATGTCTTATAAAAGCAAGCAGATTATATTCAAAATCATTTGATACTCACCATCTAATATCCATATTCACTGTGCCCACAATGCAACAAATGGGACGTTGGGAGAGGATATTATTAATACATAATGAAACAGGTATGTGACTTCCTGACCCAGTCTCACTGGTGTAAATCTAGTCCTCAGAATGATCTGAGAATCCATAATAGATAAGAGATTGCTTGAGTACTTGTTAAAGTATGTGCTCTAGCTATTACAAAGTAGTCAGATAAATTTGTTATTTGTGTAAATTATGAGGAAGAACTCCCTTTTTGTTCCAGAAACTTTTGTTCTTTTGATATTAGTGAAATTAGAAATCAAAAGAAAATATGATTCATGGGGAGATTAAATAATTTTCATGAAAATGCTTTATGAATTTTCCTCATTTTATCTTAAGAATTATTATTAGTCTCATTTATATTTTAAAGTATGGTCTATGTAAGATCTCTATACTTGTATTTGCAGATTACAGGTTAGCAAGGTGTGTTTATATACTACAAAATAAAATGCAGGGATTATCAAGAGTGTTTTGAAAATAAGTTAGAAGTTATTGATGTCAAAGTAGCTAAACAGTATTTGAAGCCACATAAAAATATTGCTCTGATATTGTATGTAAAAGTTGAAATAAACTTTACCTCTATAAAAAGCCACTGGGGCTTATAAGACATTGATTTTTTTGAATCAGGAATCCCTTCCTATTATCTGATTACACTAAGATATGCTCAGATTTCCAAAGAAAACAGTAGTAGTCTACAGAAAGATGTTACATAGGAAAAATGCAAATATGAAATATAAAGTAGCAAATTCACAACATATCCAAACATTCAGTTTTCTAAATATTTTTATTGAATATTTTTATTTATTTACATTTCAAATGCTATCCCCTTTCCCCGTATCCCCTCCATAAAAACCCCTATCCCATCCTCCATTCCCCTGCTTCTATGAGAGGGCTCTCCCACCCTCCCACCCACTCCCACTTCACTGTCCCAGCATTTCCCTACACTGGGGGCATCGAGCCTTCACAGGACCCAGGGCCTCTTCTCCCATTGATACCCTACAAGGCCATCCTCTGCTACATATGCACCTGGAGCCATGGGTCCCTCCATGTGTAATCTTTGGTTGGTGGTTTAGTCCCTGGGAGCTCTGGAGGATCTGGTTAGTTGATATTGTTGTTTTTCCTATGGGTTGCAATCCTCTTCATCTCCTTCAGTCATTCCCCTAACTCTTCTACTGGGGACCCTGTCCTGTGCTCAGTCTGATGGTTAGCTACAAGCACATGCATCTGTATTGGTCAGGCTCTACAAAGCCTCTTAGGAGACAGCTATATCAGGCTCCTGTCAGCAAGCACTTCTTGGCATCCTCAATAGTGCTTGGGTTTGGTGACTATATATAGGATGGATTCCCCAGGTGGAGCAGTCTCTGGATGGCCTTTCCTTCAGTAGCTGCTCCACACTTTGTCTCTGTATCTCCTTCCATGGGTATTTTGCTCCCCCTTCTAAGAAAGACTGAAACAATCATACTTTGGTCTTCCTTCTTCTTGAGCTTCATGTGGTCTGTGAATTGTATCTTGGGTATGCTGAGCTTTTGGGCTAATATTCACTTATCAGTGAGTGCATACCATGTGTGTTCTTTTGTGATTGGATTACCTCACTCAGGATGATACTTTCTAGTTCATCTAGTTCATTTGCCTTAGAATTTCATGAAGTCATTATTTTTAGTAGCTGAGTAGTAGTACTACATTGTATACATGTACCACATTTTCTGTATCCATTCCTCTCTTGAAGGACATCTGGGTTATTTCCAGCTTCTGGCTATGACAAATATGACTGCTATGAACATAGTGAAGGGTCTGTCCTTATTACCTGTTGGAGCATCTTCTGGGTATATGCCCCAGGAGTGGTTTTGCTGGGTCCTCAGGTAGTATTATGACCATTTTTTTGAGGAACCACCAGACTGATTTCCACAGTGGTTGTACCAGCTTGCAATCCCACTAACAATGGAGGAGTGTTCCTCTTTCTCTACATACTGACCAGCATCTGCTGTCACATCAGTTTTTGATTTCAGCCATTCTGACTGGTGTGAGGTAGAATCATATGGTTGTTTTGATTTGTATTTCCCTGATAACTAAGGACATTGAACATTTCTTTAGGTGTTTCTCACCCATTTACTATTCCCCAGTTTAGTATGCTCTGTTTAGCTGTTCCCCATTTTTTAATAGGGCTATTTAATTTTCTAGAGTCTAACTTCTTGAGTTCTTTGTATATATTGGATATTAGCCCTATTAGATGTAGATTGGTAAAGCTCTTTTCCCAATCTGTTGATTGCCGTTTTGTTCTATTGACAGTGTCCTTTGCCTTACAGAAGCTTGGCAATTTTAAGAGGTCCCATTTGTGGATTCTTGATCTTAGAGCATAATCCATTGGTGTTCTGTTCAGGAAATTTTCCTCTCTGCCCACATGTTCGAGACTCTTCCCCAATTTCTCTTCTATTAGTTTCAGTGTATCTGGTTTTATGTGAAGGTCCTTGATCCCCACTCTGCCTAATGTTTTTAACAAATCAATATTCAATGGATATCATGTGCATTTTAGATCTCCCTCTGAAGGAATCAAAAAAGGAAAATGATGATTTATCTGCATTTAAAAATCAAACTTCTCAGCCATTAGATATTCTTCAGGTGAGAACTCTTTGTGGAGCTCTGTACCCCATTTTTCATCATCCTTAGTCATTAGGGAAATGCAAATCAAAACAACCCTGAGATTCCATCTCACACCAGTCAGGATGGCTAAGATCAAAAACACAGGAGACAGCAGTTGTTGGCGAGGATGTGGAGAAAGAGGAACACTCCTCCACTGCTGGTGGAATTGCAGGCTGGTACAACCACTCTGGAAAGCAGTCTGGCGGCTCCTCAGAAAACTGGGCATGACACTTCCGGAGGATCCGGCTATACCACTCCTGGGCATATACCCAGAGACTTTACCTGCATGCAATAAGGACACATGCTCCACTATATTCATAGCAGCCTTATTTATAATAGCCAGAAGCTGGAAAGAACCCAGATGTCCCTCAACGGAGGAATGGATTCAGAAGATGTGGTATATTTACACAATGGAATACTACTCTGCAATTAAAAACAATGAATTCACGAAATTCCTAGGCAAATGGTCAGAACTTGAAAATATCATCCTTAGTGAGGTAACCCAATCACAAAAGATCACACATGGTATGAAGTCACTGATAAGGGGATATTGACCCAGAATCTCAGAATACCCTAGACACAATCAGCATATCAATAGATTTCTAAAAAGATGGAAGGAGAGACCCCTGGTCCTGGAAAGACTGGATGTAGGGGAACGCCAGGACAGAGTAATGAGAGGGGGTTGAACGGAGAAAAGAGGGAGGGAAGGGGGCTTATGGGACTTTCGGGGAGGGAGGAAACGGGAAAGGGGAAGTGATTTGGAATGTAAATTAAAAAAATAAAATAAAATTAAATTTAAAAAAAAATCAAACTTGCTGATTTGAATGTAACCATTTATAATGTGAGCTAGTGCGCATAAATTACAACAAACTTTAGGAATGGGTTTTATATGGTGTAGATTGAGCAAAGTTCTAGCCCTAATAACATAGCAGTCTTGTGGGTGAAAATGAAAGGTCTTCAAAATATGGACTTGATTCTCTTCTCTCTTGAAAAATGGGTCTATTCAACAGTGTCAGCAAAATTTATTTTTCCATGCTTATGCCCTATTTCACCAACCTCATGATTTCTGGATTGTATTATAATAATTAGGAATAAAATGATGTTTGCATTATTGCATGGCAAGTACTTGGTTACAAACATAATTGATGGCACTAGTATCAAAACGATCAAAACCAAAGTGAAATTTAAAATCAGTTTCAAGGAATCCACTTGACTGCTCTATGATTACTTTTATTTCTCCCTTATGTTCACATGAGTCTTCATTCACCAAAGATGGAAAGGACGATTTTGAATGAATCAAATGGAGTCAGCCTTGGAATTACTTGACCAAAATCTGTTGGGCTTGCACTGTGAGCTTCAAGCAGAGATCAGTGATGAGTAAGTGAGATAATCTCCCACTCTACTCAAGTGTTGGGAAGTGTTTTTTGTTTTGTTTTGTTTTGTTTTGTTTTGTTTTGTTTTTTGCTTTACTTCTGTAAGAGTGGGTTTCCTGGGGTCATCTTGTCTCTGAGATTTTTTTCTTTGTCTTTACTGCAAAAGAATCTCACTTCTCATATTGCCCTATCAAAATGTTAAGGAGGGATATGGGAATATGCTTGCTGAAGTCTCATAGAAGCTTTAAATATGTTGTTGCAGCTAAAGAGTTCATCATAGTTAAAGATCAGCCTGAGACATGGATAAATTATGGACCTGTCCTGGATTTTAAGTGTTGTACTCAAAATAACGCAAGGCAACTGAAACTTGGGCTATTCCTCCAGGCTTAATGATAAGTGTAAAATTGGCCAAGTCTTTTCTATATGCTCGTTGTACTGTCAGTGACATAGAATGTTAATTTGTGACAGATGCTTTGATAATACTAACCTGAGTAGTATATCCAAAATGTGAGGCAGTCAGCTTTGTTCACTTTTATGTGCAATAGAGATTTCTAGATATTTTCCCTTCTAGGACAGAGAGAAATGAGCAGTGTCATACTATGTAGCTGTAGCTGGCCTTGTACTGTTTTCTGCCACACATCATGAGGTCTGTAATTAAAAGCACTTGCCAACTTGCATAGAAATAACATTTCAGATCTCTAGGCTTAGACTTTCACAGTCATGTTGTATGTCAGTCAGTGGGACACTTCAACTCCTGGAGATTCAGTTTCCACATTCCAGTACCAAAGCAGTAATCTTGCATCATGACCTTTAAAGAGTTAAAAGAAAACTCATTATCAGGAATCAAGTATTTTATAAAATTGCCTGAAAATAGTATATGGTGGAATTTCCTGGAGAACATGTGTTCTTTAAGTAATCAAACCCTAATGCTGGTGGAGTAGGAGAAATTGGAGAATTGCAAAAGGCGGTTAAGTGCCCCTATTCTATTTGCTCAGAGTTTGTTGGGTTTGGATCAGGAAAAAAAAAAAAGCTAAACTTCAGTGTTGGATTGGAGGAGGAGGAGAAAGAGCAGGAGGATGTAGGCAATCATATTTCTGAACAGGTTAACAATAAACTGCAATATCTAAATGCATCTCTGTCTATTCCTTGTTCTAGTAGGGAGGGAAGCAGTGTATTCCATTATTTCAAAGGTAGTATCAGTTTAAAGACAACGAGACTTAGGAAAATGTAAATGTTGCACCCTTATCTTCAGAAATGGCTCCAGATTCAGATTGCCTTCACTTTTCTGCTCTGCTCCAAACCCCTCAAAGCAACAGATTCCTTCTCTTTCAAGCTAGGGATGTCTTTCTTCTACAAATCTTTCAGTGAGAAGAAAATCCTGAGATGCAACCTAGTACTACATGTTTGATTAATCTTGTCATATGAAATGAAAGAGTGGTGGCTCTGGTGGCCTTCCCTCAGGAGTCCTCACTATGGTCAATCAGTTGTTTAAAGGTTAATACAGAGAACTTAGAGAAGAACTTGCATCTCTTGGAGAAGAAGAATGTTGTCACTAGTGGCCAATCTACCCTTGTATGTTGCCCATGAAGATTTGGAAGGCCTGGATCAAAGAAGTAAATAAGCAGAGGAAGAACATCACAGAAAGAGAAGAGGAGGATGTCTTCAGAAGGACTACCAAAGAAATATCCAGCTCATGACCTGGGACAATACCATACTCCGGTGGACATTTCTGTTAAGTAGTCTAAGTTAGATATATAGTCCTTTTACTAGACTTCAGACTTAAAAAAATGCTCCCTGTCAAAAAAGATGAAACCTAACCAGATTTATATGAGTAAATCTGACCCCACATCCATTAAAATGTGACCAAGCAGAGGAATAGACTTCAATCTTTTTGAAGCAGAAGACAAAATTATGCATCAGTATTTGCTATGAAGATTCAGAATTCCCATTCAAATTAAGTGATCATTTAGCAGGGCTGGCTATGAGCAAGCATTCCAATTGAAAGGGAGCCTCCATGTTGGGAGCAGGTTTAATAAGACATCATTTTCTAATCTATACATTAGTCATGATCCCGTACACGAGTTAGCCATTTACTTTTGTGAACATGGGTGAAATGTATAGAAGATTTAAGCAAGAGGAAGCTGTCTGAGGCAGAAGACAGGTGGAGAAGAGCTGAATGTTCTCTAAGCATAATAGTGCATTCCTGCCAAGCCTTCAGCATCTGAACTTCCAGGGTGCATGTTGATTAACAGGGTTAGGGTTTCATCTGTTATTACTTAACTGACATGTTGCTGCAAATTATAGCTGGAGCACAGTAGTGGGTTATGGATACAAATAACATTTAAAATAATTTCTTTCCTTTTTACCTAGAGGAATTGTGAACTCAACAGCAGGCTTTCCCTTTACTCGAAAAGCATCCATCCTGCTAACTGAGTAAAATGGTTGTTGTTCAGCTCATGCTGAGTTTTAAATGAAATGTGTGGTAAGGTGTTTATTCTCTCACCGATTAGCTCCCATTAACATTAATGGGAGTCGCCTGAGCAAGTGCCTCATGAAGTACTGGAAATTTCATCTTCTTAGGATGCTGTTCTGGGGGAAAAGCTTTATTTCCAAGAGATTCTCCCCCCATGGCTTCAGATATTATAGGTGTGACATCATTCATTGTACTGTCAGGTTTTCTTTTAAAAGGTAGTATTCATAAAACGAAATAGAAATAGCCATATCAAAAATGACTGTAGTAACGGGCATAAAGATGAAAGGTAGTTGAAAGGGATACATCAAAGCATGTATAATTTAGCAATCTCCACTAAATACAAAGCCAGTATTACAGGTAGCTAGAGTTAGGTGTTTCCAATGGAGAAGTATTTCAGTTTGCTGAGCATGCACCTTCTAACTCCATCCCCCAGTTACTTACTGGTCTGTTTGCTGTGTTTCCTTGGGGTTTTATTTAAAGCTGGGGATAATTTTTAAAGCAAAGTGCATTTTTCGAGACAGTTGAATGAGACATGCAGGGAAAAGATATGTGATTCCTCTTTTACTCGTGGGAAAATATGCATTAGCATGAAGTTCAACTGCCTGTCAGGAACTGAAGAGTTATTATTCTCTCTTACCCAGACAATCAGAACTGCCCATCGACCCTTTTATATTTTACTGTCAATTGGGAAACATGTATGAAGTGACCAAAGAAAAAGGACAGAATTATTCAGTTGATCAGAAATCATCGTAACTGATAGATCTGCAAATTTTCTAAATGGTGCTTGACTTTTCTGCACACCCTCTTATGTTAAGGAAAGGAAACAGTTTTGCAACCAAGCATTTTGTAGTCAACCACACGAGGCTCTAGCTTTGTGTATTCATGCATCTCTTCAAGGTCTCGAGGGAGCCATTTCAGGATAAAACATGCCTTCATAACTGCCTCCTGGAAAGTAAGACCAATTTGCTTTTATGCTTGTGGAATCTTCCTATCAGTTTGAGGGAGAACAAACTGTGGGGAAAGAAGCACTCTCCCAGTAGAGCAAACACATTCACAGAGATAGAAAAGCAGTCTTACACTGGTACTTCCCAAATGGAAAGACCTCATTTAAAGAGTAGTCACAGTATAATAAAACCTCATAATTTTCTTTTCTGTTCATGTAGAATGACTCTAATAATATCCCTGATTTTCTGTTTTCAAAAGATAAGAGTTTGAAAAAGAAACAGAGTGTAATAGCTAATAGAAAAAAAAAGGAAAGAAGGCTATTCTTTTAAAAACATCTTTAAATACATAAACGTTTTCTGCATATATTTGCTTCAGTATTAGACACATTTGCTGTCTACTAAAAGAGGTTCACTAAGGCCTAAATGTGAAGAAGCTCGCTACATGACTCTACAACTCACAAGTATACCAGAGCATACTTACTCATGCAGTCTTTGATCAATAGTTACTAGGCACTTTCCATGTATTCAAAGTTGTCCCAGGTACTGGAGAAATTAAGTTGAATCCATTAAAGTGAATGAAGGAAATCTGCAATTGAATTTCTAGCTGCTAATGGCATTGTGCCTGAAATCCAAGATTCTTCTTGGTGTAGAATTCATAAATTTATCTTAATACACAGACAGGGATAGCGTCTCATTTATTTCATTGTAGTAATCCTTCACACTTTAAGAAGATGCTACAGAATACTTTTGAAAAAGTCATATAATTCCTCTTGAGCTAAGCTATGAAAGTTTAATTTTAAAGGTATTTTTAATTCTCCTCTGTTCATCTACTCTAGAAAATGATAACAAGGTGTGCTACTCAGAGCCTACTGTTCATGTGCACAGTCAATAGTTCATCTAATATTTGTTGAATATTCAATACATGCCAAACACTCCTTTCCTCCAGGTACTGAACACATGAAGATTAAGGAGAAGAAAACTTTCATCACGAACGACTTTTGTGACACATGACATTATGGGGTCATCAAATAACCAGGGACTGAATATTTAGTGGTCGCTAAAGAATTGTTACGTTGCTTTCTTCAGACATAGCAACGACCTTATTTTGCAGGAGGTACAAGAACCCAATGGGAAATAGAATAGATAGCTACAAGAAAACAGACTCCAATAAATGTCTTCTTCCAACAGGAATACACATTTCTCATAAAGAAATGTAAACCTTTATGAGGAATATTTTTTTCTAAAATCCTATGTAAGTGACTTATGATGTTCACCATGTATATGAATTTTTGTTAGGTTGTAATAAAAACATAAAATTCACTTCCTCTTGAATTGAGAAAAGATACATTGTTTTTAATCACTACATATGATTAGTAAATATGAAGTATTTACTAATTTTGAGAGAATATTTCTAAAATCCATGCTGACTTCAAATTAATATGACTTTTGCCATCCTTTCCTTAAATAAGAATGGTTTTATATTTTTTTCTTCAACCCTTTCAGGTTTTCCTCTGCAGCTCACAAAACATATTAGCAAAGGAAATTCTCATAAATGTATTTTTTCTTATATCTGAAACATGGGTCTTCATAAGTAAAATGAAGGCCTGAAACATTTTAAATGCTTCTAGTAGTCTTGGGCATTTCTTTTCAAAATAATATTCAATGTTATTTCATGTGTAGAAGTGTTTTGCCTGCATATATATTGCTGTACCATGTGCATACAGAAACTGTAAGAGGGCTCTGGATTTTTAGAATTGTCACAGACAGTTGTGAGCTCCCATATGTATTCTGGGAACTGGACCTTGCTTCTCTGAAAGAAATATCCACTGAGCCATCTCTCCACTCTGAGACCTATGTCTTTCTTTGGACACTAAGAATGGTAACTCGGCAAAAAGTGTGAGAAGTGTGGTAGATGAAGAAATATGTGCTCCTCGCAGTGTAATGAACATTTCTCCTTATGTGACAAACACCTGACAGGAACAACTTTAGGATAGAAGCATCTATTTTGGTATATGCTTCAATAAGGGAAACAGTCCATCTTGGAGGGAAGGCATCTCAAAGTGGCACAAAGTCCCTGATCACACTGCATTTGCAGTCAAGAAGTAACTTCTTAACTCAGCTGACTTCTTCCTTTTTAATCACTCTGGGATCAGAGACAATGGGAGGGTGCCATCCTCATTTGGGGTGGTTTTTAACATCCACAGTTCTGCCCAGAAATGTGCATCCTAGGTAAATCCAAATGTAGTCAAGTTGACAGGGAAGATTACCCACCAGTTAATTACCCAATGAAAACTTATTAAAGTATATAACAGTGAGGAGTCTTGATGATCTCTTGTCCTCAGAGATAGGAATGTTCATTCTGTTAGGGAATGCACTTGAGAATCTTAGGCCCTGCCAGTGTGGAAGTACCAAGGTTTAGGGACTGGAGAACTGCTTCAGAGCATAGAAGTTCTTGCTGCTCTTCTTAGGAACCCAGGTTCAGTTCCCAACATATGCGTGATATCTCACAACTGTCGGTAACAAAAGATCCAGGTGATCCAATACCCTCTTCTCGCCTCTACAGGCAGTCATATGCATGATTCACACACACACACACACACACACACACACACACACACACACACGTGTGTGTATGTATATATGTATGTATGTAAACATGGAAATGCTGGGGAAAATAGAAACAATAATTAAATTATATGGTTCAAATTCATGATGTGAAAATATGGCACACTGATGTTTATGCTATTTCAAGCTAAAACACTTAGAAAATATACAACAGACTTCCTCTTGATGGACACTCCCACCCTCCACCCACCCTCTTTAGAGACAAAGTTACTTAATGCATTGTTTCCCTTGTTGCAGCTACTGATGAGGTTGATAAATTCTCATCTTGATCCATTTCTAAATATAGAAATAGCTCACATCTGTTAAAAATGCTTTTAGGCCATCCTGTGAGCACAAAGATTAGATCACTGTGTAAATGAACATGATTCTCAAGATACTTATTGGATGAAGTGTGGTTTAAAGTGATGGACTAGAATTATGCAGAAGAGAAGCAGGGACTCCTAGTGTGCTTTACACCCAAATCATGAGGCACAGAGACTGCTATGAGTCAGTTTAGCATCCAAGATGATGCTAATTTTCTGTCTCTCAAGGAAAGCTTTTTGTGTAGCTTCTGTATGCCAAGCTTAAGCTATTCTAAGGTCATAACTTCCCACAGTATCTTGACCTTGCTGAGCACCTCAAACCATGGAGAGCTAGATAATCATGCTTCATTTAGTGCTTTGTTCCTGTACCCACTAGAGCCAGTGTTCTTTTCTACTGAGCTGGAAGAGGATTAGTCCTGGCTACAAATATGCAACCAATAACAAAGAATGGCCTTGGAACCAATTTCTGCTCCCCCTAATCATTGTCATGCTGTCAGACTTTAGGAAAAAGTGATTTCAAACAATTTTCCATCAAAATCACTGAGGGCAAAGGGGTCTATTAAACATAGATTTGTGAGATCCATCAAAGTTTCTAGTTGGAGATTCCTCAAACCTCTACCTTGGAGTGGCTTATTTTTCTACTCTAGGTACTGTATACTGTAGTCTTCGGGGTTAGAGAAAGATCCCAAATATCTATGAACTCATTGGTGGAAAGAAGCTCAACTAACTGCTGTTTCTTCTGTTCTGCTTCCTGCCTATCGAATTCCATCTTGCTGTAGACAGGGTCTTTTCCGTCTCTCCTCATCTTTCGTTCCTATCCTAAAGATAGGTAAGTGAAAGGATGAAGAGGCAAAAGTCTGAAAAATCCTGGATGGTGCCATGTTTACCTGAGAGAGGAAAGAAAGATGGGCATTAATATTCAACCAGAAGTTAAACTCCAGAGAGGCAAGTAACCCTATTAAAAATGGGGTACAGAGCTAAACAAAGAGTTCTCAACTGAAGAATATCTAATGGCTGAGAAGCACCTAAAGAGATGTTCATCATCCTTAGTCATTAGGGAAATGCAAATCAAAACAACCCTGACATTCCATCTCACACCAGTCCGAATGGCTAAGATCAAAAATACAGGAGACAGCAGTTGTTGGTGAGGATGTGGAGAAAGAGGAATACTCCTCCACTTGTGGTGGGATTGCAAGCTGGTACAACCACTCTGGAAAGCAGTCTGGAGGTTCCTCAGAAAAGTGGGCATGACACTCCCAGAGGATCCGGCTATACCACTCCTGGGCATATATCCAGAGGCTTTACCTGCATGCAATAAGGACACATGCTCCACTATGTTCATAGCAGCCTTATTTATAATAGCCAGAAGCTGGAAAGAACCCAGATGTCCCTCAACGGAGGAATGGATTCAGAAGATGTGGTATATTTACACAATGGAATACTACTCTGCAATTAAAAACAATGAATTCACGAAATTCCTAGGCAAATGGTCAGAACTTGAAAATATCATCCTTAGTGAGGTAACCCAATCACAAAAGAACACACATAGTATGCAGTCACTGATAAGGGGATATTAACCCAGAATCTTGGAATACCCTAGACACAATTCGCATATCAATAGATTTCCAAGAAGATGGAAGGAGAGACTCCTGGTCCTGGAAAGACTGGATGTAGGGGAATGCCAGGACAGAGAAGCGAGAGGGGGTTGAATGGGGAAAAGAGGGAGGGAAGGGGGCTTATGGGACTTTCGGGAAGGGAGGAAACGGGAAAGGGGAAATGATTTTGAATGTAAATAAAAAAAAAAACAACTTAGAAAATAAAAAAAAAAAAAATACTCACCCAGAGATCTGGATCTTCCAACTCTCACCAGGACAATTGAGCCCAACACTGCCAGTATATGCTGACCCCTAGTGGCAGAATGTACCATGGGTTCCTTTTTTTTCCCCTCCACAAAAATTATGAGTATTTGGTTTGGGGGTGATTATTATAGAGAATTACTCAAAACAATGACCATAGCATATCATTTTAGAAAAAGCTTATGGTGCCTTTATTCTTTTTTTCCATTTTATGGGGGAAAAGTAACTGGATGCAAAGTCTTCTACTCCATGCAAATCAGGTCAATTTGGTCACCACATTACAAATTCAGCATAATGAATTTTACAGACTCCAATGGTTTGCTCTAGATTTAGTTTTTTGCAAGTGAAAGCTCAACATCTGGACTCAAATGTTGCTCCATACATGGGAAGGTCTGGATAGAGAAAGGGGAGATGATGCAATTATATTATGGTCTCAAAAACTAAGTATTTTTTTTTTATTTTCTAAGTTTTTTTTATTTACATTCCAAATCATTTCCCCTTTCCCGTTTCCTCCCTTCCCGAAAGTCCCATAAGCCCCCTTCCCTCCCTCTTTTCTCCTAAAGTGAGCTGTAAATAGTTCCAGAAAGTTTCCTTAAGTAAATGGGTGTACTTTGTAAATCCAGTGCAGAGATGATGGTAACTCCTGGTAGCATTTAAGTCTGCTTCAGTTTCCCAATGAGATGCTCAATATGCCAGATTCAACAAACCTTTCAGAAAATTTGCGGTGGGGTCTTAAAATCAGCATATTAACAAGCAAAAGTTAGGGGTTCTTTTTCTTATGGTAAAGGTGAATTAAGGAAGGATCCTTAAAATGCTTGCAATATATTGTTGTTTGGATTCTAAATTCATAATTTTAATTTCATCTGTGAACTTTGATGACTAGCTCCTAGTCTTTCTTCCCCCATAGAACTTACTTTTTAAAGAATCTTAAAGCCTTCTTCCCACGTTTTCTACTATATATCTCTCTGGAGCTCTTTTCCCCTCCTGCATGATATCTTTCTGCTTTTATTGTCCTAACTATTTGGAGCTAGGAAGCTCAGATGAGAGAAAACATGCAGTATTTGTCTTGCTGGGTCTGGGTCATTCAATGCATTTTTCTATTTGCATCCATTTCCTCGTGAAATTCGTGTTTTCTATTTTCTTACAACCAAATAAAATTCCATTGTGTATAAGAACCACACTTTTTATTATCCTTTTAACTCATCAGTGGAAGGATATGTGGGTTGCTTCCATTCTCTAGCTATTGTGAATAAAATAGCATTGAACATGGCTGAATTAGTATCTGTGGTGGGTGATGGCACGTTGTTGGCATTATGTCAAGGTTTGGTCTAGCTGGGTCATATGGTAGATATTTTTTCAGCTTTTTGAAAACGACCTACACTCACTGTGATAGTTTGTAATCCTCCTAGCAGTGAAGAAGAGATTTCTTACCCCCACAAAACTGCTAAAGAAAAGCATAAGTGGGACCCTACAAAATATAGGTGTAGGAAATGACTTCATGAATAAAACTCTATTTTTTTCAGGAATTAAGGCTAACAATAATAAATGGCTTTATAAAACTAAAATTATTCTGTAAAGAAAAGGAATCAATCAGTCTGGTGAAGAAGAAGCCCATAATGTGGGTGAGAATATTTGACAAGCAACATCTGATATAAGATTAATACAAGACTACATTAATAACTCAAGAATCAGAGGGTCAAGAGAACAAATAGGCATTTACAGATGGACTATAGATCTTTTCAGAGAGTACTCAAAAGAAGGAATAAAAATGTATATATCACATCTTTCAAAGAAGTCAACATCATTAGCAATTATAAAAATACAAATTTAAATTACTTTGAGATTTCATCTTGCCCCAATAAAAAATGCATAAGATCAAGAACACAACAGATACCAAAGGGTGCCTTCTAACTTAGCAACACATATTTGTCTTCTTTCTGTGGCTTATAGCATACAAATAAGTTTCCTTTTACATCACAGCAGTAATTTGAATTGATTTATATCTCTCTTTGATGGAGACCTAATATCACTGAAGAGTTCAGAACTTAATTATCTATTGTTATTGGATTCCAACTAACATAATAGTGGCATGTAATGAGTGTCCCATTGATCCCTTTGCTTTAAATTTGATGTCAACACCTAATCCTAGGCTAGTTTGGCAGATACTTGTAGATGCATCATAGTAAATAATGAGCAACTAAAACCAATGAATATTGGAATTTTAGTTTTTAAATATCAAACTTCTAAAGCTATACAAAGTTTGAAGTTTAAATTACTTTAATTGGTAATTAAATTGTCTAACTTTTTGCAACATGGCTACAAAAGTTCACTATCTAGTCCTCAGGTACTTCTATTGATATTTTCTGCCAATTCTTTTATTATTAATATTTCTTTTGCGACTCTCCAGTTTCTTCAAAGATCATTAGAGAACTGTAGTGCAGCTTTCATTTTTGGAATAGTTATGCATTTATACTGGAATCTTATAAAATGCTTATACTCCACCCCAATAAATGATGATCTGGTTTTTACAACATAAAATTTTATTCCAGACTTAAATAAAACTTAGTAGAAAGCTCTGCTGCAGAGGGAATATAAATGGACCTGATGAATCACAAAAGGAGAGGCGTTGCAATCATAGGTGCTGGGATGAGATAGTCAGAGAAGGATAACCGTCACACCCTTAAATTATAGCATTCTTGGTAACATTTAGCAGCACTGAAATCCTTTTCCTCCTACACAGGAACACAACCTCACACTAACTATTCACCCCAGAATTGGGGGCAAGGATTAATACTTTATTTCAGCTCACACATTAATTTTATCTATCTATACATAATGGATTGTTCTAGGAAGAATTAAATGGGATCTGTAGGATATATGTGAACAATTAATTAACCACACTGTTTCTTATAATATCTAATGATTCTTTCATCGAATATAATGGCTTATGTCCTATGGTGAAAGAGATTGAGTCATCTGTCCCCTAAGTTTTTCAAGTAACGAGCTTATGAGTTTGTACTTTATAAGCAGGATAATTTGGCTTTAAATCCCCCACACACACCTTGCAATTTTGTTTCTTTGAAATATCTATGTGGCCTACTCACATCAATATAGATTCGTCAAGACTTATGAGAAACAAATTATCATATCTAGTAAATGTTTATTTCTTAGAGGGCACAGAAGTGTAAAAGGTGGATAATCCACATTATCCTAAGGGCTTATGGGTTCAAACAATTAAATAAGATAAATAACTGATAAGTATTATCCTTACATGGTGACAATAAGTATTAGATAGATAGATACATAGATTAGATAGATAGATAGATAGATAGATGATAGATAGATAGATAGATAGATAGATAGATAGATAGATAGATAGATAGATAGATAGATAGATGGATACATACATATGTACCACATACATGCATACATAGATACATAGATAGATACATAGATAGGTAGTATATAGTGACTATATAACGACACTTAATAGGTACTCAGGAAAAGTCCTTTGCAGTATTTTAATATTAACACCTGATGCTAGTTTGTTGGATACTTGTAGATGTATCTTAGATAATAATGGACAATTAAAAAGATGAAGTATAGTGGTTGGGGATTGAAGATGGTTTGGTACATAGATGATAGATAGATAGATAGATAGATAGATAGATAGATAGATAGATAGATAGATAGATAGATAGATAGATAGATAGATGATAGACAGAAGACAGACAGACAGACAGACAGATAGAGGTAGAAGAATGTGCCATTGAATAACATAGAATGCAGAGGTTGACACCAGGTTTTCCCTATAACATTCTCTCATATTTTGGAGGTACAATCACTCATGAACAACATTCTTGCTATTTACCTTGCATATTGTCTAGCAAATATTAGGTATTCATCTGTCTCTGGTCTGCTTGCCGGGTTGAAGAAGTTCAGCTCTCACTTGGCCTTTGCAAGGGTTCTGGGGAGCTGAGTTCAGGTCCTCATGCTTGTTCACCATAAACATTAACCAAACAGCAAACATGTCTTTATCTACTCTTCCCCCGCCCCCCGCTCTGCCCCTGTGATGCTTTCTTTTCTTCTCGCATTACTCATTGCAAGTACATATAAGCAAATGCTGAAAAAGTAGAATTGTTAATACTGCTCTTGAAAGCTGAGTTAACTTTTATGAAGGCATAATTAAAAGCATAGCTTTTGATAAAATTATTGTGGTACTACTGTCATAAGCCAAGTTGCATACTTTCTAGTAGCTATTCAGATTGAGAAACATGCCAATGCTTTCCATTAAAACTTGTACAAAGAACAGCAAGAAGTTGCTTTACTTGCATTTTTTTTTGCCCGTCATTATGCAAGCCGTGACTCCTAATTGACTTGTGAAACAATCCTATAGTCAGTTCTCCCTGTGCACAGTTCTTGCTCTTCTGTTTCTACTCTACTGAAGGTAGATTTGGTAGCTTTCTGTAGGTCTTACAGGTAGGAAGCAGATAAATCCAATTCATAAGTTAATATCAACTCTCAAAAAGGTAAGACTTATTTAGAAGCTACTGTGTCAACATTTTTCTCCTTCTCATAGTAGTATTTTCTAAGTAAAAACTTAAACAAAGAACAAATATGTACTCTGGATTAAACATGAAGAATATTTGAAATCCACACTCTGTTGTACATTTTGTTGGAATGATAAAGCCGGTGCTTTGGAGTTTGACTGAATCCCATATGATAAGGCCCAACACCAGAGTTTTAGTGTGCTCTTTGAAACTTGATACAATAATCTACTGCATCAACATTAGAGTTTGTGAATTTATTTGCTAATAATAACTATCAGAAAATTCAGCAAAGCCTTGATCAACACTATCCTTTTAAGGATATGTTGGAAAAATACCATGAGTCATTTGGAGGAGATAGTTCTCAGGTGAAGGAAGATGCTATTGCAAAGTAGATGGTTAAAGGTTGCAGTCAAAAATGAATTTCTGCACATTATTATGGCACTGGAGTGACTTTCTACTGACTTCATAGTCTGAATATATTTCATGAAATAATAATTTTAAGCAAATAAGCACAGGCACCAAAATTGTTGGCTTTTTCTCAGTTAAAATTTGGAATATATGTGGCTGACTCATAAATAATTCAACATTGATATAAACACTGCTACTTTTCATAAAAAAATCTTTTTCCATGCCTCAGAAATCATTTCACAGCTTATTTTTTATTACACAAAAGCTTGTCATAGATTAATAAGTAGAGGAAAATTTAGGTATCAGGTGTTTTTAAAAATATTACATTTTAAGGGCTTGCCTTTAAAGTGAGAATTTAAATATGATTTAAAATATTTTTTCAAAGGGTGGACAAATGATAATAAAATCTTATGGCTTATCATTTTCAAAGCCAGCATCACCTTAAAAGAGTTTCATTTCTTTGGAGCTCCAGGTCAAAACTGTGATAACCATATTAAGCTTTTTTTTTTCATTTTGGAGAGAAAGATTTGTTGTTTGAAATAGATGCAAATGGATGCTAAGATCAGGAAAATCTTGCAGAATTTAATTTGTAAAGATGTCTTCTGGAAAAACTTGTCTACTATCCTATCTCTTTGAACAAATCACCGCTTGGCCAGCCAAGGTTATCAGTTTTATGTCTCCTTGCTTGACATTTTCTCTATGATCTGAGCCTCATTTCCTAAGTTTTGAATACTTGCTCAGATCTGTCGAAATCATTAACATTATTGAGAACATTCTAATCAAGTTTACTAAATTTAGAGTAGAAAACAGATTTCAGAGAGACTACATGTACTTCACTGAAAGCTATGAACATAGTAGGAACCAAAATGACTGATTCTCCCACTGAATGTTTATCTGTCTGTAAGCAGGCCATTAGTACTTTTAAATCATAGCAGGTTTATAAGCAGTGCAGCAGATTAACAAGTATATCATTATGCTTGTGTCCAAATGATCAATGTTTCTGAACAATTAGTTCAAAGAATAAAAAGGCATTCTAAAATCCTCTTTCAGAAATAAATTTTTTAACATTGATATAATAACTTATTGTTTAGTTAACAGTTCTTGAAAGTCTATTTTGTATTAGGCAGTGCAAATAAATAGGCGTGAGCCAATGTGTCCTTGTTCTTAAGGCAGCTGGATGCAATGATAGTTAAAAGGATAGATTAATAGGAAACACGATCAACAAAATTGAAAGATTGACTGGACTCAGGGTTTATAAGAGGAGACAGAGAAAGTGAAGATTAATTCATTAACAATGATTTCCACTGTTTCTATGATTCACTGTACTAGGTTTTATTAAAACTACTCCTCAAACCAACCTTTTATATGTTATTATCTCAGACAAACAAATGGTCACTCAAAAATGTTAAGTCACAGGACTAGATGTAAGTTCTGGAAGGTAATCTATAGGCTTTTTTTCCTGAAACCGGGTTTCTCTATCTACCTTGACTGTCCCGGAACTCTCTCTCCCACTCCCTGTAGACTAGGCTGGCCTCAAACTCAGAGATACCCCTCCCTCTCCCTCCCAAGTGCTGGAATTAAAGACATGCACAACTATACCCAGCTACAGTCCACTTCTTAAAAGTCTACTAAACTGACTATTTTCAGCCAGTAACAGGAAGATGGCACAGATCATGGTAATTCCTTAAATTATATTGCCTAGTGAGGTCCCAGGGGACATAACCTGTGTAAGTACACTTTATGGTATTTGCACAATGACAAAGTTGCCTAATGCTCTCAGAGAATATCATCATCATTAAAGTGATGTGATAAATGACTGATTTCTAACATACACAGAGCGTTAAGGAGAAGATACATCTTTGAGAAAGGGAAAGGGATAATCACGTCATTTGTTTAGACATAGTCAAGTTATACACGTATGAGGGAGTGTTTGCTGCCATCACTGGAAGCTATGCTCATGTTGGTTTATAAGATGTGTGTGGACAGATTTGCCCAGAGACTACACTAAATAACAAAGTAGATGTCCTGAAGTGCACAGACTGGCTTTTGAGGAAATAAGAACAGAAAATAAGCTAGGATACTAGTGAAGATGTGAAAGTCAGAAGGGAATGAAAATAAAACACATGGTCCTAGTGTTGTAAAGATTTAAAAATAAGAATATGTTCTGCAGTGGGAGATCAAGGAGTCATAGGAAAGGAGTCATAAAAAGTAGTTACTGTACTAATAAAGAAGTCTGTCAGCAATACAATATTACTTGAATGCTATGCTGAATAATGAGTTTGAGGTAGTCAGGATTTCTTAATGGGGTTAGATATCTTCACATTCTCTTGAAGTAAAACAAACTCAGAGTTTGTGGGGAAAGAGGTTGGCTTTATTTATTCACTTATTTAATTTGTTTGCTTCTTTGGTGAGAAACAAATCAGTTTTCTCGTGCTTTTAGATGACAATTTAATAGCATTGTAATTAAAATAATCTGTAATTATTTGAATTATTAACATACGCCACTGTGTAGGAAGTCCTAAAATCAGTTCTCTAGAAAAGAAGAAATATTTTTACTAGACATGCATAGCACCAGTCACTGAAATGGGTTCCAGACATCAGAATTCAACAAACATGGAAAACAGAAATGAATCATTAAAGAAGAAGAGAGATTTTTATGGAACTACTGTAAAATAGTAAAGGATTTATGGAGAACTAAGGTGTCTTTTAAAAATTATTTGGGAGTTGTAACAATAAATAAAAATGGTATTCATTTACAATACGATCTTATTTCAATTGTAATTGCCTTACATTATGAAATCAGGTATTGTTCATTTATCTTAGAGCCAGATCATGCCATTTGTTGTTTTCCATAAGTAAAGATTTTAATGCTACAACTGTTTCTTCGAAAATAGAATGCTGGCATATGTGTTAGAGGAATGCACAGTACAATTTTCCTAGTCATGAAAGAAAAATCATATCGTTCTTATTTATAGGAAAGTCATACTTAAAATGGAAAAATGAAGCATAGAGCCTTATATATTAAAGAAAGAATGAAAAGAGACTCTCTGATGACTCTGTGAACTCAATCAAGGGCCAGTTTTAAAATGCTAAGAAATGTAATCAACTGATTCTACCCACTACTTAGAAAAATATGCATCCACTAAGTACTAACCTATTGAGGCTATATGGATTTGGTTTCCCTTTTCAGGAGATCCCACCTTCCATATACCACATTTCCATTTGCACAACTGTTCTCTCTGTTGCTGGCTGGATGAACGATCATCCTGCACTCTTTCTTTCTGCTGCATCCCATCAGTCATAGAGTCCTTCAGTTCCACTCCTTTGCTGTGCTTTACATCTATCTTCCAGATTGAAATCATCATCATTTTTAAGCCCATCAACTTGACGGATTCCCCTCAATTCAGCTTCCTCACAATCTATTTTCTACACCTGGAAAGCACTCTACAATGTAAATGTAATATTTGCAATGTCATTGTATCACCAACAGACTCCAGTTCAAAATCCTCCAAATAGAATTCAAAATTCCTAAAGATATGACTATTTTTTTCTCATCTCTACGTTCAGATTAAACTCAAGCATTAACATTGTTTCTAATGTTTTAGAAATATCACTACCTCCCTGCATTTGTTGAAACTGGTGTCTGTCTGGAATTCCTATCTTAACCTACCCAACCTCTTTCTAATTTTGGAGATGGAAATATGAATACTAATGTTCCTGTCACATAGCAGTCTTTCCTAGGAAAGGACACAAAAACAAGACCAGAATAGTGTCAATGACAATGGACATGCCAATGTGGAAAAAGAAAATTTTGTAGGATCCTACCCCTAAACAAATAACTGCAGGCAGCTAATGACTGTTAAGAAGGGGGAAATTAGCCTATCCCATGCATGAGCCTCCTTGTTGACTGTTCAATGCAGATTATGCAGCTCCAAAACCATATATACACAAACAGCAAAAAGGGACTCAGCAGATTGTTTTTATATACTATACACACACACACACACACACACACACACACACACACACACACACACGTGTGTGTGTAACAGCAGTAAAACAAAGGTTATCAGCTTGAGAATGAGGATTCATGACTGAATGAGTACATTAGAGGTTCTGGATTGAGAAAAGCAATGGAGGAAAGCGACATAATTCTATTTCAGTTCAATATATACATGTGTGTATGTACATATGTGTGTGTATGTGTGTGTACAAATGCTCATTCACATGAGCCCACGCACAAATATATTAAAAATTGTGCTGTTAAGGAGATATCCTGCAAGGCTGAATAGTATTGTTCGTAAAAGCCCATAGTTATTAAAAATCTGAGGACGGGGCATTAAATACTTCCTTATAAATTGTTGGTCTAAAAAGTCCCTAAAGTCAACCCAAAACAATGCAGGCTCTTGCCACTCCTCTGGATGACTCACCAAAACCAGCTGATATGACCACATTGAAGATTCCACACATCTTAGCTGCAAAAAAGAATGAAATCCAGCTGGAACTTAGCTGGATGCTGCTCTCAGAGACCGGGAGTGGCTAAGGAGGCTGCTGAGGGAGAATAGCCATCACTTAGTAGTCTAAGTACCTGTGAACCCAGTGAACTTGGCAGCCACTTGACCTGGATACTCTGGCTTCTCTCTCATTTCCCGTCACTCATGCATCTGCCTTCAGCAATCTTTCTTCAGTGGTCTCAGAATAAATTAGATTCCTGTCTTGTACATTGTCATTTCGATCTATGTTTATCTTACCATAAAGTTTATGGAACAATTAAGATTGAAGTGGCTTCTGCAGCTGTATATTGTTGTTTTTCTTTTCTTTTTTATGTACTCAAGGAAAACCAAAAAGACTTTAAGTTTAGGTGTGTATCAATAGATATGTAAATGAATGAATTCTATGTTTAAAATCCTACTTTCTGTACTCAATACAATAAATTTGGTCAAATATCCTTTTGTCTACAATCTTATGCTTTTACCCTAAATAAAAATTACAGAATTAATATAAAGACAAAATAAATAATAAAGCTATTGATAATGAGAAGGGAAATCCATAAAGCAGGCTTTTGCTGTTAGTAACTCTTTGCAGAAGTGATCTAATAGCTGCAGTCTCTTTAACAGCAGATTGAAGCATCAAGATAGTGGGGTTCTTTTACACAGGTCCATAGGGTTTGGTACCCCATTTACATGTGTGCAGAGTTATATGTCAAAGAATTTCTTGGAGGAGATCACAATTGCAACCTAACAGTTACTATCTGGTTACTAAATATTTTCCTGCATATATATGTTTGATTAAAATGTAACCCTCCAAGGATGAAAATGCATAATATAATACAAAAACAAATTAATAGAATTGAAATAGACTTAACCCCAATCACTTCAGAATCCATTTAACTCTTTGGAAATTGGCCCAAATTTTTACCTTAGGGATTTTCCTCTAAAACAAGGGAACAGATGTATGTTTTATATAAAGTATGAAAAAATATCAAGATTATCTTCAGTAAGACCTACTTAGGTGTGTCTCTGAGCATATGATTCTACAGTTTATAACAAATGGCACAATTCATACACCCAACATTAGAAGTTTTCATTCAATAATATATTCAAGCACATGAATTTATGTCTTAGTAAGAGACCCTAAAACACTATGATACAAATTTCTACCACATCACCTTTTAGAATCCTCACTCCAAAATATGCTTGCCTTTGTTCCTCATTTTCTAACAAGAATACATGTTGTGAATGGGCCTGATGCTGTTCTTGTGAACCAATCCCCTAATGAATAAAGGAGCCATTCACTGGGCGAATAGGCGGGACTTCCGTGTTGGACGGAAGGGGAGAGGTATCAGGAAAAAGTTCCTTTTGGAACAAGGATGACAGAGGGATAAGGTGTAGCTGCTAGAGATTCCTAGTATTATGGCAGATCCGCAAGGATCCACCACCAGAGGGATCAGATTTTAGTAAGGCTTACAAGATTAGGTTTTAGTTGTTGCGCCCAGAGATTGAGTTACTATTGTTTCTGAACTCAGTTTGTGTTGCAGTTTTTCTCCATGCGGTGGCTCATCTGGGTTCAAGAGAGAAAGGTATGGCAGCAAAGGATGGGTTTGCTAGAGGTGCTCCACAAAGGCTGTGGAGGATTTGAAGTACTAGGTTGACAGTAGCGACTAGTCAGTGGGAACCTAGTGAGCTGGGTGGAGAGATTGTGGAGTTCAGAGTCAGAATCTCCATGAGATAAAAACAGGTCGGCTATTGCCCACAGGAGCAGAGGCACAAGCGCAGGAATGAGCTGGGTTGACTTTTTTAATATTTCCCCCAACAAATATATATGTGTTGAATCATATGGAATATATTGTGCATATTCTTATTTATCTATATTCACAGTTATAGTTGCAGTGAGTAGAAGAATTTTTTTTTTACTTTCAGAAATTGTATTCACTTACACTCATTTTTAGTTACAGTTACAGAAATGACGTTTTTTCCTTACAATTCTAAAATTCAGAAAATGTAATTATGGTTTTAAAATGATGATGTGGGTTTCATGAGAATATGTCTGTTTAGTAGAATTATATTAGAAAATGGAGGTGAGAGACGTATCATCACTACTAAGAGTTCTGGTCTGTGACTGTTTCTGTGACTTTAAACAAGGCCCCTACAGTGGTGGAACCCCATATCTGTCCAGGAAGATTGGGGCATCTTTAGACATATCTTTATATTATATACTATATGTACTTATCATAGTATATCCGTGACAGAAGAAAGTAAATGAAACTTCCATTAAAAATAATCATTCTATGTTGGCCAGCCTTCTCAGGCTACATCTCCCATAAAAAGAGTCCTAGCAAGGAACTTTTAAATATCAGTCTAAATATTGGTTCATCATCTATTTGAGTTAACAGGTTTTGTGTGATGCATCAAATGAGGCTTTAATGCTTACTATGAGTTGTTTGGGAAATTATCTGCAAAATTTATCTTCTTGGGTATAAAATTGTATATCATTCTTGGACACACACAAAAAAATTAATGATTCTTAAAACACAATGTAAGTGTATTGAGTCAAGGAAAATGATCCATGAGAAGACTTTTGACAAAGATTGTTCTGTGAGTTATAAAAAATATGATTCTATACAATTGCAAAGTACCCCCCAAAAATGATGAAGCTCTATTGTTATTCTAGAGTTAGGAAATCCAAATATGAAATTTTGACAGGTGCTTTTATTTTTCAGATCCTCCAGCAAGGTAGAAATGACTAGTCAGTTTCTCAGTTGTGCTACCAAAGGGTTATAGAATTATTCCCTAATACCTGATCCTACAAGTTATCCCGGTAACCAAACAGAATCTGACCATCATGTTGAGGATCCGTGGACTTCATGGGCACCTGTCTTCAGAGGTAACTGATGAAGTCATCAGCATAAAGGAGACTCAGGAAATTCTAGTACTGAAAGGAGAGTCGCCACAGGGGCTTGTGATTTCTCTTTCTATTGCTGACATGGAGGTGTCAGCAGAGCTGCTTCAGCATGAGTCATCCTCCTCCCTGAAATAGCAGAGTGGTACACAGAGCCAGGCAAGTGAGGAGGGAGTCGGCGGAAAAAGCACCGCGTTCCTCATCATTCTAAATTACTAAAGACAATAATCCAAACATCAAAAAAATCTTTAAAAACACGTGTTGTTTCTCTAATGATACTTTTTATTATTGTCCTTGTAAGAATCTTTATGGCTCAGGTATGTCAAATAAATCAACATGACAGAAAATACAGCCTCTCTGTATTGATGATGGATCTGGTAAAGATGCCATCAATACTAAAATCGACCACAGCTAAAGCAGCTATATGAAATGGCTGTGTGTGTGTGTGTGTGTGTGTGTGTGTGTGTGTGTGTGTGTGTGTGTGTATGTGTGTGTGTGTGAGAGAGAGAGAGAGAGAGAGAGAGAGAGAGAGAGAGAGAGAGAGAGAGAGAGAGAGAGACTTGTGTATATCCTAACAAATGCTATCAGTCAGCTTTAAGTAATCTATGATAACTAGTAAAATGTAAAGACTATACAAATAGTTGTCTGACTGTATTCTTTGGAGAATCAAGAGAAAACTGTTTGCCCATATTTAGTTTTGCCACAATCATCTTAGTTTCAGAATATATTACACAAAAGAAATCTGAGGAGAAGCATGGTCGGAAGATTGGGGATGAGTGAGAAAGCAAATATTCCAGTCCACAGATTACTTCAGTTTCATGAAGTCCCTTGTGTCTGACATACAGAAAAATCTAAATTTGGATTTTTAAAACTTTGACTATGCTTTTTAAAAATTCATTCATTATTGTATTTATCTAGATACCGAAATGTTGCCGCTGCCTAGTCCCCTTTTAGAGCTCTTCCCCACATTGCCTCCCTTTGCCTCTGAGAGGATACAGCTCCCCTCCACACACCCCTGCCTCATCATCCCCTTCCATAGAGCTTTAGGTTTCTACAGAATTAGGCACATCCTCTTCCGCTGAGGCCAGACAAGGCAGCCAGACCTCCGGTACATATGTGCTTAGGGCCTTGAATCAGCCCGTGTATTCTCTTTGGTTGGTGGCTCAGTCTCTGGGGGCTCCCAGGGTTCCAGGCTAGTTGCCACTGTTGGTCTTCCTATGGAGTTGCCATCCTACTAGAAAATATTATCCTGAGTGAGATGACCCAGACCCAAAAGAACATGTATGACAGGATCCTAGCATGGCTGTCCTCTGAGAGGCTCTACCAGCAAATGACTGAGACAGATGCAGATACTTACAGCCAACCATTGAGGTGAGGTCCAAGAACCCTATTTTAGTGTTAAGGGAAAGACTGAAGAAAATAATTATGTTTTTATTATTCCAGTTTACACTTGATTAACTCCATGGATGCACAGAGCCTACTGTGTATATAAAATTATACTTATATACATAATATATGATATAGAGTACAACATACAGAGTCTGTATAATGGTTTTCCTTTTCATTCCCACATATTTTGGAATTCTTAAAAAATGTAGCTTTGTTATGATTTTTAAGTTACTCTTTATTCTTTGCACATTATTTTATTTTTTCCATAAATTAATTTATTTGTTTACTTTACATCCTGATCTCAACTCCCCCTCCCTCATCTCTTCCCAGTCTAACCCTTACAAATATCTCCCCATATTACCCCTTCCCCTGCTCCTCAGACAAGAGGAAATCCCCCTTGGGTACCACACAATGCTGCAACATCAAGTCGGAGCTATACTAAGTGCATCTTCTTCTACTGAGGCCCAACCAGGCAGTCCAGCTAGGGGGATGGGACCCGATGGCAGGCAACAGACTCAGAGACAGTCCCCACATGAAGATCAAGCTGCATATCTGCTAAAACTGTGTGGGTAACCTAGGTCCATCCCTGCATATTATAATAATCAGCTTTTAAAATACATTTTAAGTATATCTATATTTATGCCTCCACCATTGACAATAGGCTAGGTTGCTAGTTCTTTTGTAGAGACTCTGTATTATATCAAGGAATGCACTAGAAAACACCACATATTCTGTTTGTATTTGAATCTGTCTTGCAGTTTTGAAAAAAGAAAAAGACTGGGAAATTATTTTTCGTCAAAGTGTCTATTATTAAACTTATTCTCCCGAGGGAAAAACAATCTTGTGAAAAGAATTTCATGCCCCCAACTCCTCTTGTGTGTATCTATATTCAATGATCTTTGGAGAACATTTTTATTTTTTATCAACTGAAAAGATTGCTGCATTTTACATGAGAATATGAATATTCCCTATAAATATATATACTAGGTATTATGATACTCACCGTCTATGGACAGTCATTTGTAATTGTTTATACTTAACATGATCTCCTTGTAATCCAAAGTCACAGTTGAAGTACCAATCAGTTTATAATTTTGCAATATCTGCCTCTGCTTGTTACAAATTAAGGCCTCAGGTGTAGTCACTGTTTCGAACTCCTTATATCTGTCATCTCAGAAGTAATCTGGAATCTTTAAAGAATATGAGTTTTTGACCATTTGGACCTTAGAAGATTTTTTTCTTTCAGGTGCTCCTACTTAGTTTGAACTGCTAAATCTACTTCTGAAAGTGTCATGGCAGAGCACTGATTTCATCTAAAAACCAAGGAAAAAACAAAACCTTCACAACCATATGTATTTACATAAAATTATATAACACTATTTATATTCTGTGATAATTAAAATTGTTCAGTATAACAATTTCAAAATGAATTATTTTTCTGCCTCCCAATTTAATTGCAGATTTAAACTTTGCACATCAGCCTCATGCATACTACCAGTCCCATGATAAATAAACACAAGGCTCGGGGAATTGAGGTATCTAGATAAGAACAAAGCCTGAAGCATCCAAAGAGTTAATCACATAGTCCTTTCATCTTTCTCTAGTAGATTTTTTTGCATCAATGAAGCATATACTGTCCTTAAATTTAGCCAGTGTATGCACAAAGATTAATTTAGCATATTCTATGTGTGTTCTTGGTAATAAACCCAAAGGAAAAATGGTTGACACAAACTAGCTTAGAATATAAAGCCTTGCAAAAAATATTCTAGAACATTTACATCAGTCTTTTCTCAATATGAGAACTAAGTTTGATTACTGTGAGCCAGGCAGCAAATAAACTCTATTCTAACCTCAAAGATTAATATTGTAGTAAATTCAATGTTTTTACATTAAGACTGCTATATATAGCCGGGCGGTGGTGGCGCACACCTTTAATCCCAGCACTTGGGAGGCAGAGGCAGGAGTATTTCTGAGTTTGAGGCCAGCCTGATCTACAAAGTGAGTTCAAGGACAGCCAGGGCTACACAGAGAAACCCTGTCTCAAAAAATCAAAAACCAAAAAAAAAAACACACAAAAAAAAAACCTGCTATATATTAAAGCTCTTGGCCTAAAACTTGAGCGTTTTGTAATAAACTAAAAAAATCATTGGGCCCTGCTATTGAATTTCTGATGATACTAGCCATATTTCTATTTAATTATTTGCAAAATTTTGAATTTCCATTAGTTGCATAAAGATTAACCAACATGATTCTAGTGAATGGGAAGGACGGGGAAGTAAGGAATAGCATTTCCCCTACAGATATATTTGTACCTCACTCTAGGGGAAAGATTTTTATTATAATCAAACACCAGGACTTCCAGAAGCATTGTGGCAATGTATGCGACAAGTGTTCTAATCAGAGAAGTTTCACTTTGAAGGCCAATTTAGAATCAGCGTCAGAACAGCTAGAGCTCATATTCAGGGTAGATTAGCTCTTGGATTCTGGTTCAGGCTGCCTGATCTCTAACACTCCTTGATTTATTACCATTAGCAAGCTTCTAGGGCCCGTTATCAATAAAGTGCAGGTTGATCCTCACAGGGTTCTTATGTGGATGCAGCTACCTAATTTAGGGAATATTAACAAAGTGTTTTTCATGGTGAAGGTCCTGACAGTCATTGTTAGCTATTTGATATTTTTAGGGAAAAGGTATGTCTCTTTGTTGCTTGGCCTGATAATTCGTAGGCTGACTCACTGACTCAGTCTTTCACATACAATCATAGTTCACATAGCCTCACAAGAACAGGGTACGCAAACATGAGAACAGACACCAGATGTTTACTATTATGTATAGCCTGGATTCCACACTGATCGTGGAAGAAGTTCGAAACATTTATCTGTCTTTAAATATATGCATGCTGTGATTCTTCCTTCTATAAAAGATAGGCCTTTTGTGAACTCATTGTATTTTCTTACTCTCATCTGTCTTAACACAATATCACTGAAGTCCTGGAACAGGGCTACATGGTCTGGTTCCAGACATCCTTTGTTGATGTCACAGGAAACAGAGTATCCTCTCATGCTGTATTCCTACAATATGATTTTTCAGAGCTAATTGTTACCTCTGAAATCAGTCATCTAGTCATTTCCTGGTTAAATTTCCTTATTTAGAAATAAAAAAAAGAAACTGAAATGCTTGTCTCTCTAGAGGGATCTTGTAAAGACAAGAGTCAAATTAAGAACTCTAGTTGTAGTAATGTATGCCATTTTTCCTGCTTACAGCTCAGTCAGCTACCTTAATATTCATGTACACACACACACACACACACACACACACACACACACACACACACACAAAATCATATATAATCCAAAAGCTATAGTGTAATTTCAGTTCCTCTTCTGCTTCAACCATGTTAAATGGAAAATTCCCGAAATAAACATTTCATAAGTTTTAGACTGTATATCATTGTAAGTACAATAATGAGATATTGCCCTGATGATAAATCATCCTTTTACCTAACAGTGCTTGTATCCTAGGACCTTATATTGCATCTTAACCTTAAGGTGAAATGCCTAAGTCACTCACTTCCCTTCACCTCATCAAGTAGGCATTGGATCACCTCACATCACTGTAGGATTCCAGTATCTATTTTGAAAGAGGAAAGGAAATTCATGTAACTTATACTGAAGCAAATTGTTATAGTTCTTTGGTTCAATTATTAGTTACTTTAGCATCTTAAAGTGCTAAATTTAAAATGATACTTTATAGTATCATGTATGAATAGGAAAACACACACACACAGAGAGAGAGAGAGAGAGAGAGAGAGAGAGAGAGAGAGAGAGAGAACATGTGAGATTCAGTTTTTTCCACCATGTAAGTTTCCCACTTGTATCTCCTACCAATAAGGGTGGGGAGAGACTCCTTTATAATTAATTGACTATGAAACAAAAATTTATTGCAGAAAATATAAAGTATAGTTACAAGTGGAAATTACTTAATGATTTCAAAGTATGTACCTACCAGATATTCCTTTAAAAGTTCTGGGTTGGAGTAGGAAAATTAATTTGGAGCAAAAATTAATTTGTAGTTTAACTACTCTTTGCAACAAAATGCAGTATACTATTTCTGTGAAATGATTTTTAAAGGCATGTTTATAAATTGAGATTCTGAGATGGAGGACAGCTGAGATTGATTTGTAATTGGACAGATGCGTGCACAGGGCCACAAGAGTGACAGGTTGATTGAGCTGTTGTGGAGACAGAGGACCTTTCAAATAGGAATTGATTTTTATTTGAGAAATGATAATGATGCTTAAAAACATAACTGAAATATTCCGAGCACTGTCTCTCTTAGGTAGCATATTAACTATATTAAAGAGAAGCTTTTATATCCCTCTTTGTATAAATCTTCCATTTTATTAATGGTCTCCTTGATTCTTCACATTTGACATTTTTTATTTTGATTAGTGTTGGGGTGTATGTATGTGTATGTGTGTGTGTTTTCCTCTGTGTGCATGCATATTCTGTTGTGTATTGTGCCTATATGTGGTTTTTCTGTGCATCTGTGTTTCTGTATGTGTGTGTGCATATGTATTGTGTCTCTATGTGCATCACTGTACATGGCTGCGTAAGATATGTGTGTGCCACTGTTTGTATGTATACTGTGTCTGTGTGTGTTGTGTCTCTGTGTATTCCCCTTCGTTTTGTGGTTGCCACTGTATGCATATGGAGGTCAGAAGAACTTTGTACAGTTGATTCTTTCTATATTATTTGCGTTCTGAAAATCAAACTGAGGTCATCAGCCTAGTGTATCAAGTACATTAGCCACTGACATTTCCCACCAGCCTTTTAAAGTATTGTCTATATAATTTCTTATTGTTAAAACACCAGTTTGAATACGCACATAATATAAAGAAATGAGAACATTGGCAGTTTTCTCATTCTGAAACTTTTTTGATTTCACACAATGACTGTGCTGTGCTTGTAGTTTTACTATTTTACTCTCTCAACTGAAATGAAATTTACTGTCCCATGAAAACTTTTTACACATCCAGTCATAAATAACACATCACCTTTCCCCAAAAATAGCTTCCTAACTAGTACCTGGCCATGTATTAATTTTTACACTATTACATCTCTTATCACACATTCACTGCATTAACTTCATCTTTAGGTTTTCTGCATTCATTTTACCAGGCAGCATTTCTCTCACAAATATTAACAACAACTGTATTCTCAATATGACATGTGTGCTCTTCCTTTTGCTAAGTAGCCAGCATGGTCTGAATCACTGCTACTTCTTATGTCCTGTGCTAATAATGCTAAGAATGCCACTGTAGTGTACAGCATCTATGTAGGACTTATTCCTATCTCATCTCTCTACCTTCCAACACTTCTTGTTACTGTATCCACTTCCTCATCCTCCAGCACCCACAGTCACTCTCACCATTAGCTTCATGTGTAAGTTCCTCTGCATTTTAATGTATATCCTGATAAGTATCTTGTGTCAGGTGCACACAAAGTATGTTTTTAGACATCTTTTCTCACCTCTGCATGTATACATTTACCTATAGCTTTGTGAATCATAAAGCTACCATTGTCAGAGATTGAAAGTGACTAAAGAGAAAATAAAACTGATTAAATATTATTATTTCTATTATATGAATTTAAAGTGATATCAGAAAAGATTATTTGACCCAAACCTTGGCTCACTGTTGGTTTAGTTCCTTGACTCTGATGCCTTGTACATGCTAGAAATTTACTAAGGTTTTTGAATGAATGGAGCCAGAGAGGAAGCATTAGAATGAGGCTTTGAGTTTAAGAATCTGTCAGCACAGAAATGAGGACATGCATCTCCCAGTCGCTCCATCCTAGGTGAGCATGAACAAGACAACGACTTAACTGTTGACTTTACATAAAACATTGTGGGGGAAAAAAGTATTCCTTGGGGTGTCTTTTCATCGGAAACATCTGTCTTTTCTTTTAAAGCTGCATAATTCTTTCTCAATGAAGCATCAACTACAACATGCATTACCTAAACATCTGGCAAAGTAAAGTCAATTACGCTATTGAAAATAAGCCAAGTTATCCAATGACATAATCCATGAGTTTAGTTTTTCTTAAAGTCGGGTATTTGTATCCTAAAAACAATGATGTGGATTTTCTTGTTGTATCTTCCAGGTAGAATATGTCTTTCATTTCTTAGTAATATTACTCTAATCTTCACTCATAAAATCTACTGGGACGATGTACTATGAAGAGGGGTAGAAAGTGGAGCAGTAGACAGAAGTATTCTTCTTAGCTTCCTAGCTGGTACTTTCTCAGCTCTATCTCCCGGGTTAATTTATGACTGATGTTATTGGCTTCTTTCCTTTCATCTGGCTAAATTAAAAGCAAAATGGTTATCTTATTCTTACTGCATAGACTTATTAAGCACACATCCATGATGGCTCTATAGCTCAAATTTTCCTATGAAAACAACAACTACATTTTGTTAAATCAAATTAAAACACAGTGGATTGCCTAAACAATGTACCAAATGTTGAACAAATACTCTTCTACGACAATGTGAAGGCAGCGGATGTGGCTGAACATGTTAGAATGTTAGGCTGGAGAGTAGATTTCAAAGGCAATTATTCCATATTTTCACTATTTACAAAAGGACTCCAGTGGTTTATGATCACCACACAGTGCCATATGCATATGTATGTGATTGATTACTTATACTGATGCCTGTGCATAGTTTTAGCAACTAATTGCACTAGTGAATGAGCCCTAATATGATTAGTTACAGTTTAACAATTTGGGAATGTATGAAGATGATTTCCACTAATGGTCTTTTGAAATGAGAATGAAGGATGGCTAAGCTATTAATTGCAACCACAGATACAGCACACACACACACACACATACACACACACATATCAGCACACTAGCTTTTCTTTTTTTAAAAATGCCACTATCCGTGCAACTTATAAAATGTTTACATGAAATGCTCCTAAATTTCAATTAGATATGGTTTATTAGGTATACTTTTAGAATCCCAATGAATATTACAAAGGAATCAAAGTATTAGATCTCAATATCATGGAGTTTTCCCTCAATTATACTTCTTTAAAATCATTCCTTTAAAACTTTAGAAAGAAGCAGACATTGAGTGTTAATATTTCTCATAGCACTTAAATTTACATTAGCACAAAGTAACTACCAGTCAGTCATGTCTTAATGCTTTCAGTTTTTCCATTTCTTCTTCCCTTTGTTTTATGCTGCACATTAGCATTCAGAAAGTACATGCAACTGTAAAATGCACATTGGAAACTAGCAAATGAGTATTGTTCTCAAGGTTTGACTAAAGTGTTGAAACTTTCTTCTGGAAGTAGAAAAAGAAGCAAATTCTCCAGCTTATTCCATGTGAAGCTTCCATATCACTAAGGAAGGAAAGGAAACCTCTTCCCAAATTAGTTGCTCTGTTATTTTTTTTAAGATTTTTTTTTTAAATTTACAATCCAGCTATTGTCCCCCTCCCAGTCCCCCCCTCCCACAGTTCGTCATCACATTGTCACTTTTAAATCTCCACCTGAAGTGGGAAAGAAACCAGATGTCCCTCAGCAGAGGAATGGATACAGAAAATGTGGTACATTTACATAGTGGAGTACTACTCAGCTATTAAAAACAATGAATTCATGAAATTCTTAGACAAATGGATGGAGCTAGAAAATATCATCCTGAGTGAGGTAACCCAATCACAAAAGAACACACAGGTTATGTACTCGCTGATAAATGGATATTAGCCCAAAAGCTCGAAGATATAATTCACAGACCACATGAAGCTCAAGAAGAAGGAAGACCAAAGTGTGGATACGTTGATACTTCTTAAAAGGTGGATCAAAATACCCATAGCTCACAGCCAACCAATAGTCTGAGCCTAGGGTCCCCAGTGGAGCAGCTAGAGAAAGGACTCAAGGAACTGAAGAGGTTTGCAGCCCCATAGGAGGAACAACAATATGAACCAACCAGTACCCCTCAGAGCTCCCAGGGACTAAACCACCAACCAAAGAGTACACATGGAGGGACCCATGGCTCCAGCTACATATATAGCAGAGGATGGCCTTTTCAGACATCAATGAGAGGAGAGGCCATTGTTCCTGTGAAGGCTCGTTGCCCCAGTGTAGGGGAATGCCAGGTCAGGAAAGTGGGGGGTGCAAGGAGATAAGGATGGGTCAATTTGCATTCTTCTGCATGTTGACCTCCAGCTGAGCCAGCACCATTTGTTGAAAAGGCTATCTTTTTTCCACTGGATGGTTTTAGCTCCTTTGTCAAAGATCAAGTGACCATAGGAGTGTGGATTCATTTCTGGGTCTTCAATTCTGTTCCATTGATCTACATGTCTGTTACTGTACCAATACCATGCAGTTTTTAACACTATTGCTCTGTAGTACAGCTTGAGGTCCGGGATACTGATTCCCCCAGAGGTTCTTTTACTCTTGAGAATAGTTTTAGCTATTCTGGGTTTTCTGTTATTCCAGATGAATTTTTGAATTGCTCTTTCTAACTCTATGAAGAATTGAGTTGGGATTTTGATGGGGATTGCATTGAATCTGTGTATTACTTTTGGTAAGATGCTCATTTTTACTATATTAATCCTGCCAATCCATGAGCATGGCAGATTTTTCCATCTTCCGAGGTCTTCTTCAATTTCTTTCTTCAGAGACTTGAAGTTCTTGTCATACAGATCTTTCACTTGTTTGGTTAGCGTCACGCCAAGATACTTAATATGGTTTGTGGCTATCGTAAAGGGTATTATTTCTCTTACTTCTTTCTCAGCCTGCTTATCCTTTGAGTATAGGAAGGCTTCTGACTTGCTTGAGTTGATTTTATATCCGGCCACTTTGCTGAAGTCGTTTATCAGCTGTAGGCGTTCTCTGGTGGAGTTCTTTGGGTCGCTTATGTATACTATCATATCGTCTGCAAATAGTGATAGTTTGACTTCTTCCTTTCCAATTTGTATCCCTTTGACCTCTTTTTGTTGTCTAATTGCTCTAGCTAGAACTTCAAGTACTATATTGAAAAGATATGGAGAGAGAGGGCAGCCTTGTCTAGTCCCTGATTTTAGTGGGATTGCTTCAAGTTTCTCTCCGTTTAGATTGATGCTGGCTACTGGTTTGCTGTAAATTGCTTTTACTATGTTTAGATATGGGCCTTGAATTCCTGATCTTTCCAAGACCTTTAGCATGAAAGGATGCTGAATTTTGTCAAATGCTTTCTCAGCATCTAATGAGATGACCATGTGGTTTTTTTCTTTGAGATTGTTTAAGTAGTAGGGTTAAGCTCAATTCTAAGTGGATCAAAGATCTCCACATAAAACCAGACACACTGAAACTAATAGAAGGGAAACTAGGGAAGAACCTTGAACATATGGGCACAGGGGAGAATTTCCTGAACAGAACTCCAATAGCTTATACTCTAAGATCAAGAATAGACAAATGGGACCTCATTAAATTACAAAGCTTTTGCAAGGCAAAAGACACCATCAAAAAGACAAAGCGGCAACCAACTAACTGGGAAATGATCTTTACCAACCTTACATCCGACAGAGGGCTAATATCCAAGATATACAAAGAACTCAAGAAGTTAAACTCCAGAGAGGCAAGTAACCCTATTAAAAAATGGGGTACAGAGCTCCACAAAGAGTTCTCACCTGAAGAATATCTAATGGCTGAGAAGTACCTAAAGAGATGTTCATCATCCTTAGTCATTAGGGAAATGCAAATCAAAACAACCCTGAGATTCCATCTCACACCAGTCAGGATGGCTAAGATCAAAAACACAGGAGACAGCAGTTGTTGGCGAGGATGTGGAGAAAGAGGAACACTCCTCCACTGCTGGTGGAATTGCAGGCTGGTACAACCACTCTGGAAAGCAGTCTGGCGGCTCCTCAGAAAACTGGGCATGACACTTCCGGAGGATCCGGCTATACCACTCCTGGGCATATACCCAGAGACTTTACCTGCATGCAATAAGGACACATGCTCCACTATATTCATAGCAGCCTTATTTATAATAGCCAGAAGCTGGAAAGAACCCAGATGTCCCTCAACGGAGGAATGGATTCAGAAGATGTGGTATATTTACACAATGGAATACTACTCTGCAATTAAAAACAATGAATTCACGAAATTCCTAGGCAAATGGTCAGAACTTGAAAATATCATCCTTAGTGAGGTAACCCAATCACAAAAGATCACACATGGTATGAAGTCACTGATAAGGGGATATTGACCCAGAATCTCAGAATACCCTAGACACAATCAGCATATCAATAGATTTCTAAAAAGATGGAAGGAGAGACCCCTGGTCCTGGAAAGACTGGATGTAGGGGAACGCCAGGACAGAGTAATGAGAGGGGGTTGAACGGAGAAAAGAGGGAGGGAAGGGGGCTTATGGGACTTTCGGGGAGGGAGGAAACGGGAAAGGGGAAGTGATTTGGAATGTAAATTAAAAAAATAAAATTAAATTAAATTAAAAAAAAAAAGAAAGTGGGGGGTGAGGGGTGGGAGAGCTTAGTAAGCAGGGGGAGGGGGGATGGGATAGGGGCTTTTGGAGGGGTAACAAGGAAAGGGGATACCATTTGATATGTAAATAAAGCAAATATCTAATAAAATAAAAAAAAGAAAAAAGAGAAAAAAATTTAATTTACAATCCAGCTGTTGTCCCCCTTCTTAGTCCCCCATCCCATAGTTCATCATCACATGTTCTGTTATTTTTAATTCTCCACTTGAAGTTAGTTGGAAACTACTACTCCCTATGCAACTAACATGAGCTTCTTCTACTAGTCTGTAGTACCTAGAACACCTATAATAGCAAAATGAAATTAAAGAGCATTGAAAAATACAATTTCACTGGGTGCTAATTCATTTTAAGTCTTTTTAGTATTCAGGCATGAGAACATAGATCGATTTCCAGAACCTTTCAAACAAGTCAACCACAATGCTACACTTACAATCTCAGTGTTTCTGGGGAAGCAGAGAAAGACAGATAACTAGGGGTTCAAGGCTAGCCAGCAACTTATTAGACAAGCCAGTGAGAAGCCTTACCACTCTAAAATAAAGGTAAATGGCATTTGAGGAAGAAACATTAAAGGTTGAACTCAGGCCTCACATTGATATCCATACACATACATTCACCCACACCCATACACACACACACACACATACATACACACACACACACAAAGGGAGAGAGGGAGAAAGAGAGGATGAGTAAATTTTGTTTAGTCTTTTGGAAGCAACAAATTTGAGAGTTTGGTAAATGTAAGAAATATACAATATGAAAATGTTTGTCACAGAAATAAGAAACGTTTTTCTACCAGATCCAAATTTAATACATAGTCTAGCAAGATATCAGACACTGAGCAAAACTCCAATTTTCTTTCAACCCACTTTGATGAATTACGGTTGAGAAGTTATTCTGAGATTAAATCCAGAGAAGAAAAGTTAAGATTCTGTGACAATTCCTACCTCCACTTTTCTGTCTATCATTCTTGTCTTTAAATAACTTAAAATTTGGGTATTAAGAACATTTATGCATCATTTTAACACTTAAATTCCTGGACTTTCATATTGGAGCTAACATTAGTTATTTGAAAGAAGGGTCAACTACAAATTCTTTAGAAATTAGAAAACAAATAGAACCAATTTCAATTGACCCTGAAGGATTTGAGTGTTTAAGCCCCTCACTGTTTCTTGTTCTTTTCCTAGACAGGTTTCTGAACCATAGAATTTGGTTGTGAATGCAATCGTATTGACATTATTGACAATTGCATACAGTGCCATTAAACATTTTCAGTTTTCAGAGCTGATGGACTCCCTTTTAATCAATTCTGAAATGAGTTGATCTGGGATACATACTAACCAAGGTGGTTTGAACTCAATCACTGTCAAGTGTCTTTGACGATGCAGTGAACAGAAATTCTTGTCAGCAGAGCAGATTCACATATCATACTTGAAAGACAATTTGAAATAGCAGTGACAGCCCTTAAGAAAAGAAATGAGGAGCAGCAAAGATGACAGTTCGTGCCACCGTGGACGCCAATGCCACTGCCATGGGCACCAACACCATGGATGAGGTCTGGTGAGGCCGTTTGTGAATCTGGAGGAAACCTTAGCGTGCTAAGAGGCCACTGCAGCAAAGAATGAAGTGTCAAAGAACCAATCTATTTAATCAATGTTTCTAGAAAGTGGTTTTTAAACTTAGCTGACTTGGCTGTGCTTTTAAATCGCTTGAAATCTGCCTTTTAAAAATGCCTGGATTATCCTCCCCTAGATTTCGTAGAGGCTTTGATTCATTTCGGTCTTGGCATGAAAACTCAGTTCCTCCATAGGTTAGAGTGCAAATCTAAAACTCTTTTCTAAAATTCTCATTCAGAGCTAAACAAAGAGTTCTCACCTGAAGAATATCTAATGGCTGAGAAGCACCTAAAGAAATGTTCAACATCCTTAGTCATTAGGGAAATGCAAATCAAAACAACCCTGAGATTCCATCTCACACCAGTCAGAATGGCTAAGATCAAAAACACAGGAGACAGCAGTTGTTGGAGAGGATGTGGAGAAAGAGGAACATTCCTCCACTACTGGTGGGATTGCAAGCTGGTAAGACCACTCTGGAAAGCAGTCTGGCAGTTCCTCAGAAAACTGGGCATGACACTCCCGGAGGATCCTGTTATACCACTCCTAGGCATATACCCAGAGGCTTCCCTTGCATGCAATAAGGACACATGCTCCACTATATTCATAGCAGCCTTATTTATAATAGCCAGAAGCTGGAAAGAACCCAGATGTCCCTCAACAGAGGAATGGATTCAGAAGATGTGGTATATTTACACAATGGAATACTACTCTGCAAATAAAAACAATGAACTCACGAAATTCCTAGGGAAATGGTCAGAACTTGAAAATATCATCCTTAGTGAGGTAACCCAATCACAAAAGAACACACATGGTATGCAGTCACTGATAAGGGGATATTAACCCAGAATCTTGGACTATCCAAGACACAATTCGCATATCAATAGATTTCCAAAAAATGGGAGGAGAGACCCCTGGTCCTGGAAAGACTGGGTGTAGGGGAATACCAGGACAGAGAAGAGAGAGGGGGTTGATTGGGGAACAGAGGGACTGAAGGGGGCTTATGGGACTTTCGGGGAGGGAGGAAACGGGAAAGGGGAAATCATTTGGAATGTAAATAAAAAAACTTAGAAAATAATAATAATAATAATACAAAAAGAAATTGGTTTTGCACATTATACTTTGCATACTATATGAATAACTGTATATATGTTAATAACATTTCTATTCTCAGACATCAGTATTTTTAAATATTTATATGGGACTGGATAGATGGCTCAGCGGTTAAGAGCACTGTCTGCTCTTCTGACGGTCCTGAGTTCAAATCCCAGTAATCATATGGTGGCTTACAACCCTCAGTAATGAGATGTAATGCCCTCTTCTGGAGTGTCTGAAGACAGCTAGTGTAGTTACGTATAATAAATAAACAATTTTTAAAAAGTAAATAAAATGAATGTATATATGGTAAATAAATATGGTCTACATTCTATAAAAAAAAAATACTCCAAACCAACATGCCCCTTGGGGTGGGGGGAGTCTCTGTTCCTTCACTTCCTTGTTACCACAGACAAAACTGTTATGTTTAAGAAAGCCACGCCTAAGTTCTAAAAATTCTCAGATTACACATATTATTCTATTCACCAGTTACACATTATCTTTATGCTGATATATGCATGTATAGATTACACTGTTCTGATACAAAACACAGACCTTGTTGCATACTCTTGTAAATTGCTTCTCTTGTGGCCTTACATAATAAATAGCTCCTTTTGAAAGTGTTAGGTACTCATTGAAAAAGTAGAACAATTGATTAAGCCTGTATTCATGCCATAGTAACACCATTCTTTGGTCAAACTCTTCTGGTAAGTTTTTCACAATTATCTAGAGTTTATACACAGCCATAGACATAGAAGTATATGTTAAAATAGTTGTAACAAATTTTTTGTTGTAACAAATTTTGATTCAAAAAATTAAAAAAAACAAAAAAAGACCATCCTCTGCCCATATACAGCTGGAGCCATGGGTCCTCCTTGGTTGGTGGTTTAGTCCCAGGGAGCTCAGGGAGAGGGTCTGGTTGGTTAATATTATTGTTCTTCCAGAGGATGGCCTTGTTGGGCATCAATGGTAGGGGAGGTCCTTAGTCCTGTGAAGGCTTGATGCCCTAGTTTAAGGGAATGCCAGGTGATGAGGTGGTAGTGGGTGGATGGGAGGGGAGTACCCTCATTGAAGCAGGGGGAATGGGATAGGGTGTTTGTGGAAGGGAAACCTGGAAAGGGGATAACAGTTGAAATGTAAATAAATAAAATATCTGACAAAATTTTTTTAAAAAATCCCAAATATACAGTAAAATTGTGGATCAGGAAAAAAAGTAAAAGAAGGATTGAATCTCCAAGTCTCATGAGTGTACCACTTGAATTAAAGATTTCCAAAATAATTAGAGAATTAGAGGTGGTTTCTCTCAATTTAATTGAATTTGATGGTTTTAAAATAAAAATATCATACCTTACATGTTTATTTAAACTGTGTTCCTGTTCTTAAATATCTAGAATCCTTCTGTTATTTTTCATTTCACAAAGAGTGTAAGCAGCAACATTATGGGCACCTTTGATCACCTATAAATATTTCTCAGATTCAATAGAATTGGAAGTTTGAAGACTTTTTTTGTATTTCAGCACTAATTTTCAATACGTGAGGCAATATCACAGTATCACCAAAATTGAGCATTTTTTTTTTTTTGGTATAAGTGGTCAAAGGATTTTATTTTGAACCTGTTTGCTTTTGTTAATTCTCCCAAGAATCTTCATTGTTCTTTCCCACCTAAACAGTAGATGGGGAGAGAACTCATAGGCAGCAGCCCAGAAAAAGCTGATTTGGCTATTATACATGTTCCACTAATTTTTTTTTAAAATAGATCCTTCTGGATATATATGAAAATTCATAATATTTTTAAAGAACAATGGCAGGCTTAAATCACCAACTCTAAGTTTTTTTTTTAAGTGTGTGATGGATCTGAGAAGATAAAAAACGAATAATAATAGTACAGTCAGAAGGTCATTTTTATTTTTTCCTTTTGGGTTTCTGTGATTTTTATTCATAAGTTATTATGACTAGGCCAGTGGTGAAATATGCCTTTCCTGGAACATTCATCATTTTACAGTTCTCTTCTGTGACTTTCTGGTGCCTATAAGGATAATGGAAGAGGATTTGCCAGCATCATCTCTGTATTACAAGAAACTGGGCTAACTATTCCTTCGCGGATAAAGGGTGACAAAATACACTTTTTAGGAAAAAAAATACATCATTGTTAATGAACAGTATAACTTAAAAGTTGACTGCTTTTTAGCTAATCATATAAGATAGGCCCATATCACCTATCATCTTGATACTGGCATCCCCGCATGAGCCTATTTCTAACCAATTACTTTTCATTAGTTATATTAATATAAACGGCTCCATTTTCTCCTGTGCTAAATAAGGCACAACAACACTAGGAATGTTAGTGCACATTGACAGACTCTCAGGAGGGCCTCTACTTGGGACAGGCTGCTCTATCTGCCAGTGGCTTTGTGGATTTAAAGATGATGATGACGCCGTTTAAATTTCTGACATCCGTGAGATTCAGATGCCACAGAGCAATATTGGTTATGACATCTCGAGAAGATGTGACAACAGATCTTTAATCAATTAAAAATCACTTTGGGATTACTTTCCAAGAGAACATCACACACGTCAAGCCAATCCTAATGGGAGTTTAAAAAGAAAGAGGATTGGAGCACTTGGTGCTGGAGGAAAGAGTGAGCAGTCTCCTCTGTTCTCCTCTGCTCTGCTTCCCTCTGCTTCTTCCTGCTGCTCCCCCAAGCAATCTACAGTTCTGCCCTAAGAACCCTCTGCACTCCTGATTCAGAATGAGAGTCTGCTGAATTCCATCTGCTGAATGATAATTATTCTACAGTCTCACGTTGTTTGAAAAACACTTGCTCTGTGCCAAACATCTAAAGTCCTCTTTTTATCCTCAAGCACATTTATAATTCACCTTTTCTTCTGATGTATATTGTATTCATAAGAAAAAGATATGGTTCATGTTCTATATTACAGGAAGCCATTTCGGTATCTGACATATTACTTGAATAACGTGTGCCCTCTGCTTGGTAATATGCAGCCAGAATCTGTAAAATAATACTTTTGATTCTACTATATGTTTCTTTTTCATCACAGTCCAATGGTTAACCTCAGCAATGGTACGTCTTTACCTCTAAAAACCACTAGAAGACATGCATAAGTGCTTTTATATGAGGATGGTTAAATATGGATCCCAAATTCAGTAGAGAAAAGTAAATACCTTTGGTGTTATATTTCAATGACAAGACGAATTGTACGAATTGTAAGAAACGAATTGTACAACCTTGGACAGAAAGTCCATCCCCACTTCTACTTTTGCGTGCTGTGCCTCTCAGCAAGGAGTGAAAGATAACACTCACTGGAGTCCTAATTGGAATCTAAAAAGACAATGCATAACATTAATGAGCAAAAATAATCGTTCAGCTTTTTGTTTGAATAGATACAGTCCGCCACCTACATTTTTCTCTTACAATAAAAAAAAATGCATTTTCTATTTTTATTATTCTGTTTAAATGAAAATCGGGGAACATGAGCAAGCAGTAACCTATTTGCCTGGAATCCAAATCTGGTATAGTTAATAATCTATCAGAGTGTAAAAAGAGAAGGAGGCAATGTCTGGTCTTAATATGTAAGAATGTTTTACACTAGTCTTCATCTTAAAAGAACAGTGTAAATACAACCAACATTAAATTTATTGAATCTCATTAAATTTATAGGTGCCTTCCTCCATTGACTTCCAGAGCCCCCATTTTACAGCAATGCTAATAATCACTCAAGTCTCACAGTCCCTCTAGTCTCAAAAAATCCCTCCATCATACAGGTTTAAATAACATAGCCCTTCTTTCTCTAGCTAGTTTCTCTTCCACTTTGTTCTTTTCAAGCAAATACAAATTCCAGATTTCCTTCCATATTCAGGAGTGTGGAGTCTATTGCTGCTGTCATCTAAACAGTCCTTATCAGCACTCTGCAACCAAGCTTCTGATCATGAGTTGTTGTTTAAAGGGCACAAACAGAAATCTGCAAACCAAACACAAAAGTCTGTGTTTTTCTTCACTACCCTGTTTTCCTTAATTTGCTTCTTTGTTGCTGTGATAAACTGATAAACACCATGAACAAAAGCAAGCCCACCAGCAATTTGATAAAGTCAGGGTTTTGTTTTTTTGTTTTTTTGTTTTTTCAGTTGAGGTCCCCTCTTCGAAGATGCCTCTGGCTTGTGCCTAATTGAGAGAAACTAACTGTATCACTGCTACTTTGTCTGGGACATTCTGCTCTTCTCCCACACTTCTGACTTTGTGTAACAGCTGGGTCTTCTTGAAACACCCTAAACCTCACCACCTTTTCTCCTTCCATCATGATGTCTTCTCCATTTTCCTATTCCGTAAAAGAAGCCTTTAAGAAATCTCCAGATGTTGCACCAAAAACAAACAATGTGAACAAATAATTAAAGACATATAATTAAGTAGTAAGTATGCCATTTCTCCTAAAACCATCACTTGGTCTTTTGGTTAGTTTTTATCTTATTCTTGATCTGCTCTTAGCACAATGTGTCTCATCTTTGAGTCCCCACTTTTACTCCCTTCCTATCCTTACTATCAGCCATCTATAACCTGTGTAATTCTTCACTGGGTTTCCATAATTTCCTTAGCTCATAATGCAGTCTTCCATCCTGTCTACTTTTCTTGGCTCCATGTGTGTTTACGTGAACATTCGTTCTTTCCCTCATTTCAAAGGTAGTTTCTGGAGGGAATAAGATGGGACCCATAGTGTAGGTGTATCTACAACATAACTTGAGTTCCTAGCAGAACATCTTACACAGCTTTGATGTGACATAGATCCCAATGATCATGATAAAAATCGAGAAGCACTCAGTCAGTGTGAGGGGTGTGGAGAAAAAGCACACTGTATCTTTCTCTGCTCTACGTGGGATCCCCACCCTGAACACCATGCCCAACACACATGGGCTTTCTTTTCATCAATATTTTGTCGAATTCTTGACAACTATTTCAATGAGTTTCTCAAATGTGAATTTCTTGTATGAAGGCCTTCTTAATAAGTCTCATATCATTGATATTTAACTATTAAGTCTTTTTTTAATTGAAAATAGACTTACTTCATGCACTATATTCTGATTTTGGTTGTCCCTGCCTAGCTTCTCTCAGTTCCTTACGTCTTTCCTACCCATCCCAAAATCGCATCCCTATTTTTGTTCATTATACTTTGAAACATGCATTGGAAAATAACAAAGTAAAATAAAATAAAGATAAAGACAGATCAACCAGAATAAGATACCCCCAGCCCCAAATAAAACAGAAGAAGAAAAAAAGCCAAAGAAAAAGTAGGAACACATAGATGCATCAACACACAAGTTCACAGACAGGAATGCCATACAATCACAGAACCAAAAACCATAATATGCAAGGAACCTGTAATGAAAACAAGTAAACAAACAAAAATGTCATGGTAAAGCATTAGAAGACAAAGAATCTGCAAAATGCAACTGAGTTCTTTTTCTGTAGGCCATCTAGTGCTGAGCAGAGGGCCTGCCTTCAGGAATAGCTTGTATACCCAGTGAGACTGATTTGGAGGAAACTAATTTATCATTTTCGAGTGGTTATCAATAGGAGATAGCTTCGGGGTAGGGATGGGGCTTGTGTCTGCTTCCCTTCTTAGTGTTGGAATCCCATCAGTGGATGGCATCACTGCAGGCTCAGTGAATGTTGCCACAGTCTCTCTGAGTTCCTGCTGCATTTAGAAGACCTTATTCCCTTGCTGTTCTCCGTTCCTTCTGGCTCTTAAACTCCTTCTGCCTCCCGTTCTGTAGGGTTCGTTGAGCCCTGAGGGGAGGGATTTGATGGATACATCCCATTAAGGACTGAGCATTTAAGGACTCTCACTCTCTGCACATTATCCAGCTGTGGCTCTCTGTGAGACAAATTCTTTATTTAAAGAGAGATGGGGGGGCATGGGAGGAAACTTTGTATCTCTCTGTGTGTAAATGCAAATTATATTGCTTTAGTAGGATACCATAACAAAGTACTACTATGTAGGTGTTGCAAGAGAGAGAGAGTTGTGAATGGTGATGGGTTATGTCAGAGAGGAACTGGGGGATAGGGGAAAAATAATCCAAATATATCATATGAAAACACTTAAATTAATATAATCCAGAAATCCATTTTACGTCCTTTTTCTTACATGCCAATGTAAATCTAGAGTCCCAGATGACAGTGTCATCAGATTTATTTCTTTTTTTTTATTATTTATTTTATTTTATTTTTTAATTTACATTCCAAATCACTTCCCCTTTCCCATTTCCTCCCTCCCCGAAAGTCCCATAAGCCCCTTCCCTCCCTCTTTTCTCCATTCAACCCCCTCTCGTTACTCTGTCCTGGTGTTCCCCTACATCCAGTCTTTCCAGGACCAGGGGTCTCTCCTACCATCTTTTTAGAAATCTATTGATATGCGGATTGTGTCTAGGGTATTCCGAGATTCTGGGTCAATATCCCCTTATCAGTGACTGCATACCATGTGTGTTCTTTTGTGATTGGGTTACCTCACTAAGGATGATATTTTCAAGATCTGACCATTTGCCTAGGAATTTCGTGAATTCATTGTTTTTAATTGCAGAGTAGTATTCCATTGTGTAGATATACCACATCTTCTGAATCCATTCCTCCGTTGAGGGACATCTGGGTTCTTTCCAGCTTCTGGCTATTATAAATAAGGCTGCTATGAACATAGTGGAGCATGTGTCCTTATTGCATGCAGGTAAAGTCTCTGGGTATATGCTGAATAAATAAATCTACACTGGCTTATAGATGCTTCCAGTTCTCCAAATGTGCTTGCATGAACCTTCCTTTGCACTTCAGGACTAAATAGTGCCATCTGATACAGACACCAGTAATAATGGATTTGGCAATGCTAATGGCCTCATGTCCCTTAGTTACCATGGTGACAATTCTCCTATATCTTTGAATAGTTACATTCACACCTTTGGACTTTTGGGTTTTCTAATATGTAAATTGTGGAGATACTGAATTCTGCCATATGTACCATATGTAGAAGAGAGTCAAACAGAAAATTATGCGTAACCAAAAAGCTCTAGGAAGAATAGACATTTTAGCTTTATGGAAGGACAAAGCAAACAAACAAGAAGCAAGAACAAACAAATAAAACCACACAGATGCCCATAAAATTCAATCAATCAGTCAGCCCAATGTGTGCAGACTTCAGCTGGAAATGTACCAACTCAAACACATCAGGGAGGTCATGGGTCCTGCAGCAGCATCTCTATATGGAAACAAAAGTTGATGGTACATCAGAGAAATTTTAAATGGTGTTAATCATGTCAATTCATATTCCCTTGAGAAACTCTTGTGAAATTGAGATAGATATCTGGATTGTGCAATTGACAGAGATGCATGGAGCACATGTTTCCTATTATAAATAAGCTTGTGATCATCTTTGGGGCGTAAGTTTTACTGGCTGTTGCCTTATCTCATATATATTGCCCTTGTGCACCACGAGTTTGTCAATCATGCACATCTGTTCCCCAAGCCTTTCCCTAGCCCTGGGTCATTCATTGATTGCTCAGTCGTGGCATGAACTGATCACTTTTAGTCTTGCACTCAGCTGACTGGCTCTTTCTGCACATTGTAATGTTTGCTTGCTACTATCACGGATGTGTTGTTTTTATTTTTGTCTGTTTTTGTTGTTTTGATTTGTTTTTTCGTTGACTTGTGTTGCAGTTTTCCAGCACTGCTTTCTTAACAGTGAGAGGGTATGCATTCTCGCAGTTAAAATGGGTTTTATGTTCAATGCCACTCTCGGCCATCAGTTAAAAGGGAAAACAGTTGCACTAACCAGAAACACTGAGAAAAACATAAAGGGTCATTTTAAAATTAAGCTACCCACAAAATAACCTGTTTCCAGAAAAATCTCCCAAACTCCTCCTGAACCCCACTGCCGACACTGCAGGCACACAATCTGTGTCCAGAAATTTATATCTGTGGGTTCTGGCATCTAAACTCAGATCTCCCCATCTTTGGCTGTCAATTCAGGATGTGATTTGCTCCCTAGCTCCTCCGCTGAATTCTACAGAAGCATAATGTACCTTAGAAATAAAGCAATAGGAAATAAATAGACAACTGTGAAATTGATTTGCAAGGAAAAAATAGGTTCAAAATTAATCATGTCCAGTGGGTGAGAGGCAATTGGGGAATGAAGGGTGGGAATGTCATTTTAGCTGACAAAAAAGTTTCAATGTGATCCAAATTGAAAGTCTTTAAATATATGAGAAATGGTGCGTGTGAGTTTGCACACTTGATAGTCACAACTTCGCCTGACAAAATAGGGGAAAGTTCTAGAAAAACATACAATGCTAGAGTTTTGGTGCAAAGACCAGGCTCTGAGATTTAAGTAGAGGAAGCAAATGTATTTGCATCATATATTAAATAGGTCAGAAATCACTCATCAGACTCTAATGCAAGAAGGAAACACATAGAGAGCAGGTGCTATCTGTGTCAGTAGGTTAAGAATGAATGCCAGGGAGCAAGCTAGAGAGGCAAGGATCTTGGCCAGGGCAGTAAAGACTAAACACGGATAGTGACATATCTCAGTGCTCAGCTGTCTGAAACAGGGACCTGTACCAACAGCATTATTAGAAAGAGGTTACAGTTACATTGAATTCTCAAGCCTTCATTTCTAAGAAATTAGATGATCTTCCCGAGTCTATGAGCCACCACTGACTAATCATTTATCCCACATTAGTGAGAAATCCTCAAGTTTCACTATGAAAAATTGGCAGCTTCTTAAGATGAATTCTTTAGCACTCACATGGCCCAGTCTAGCTTGTCATAAATTCTGAGCTCACGCTCATAACCCTTTCTCAAGAAAAATGCCAAAGGCTACTCTCTTTGATTTCTTTATATGAATTTTTTCCTAAGTGGGGATTATGTGACCAGATTCCTAAAGAGCTTAAGTATCACAACAGAAAATTTGCAATAGTTCTACATATGTATTCACTAATGCACATACATAGATGCATATATGAAGTACATGTAGTTACAAAAGATGCCATTGTACCTTATGAAAATCAACCTAATGACTCCTAACATTACATAGTGTTGTCTAGACTTTGTGTGTGTATGTGTGTGTGTGTTTTTATATTCTATTTTCAGTTTAAGTATCAAAATTCTTATTGTTATTAGTGGTTGATATTGTCAGAGGCCAGAAACTTTAAAATAGAGGTTAATTTCACTCATACAATGAGACAGCATCTTTGTTTATAAGTCAACTTGTAGAATAGCTTGTTATTTCAAAATTGCTATAAATGTAATAGATAGCCCTTGATTTCTTTCGCTTTTAGTCAATTAATTCTCTTTTTCTACATCAAATCAGTCTGTGCCTCTGTAGTGCGTTTTGTAGACTGTCAAAGAGCCAAAGATCTATTATTAGTGATGTGTGGTCTTTTATTGCTAAGACTTCGCCGTTTTCCCAGTGCTCTCGTGACTTTAGAGGATATGTTTTTGTCTTCGTCTTTTTCTCATTTCCTACCCATGTAGCATTTTAAGTAGGTGTTATAAATCTCTGCCAAAGGCACATTCATAGCCCTGCTTGAATGGTTTCATTTAGACAGGAGTATCCGTACATTTCGAGTTTCTTCAAGATCTTTATCAGGGTGAAACAACACTTTGTTTTCATTCGAGAATAAAACGCAGCTCTCTAAAACGCCCTCCCAAGTAGCTAAATATAGGAGACTTCTTTGATTTGAGGCTGTACATCCATTATAATTTCACATTATAAATAATTGTAAAATTTTCATTCAAATATAGAGTTTTTGGGCTTTTAGTAAAGGAAGGAGACACTATGAATATAAATTATTCAATGCATTTGCTATTTTAGTCTGTAAATCCAACATTTTTTTGATGCTTGAATGATGTAAAATATCTGGAAAGGCAAAGAGGACATGGTTTTGCAATTGTAGTGAAAAATGTTCTAGAGGACTACTGAAGTATGTTATGTTTTTTTCCTAATCCAGGCCCTCTAAGTCTGGTCAAAAATGTGAAGACTACAGCAAAGAAATATTTAGCCAGCAATTAGAAACGGAAAAAAAATAGACATAGAAATAAGTGACTAATTCCATTGCTAACCTAATCAAGTAGACATCAAGAACACCAATTTCTTGAAAGGTGTCACAATTTTGTAAATTTTAGCAAAAAAAGCAGCTACATCCTATTATGCTTGACCTGTTTCAATATCAGTTAGCATGCTGGAGAATGCTTCCTCTAATAACGTGCAGAATTTAATTTTTCCAAGTGAATAGATTTCCTCACAAAAAAACCTGTGTGGGAAAGAAAACGGGGAGTATGTGAGAGAAGATGACCTTTCTCTCTCAGCATTTCTTTTGTTGTATGAGTCACTTTGTTCTCTCCATATTGTGATGAAAAATCCACTCTCATCTTGATCAAAGTTCCTATCTTCATATTGTTCCATTTCCATGAAGCATTGCACTGCCCTTATAATAGCAGACACAGCATGTATCATAGAACCTACTGTGTGCAGATGCCAATAATATCTCCAGGTTCAAATAAAATAAAGAGTTATTTAGTAATATTCACAGATTTTATATAACTCATTAAATGACTCCTATATACTATGTATCAGAAACTAACATAATCTACATCTGAGATTTAAACTTAGAAATAAGGCATTTTTATCTTTAAAATATTAATATGTATGACATTTGTGAGGATTAAAGTATCATCCAGTGCTACTATTTCACTAATTAATTGTAAAAGTATCTATTTTGACGATATCACCTCTTCTCTTCTACTCAGCAGAATGTACAGTTTTTGTGGGACTTAATTCTCTGGTTCTCATGTTAAAAAAAAGTACACAATTATAGATAAGTAGACTATTGCCCAATTAATTAGCTATGAAATCAGCTTTAAAGGTTCTTCTTGTGATTTCTTCCTATTCTATCAAGTGCATGTGAAATAATTTAAAAATTAGTCATTGCAACTTGACTCCTATATTCTAATTCAAAATATCCAAACTAGCATGTTATACATGATCCTTTTTAGAGATCCTTATAAAACATATTCAGAAATTGTTGATTTCTACTGGGGCTAGAAATAAGAGCAGAAGCAGATAACTTTGTAGTTCCCAATCTTATCAAGTTTGTTAAAACTGACATATTGCAGATGAAGCCCACATCAGTGACAGCAGGCACTGCATCCTACTCCCAAGAACAAATGTGCTCTAAGTCTGGGGCATTGCAAGGATTTGTGCCCAGGGAGGGCGAACACATTGAGCAAATATTGTTGAGTGTATTCTTCAAACAAGAATATAAGGTTGTGAACCCAAGACACAATCCCTTCTTTGGGGTCCATAATCATGAAACTAAATATAACAGGAAGCTACTTGCAGAAAGCAGAGTGGAGCTCTGTTCACCTGCTCCTTAGTGGGGAGGATGAACTTAACTCTCTTTCACAGCTGCATCCACTCCCACCTCCTCCCAACATCTGTGGCCTAAGGGAACATAGCTTCTAAAGAAACAACATTCAGTCACCAATTACAGTGGAAACTATAAAGTGGGTGGAGGAAGGAATGGTAAAATAGACCAGAACAGGAAGAGGACTGAATTCATTTAACACCACTGCCTAATGTATATTTTTAGATTTGCCTCATCCAATTTCTTTAAATTTGGGACACAATTATCCACCCACCTGTCTGACAGTATTTGATTCAATAATGCTGCATATCCTAATGTCTTGGGGTTTCAGAACTTTAACTCTTGTGCTAAGTTTGAAAATACCAAAGTACAGAGGTGTGTGTCATCTTACAACAAGGTGATAGAACAGTAATAAAGATCATCTTCTGCTAGCTGACTGAGAAGCACTATTCAAACACACAGGTCAGAGCTGACATATCATTTAACTCTACTGGGGAAGACAGATAAAGAATGTTGTTCAAATGCTTAAAAAAGAAATGTGTTGGGAAAGTAGCTAGAATATTCTTGGGGCTAGTGTGATGGTTCCATAGGTAAAGCACTCATGGGTGAATCAGAGTTCAGATCTCCAACATCCACATAAAAATGGAAGTCGTGACATGCATCTCTGACCCAGAGCTGAGAAGAATAGATTCCATATTCTTGCAGTGTAGCCATTTCCAATTCCAAGTTCAGTGTGAGACTTTGTCTCCAAAAAAAAAGAGAGAGAGAGAGAATGATAGAATAGATACTCAAAATCAACTTCGAGCTTCTACATGCACATATATGGGAAAGCACATTTGTTTTGTTTTTTTTTGTTGTTTGTTTGTTTGTTTTAAAGATTTATTTATTATTACATGTAAGTACACTGTAGCTGTCTTCAGACACACCAGAAGAGGGAGTCAGATCTCATTACAAATGGTTGTAAGCCACCATGTGGTTGCTGGGATTTGAACTCAGGACCTTCGGAAGAGCAGTCAGTGTTCTTAACCACTGAGCCATCTCTCCAGCCCCAGGAAAGCACATTTGTATACACTTACATACAGTGTTCACACACATGATCACACACACACAGACACACACACATCATCATCATTGAAAGAATCTTTTTCTCTAAGGTTACATTTAAATATTACAATTACAAATATGTACTAAAATAAGTGTGTACTGAGATATGATAAATTACAAATGTCAGAGATAAATAGAAATAGAAGTGTAACCTTCAGAATTAAAATTTTTTCTGCTTTTACAAAAAATACTCTTAATAAACAATATAGTATGCATGAATATAAAAAGAGTCTGGTAGGGTGTTTTATAAAATAGAATATAGGTATGATTTAAAATCTTAGGCTGGATAACAGTTGAAAACTCATTTCCTACAATCTTAGGCAACATCAAGTGTACACACAAAAATCTTCTGAAGACTCTTCCAGCTTTCCAGTTCGTCCCAACAAAAAGCATCAGGCAGGAAAATAATTAATAATTGCTTTGTTTTAAAATTTATGTTCATCTCTAATATACAGAATGTATTCTCTGTGAGCTCAGTTTATTTTTAAAATATTTTACTCTCTAGGAAACATACCAACAATCTCACTTCAAAGTGATTTTTCTAAATTGTCTTGACTAAACACACTTTGGCTGAGTGATTCACCTCTCACTTTGTGGATCTTTAGTTTGCTGCTATATAAAATGAGAATGATGTCAATCCTAACTTCATAACACTGAATGAGGCCCTGGGGGACATGGTGTTGCTTAACAATTGATTGCTTTTCTGTTACAATTACCTCTATGCACACATCTAATGACAAAGAGAACTGTAGACCTCATGTCATAGCTATGTTTTTTAAACTCATGTGTGCATGTATGGGTTTGTGTGTCTGCAGTTATGTGTGGGTACATGAACACTGCCTGTTCCTGATGAGGCAAAGGGCTGATGTCTGGTGTCTTCCTCATTTGATTTCCAACATATGTGTTGAGGGAGTGTCTAACCAAACCCGGATGCTCCCCAGTCATCTAGGTTGGCTGGTCAACAAACCATGAGGACCCAATGGCCTCTGCCAGTGCAGAACTAGAATTAGAAATGTGTACAATGGTGTCTGGATATTTTCTTCTCAATATGGATGCTGGAGCTCTAACTCAGGTCTTCAGAGTTGATCAGTAAGCACTTTACTGACTGAATTATTTCAACAGTGTTCTTTAAATTCATAAAGGTGAATTATGTTCCCTCTTTATAGTGGATGCCATCATGTGTCTAAGACGTCTTTTTTCTTGGTGTTAAAGAATTCAAATCCTGCCATGTATCCTTAACAAAAGGCTTTTGGTGGTAAATAATAACAGTCAAACACTGAAGCTATTATTCATTTATTGAAGGGATATTGAGCAATGAGGAATGTACCTTACAACAACAACAACAAGTTTTTATCCTTCTCCATTGTATATATTAAACAGTAAGATATGTTTATAGTTTTAAACCTTGATGTTCTCATTAAAGCTGTTATCTGATTCTTAAAAGATTATATAATACCAAAGTCAAATTTTTTGAGGTCTCCTATATTCTAATTTCTTATTGAACAAACCCAATTATCCCAAAATTATACAAACGAACTGAACTGGAATTTTTATAGAATGTTAAAAACAAATCATTTTAGTGTTGCAGTATTGTTATTTTGCCTCAACTCTAACTATTAAGCAGTCATTTCCTAGGACAAATTTCATGGTAACCATGTTATGGAAATTTGTAGCAGAAATTTTGCTTCAGTTTCAGGAAAATTTCTAAAAATCTGCCTCGTACCTGTCTTCTAAACCAGGGATATCATATCCTTGGGCTGTTAAGACATCTACTTAGACTTCACAGAAAACTTCCGTGGATTACTGTCTTTGCCCATACTATCCTTCAACAGTAACTCCCACTATATTTTGTTTAGAAAAGATAAAGAATGAGTAGTCTCATCTCTAGCAGGGATCATCACCCAAATGCTGTGTCTTTCAGTAAAGGAATACCTCAGTTCCACCCACAGAGTGAGAACAGTGAGAACCGTAATGAAGGTTGCCCTCATCATCTTGATGAATGCTTCCCATTGTGGCCCTTGAATTTAAATCACATATGCAATATTAAAGTATACTCTATAATAATATTATGAATTGTCATCCATCGAATATCCTACTTAGTAAAACATATTTGCCTGCAGAGGCCAGGTGATTCAGTAGCCAGTGCACCTCACAAGAGGATAGGAGACTGATTGCCATCTAAGCTCTGAAGCAACAGGTATAATTGTATTTTCCCCCACATAGGGAGAAAAACAGAAAGACAGAAAAAGAAAACTTGCCAGAGCTCATTAGGATAAATAAAATGATGCAGTGTAAAAATAATGTGACAAGCATATAGAAACACAAAGCATATATGCAACTTGCATTTGCTTTGCATTTAAAATACTACCTTGCTTAACATAAAAATATAGCCACATTTAAACCTATACTTTGAACCTGTAGTCTAAGGGCTCTTAAGCAAAACAATACGGCCTTTACTTAGGTGTCAACACTCATAAGTTATATGATCTTGGTTAGATTCTGAGTCTTCAGAAACCTTTCCACGGGACTTTTAAGGGAAATAAATGACATAATGTAAATAAAACCTTTGTTCTCAAAGATAATAATCATATGAAAAAGAAATTTCACTTCATTAAGCTAATATGTATATGTGAAATGTACATATATATGGTGTATGTGTGCATATCTGTGTATATCTATGTATATATATGAACATGTACAAGTACAGATGATTTTAAACGGTTTCAATGAAGAACAGTTGGTGGCTGGCATGGTTTTATAAACAATAGTTATTTCAATTATCAGTCCTGATTTAAATTTACCAGAAAGTAGTTTTAATATATAAGTTGATTCTTAGAATATTCTAGCCACCAGATTAGAGGTCAATCATGGCTGCAGTGGAGACTAAATTGCCAGCTGTCAGCGTGATTATGGTGTCATGTATGTTTAGTCATCAAGCATAACAATCAGCTACATGCAACAACTCAGAAGCATTCAAGGTACAATGCTCTGTGAACCTACCAAGTGCTGAGGAACTATGCAATTTTTAGAAACATAGATAATGCTGTTTATGAAATCAGAAATGTGCATCTATCTCTTCTCATACTTCAGGATTCAAGGAAAAACATTTGTTTATACATTTCCTAATTGTGTAGTTCATGTGGCAGTATATATATGCAGCTTGTAAAGACTGGTAAATATTAGTGTGATTCTGTCTAATACAACAGGTTCATTTAGCTATAAAGAAAATGGAGATGCCCAGAGTCCTTTAGGTGCTAATATCCATTTTGTTATAGATGTATTTGTGGAGATGTTTAACATTTTCAAAAGGAGAAGAGCGTGTCTAATGGGACTACAATTACAACATAAACTTGATATACTTTATTGATGCCCATATTTCTGCAAGAATAGACACATAGTGCTGTCAAAGCCAGTAAGAAAGATCAAATGTTATAAGTAAACTGCTTTTGTTCAAAATGTTCATAGAAAATGGACAACTCAAATACTGACAAACAATTTTGATGACATGAATAAAAACACAAAATCATTTCAAAGTCACTTTGTGAGAAATCTATTTAGTGTAGTTAAGCAGAAATACAGAATTTTTAAAAATCCTCTGCTAATCAAATACTCCCAGAACAGGTGTTGGGACCCAAATATGGGGCAGTGCGTGACAGCTGAAATAATCACACACCAATTTATCTCTTCACTGTTTCCACAAAATGTTCAATTTCGGGTATAGCAGTGCCCTGATTAATTTGTCAAGCAGAATTGATTTCAGAACATACACTGAAGAAGCTAATTAAATCCCCTACTAGTTAAAGTCTTTAAGTATTGTCCCCATATATATTTAAGAAGAATATCACAGCATCATTTTACAGTTATCAAGTCCAGGCCTAAGACTTGGTTGTTTTAGGAAAGCTATTTCCTCCCCAGCAGCCAGGTTTAAAACAAATCCAAACACTATTTTCAGTAAGAGATCTCACCACCATGGGCCTTATTATACACATAATCACACTGAAGTTTGCTGAATAAGCAAACACATGTGTCCAGACATAGAGTAGCAATGAATAAGAATGGAGTTCTATCTACATCTGAGTGCAAGTGTGACCCACAGAACAAATGCTGTTTCTCTTGTTCCTTCCCCACTGGTTGGAGCGTCTTTCCTGGAACCTGCTTCTCATGGAACCTGTCCCTTTAGCCAGTTCATTGTCAGGAAGAGATAGGGTTCATTTTCTCAAATTGTTAGTGGTTTCCTTGCTCCACCAACCACCCAACTGGCCCCCTGCAGATGGCATCTGCCTCCACCAAAATTACCAAATAAGATACAAGAGGACATTTACCTTACAGAAGCAGACAAGGGGACTATGGGAGTGAGGAAGAGCTTTTGGAACAATATTATATATGCATAAATTCCAGAGATTTCCCAAAATTGTTAATTGTCAGGATAATCTCATTAGTAGCTTTAAAAACAGAGGAGTCATGGTGTTGCACATCTTTAATCCCAAGTCTCTTGGAGGCAAAGACAGGTAGATCTCTGTAAGTTAGAGGCCAGCTTGGAGGCAAAGACAGGTAGATCTCCATAAGTTAGATGCCAGCTTGGAGGCAAAGACAGGTAGATCTCTGTAAGTTAGAGGCCAGCTTGGTCTACATAGGGAGTTCTAGAGTTATATCATAAGTCAAAATAAATAAGTAAATAAACAAACAAGCCAGATAATTATTCTATATTGATCAATTTATTTGAAAATGTCATAAATTTGACATTTTTATAGCTGTTTTTATTGCTGAAAAATATTCAAATGTTAAAAAAAGTTTGTGTGCAGATTATTTCCATCTATGATTAGCACATACAGAAGACCCATAAACATTGTTTTGGGTTCAAATTTGTCCAGCTTTGTACAGCTGTTGGTCATGAGGCTGAAAAATACAGAAATATTTTATAGATACTTCAAAGTATTATTAAATTTAGTCCAAACTTTTGGGCCTATAAATGGGCTTAAAGAACTTTTAAGATAACTTTTACTGGGTAGTATCAGGAAAGTCACTTACTTTTAGAACATAGGAGTTCTTCCTGGAGTTTTACACAGAGTCAGACTGCAGTGATTCACTGACACCCAGTGTTCCACCCATAGCTCTCACTAGACAGAAACCAAAGAGCCTTTAGTTTTAATAATCTCCATTTTTATCATTCAGTTCTAGTCTTAAATTCAAATTTCATAGTATTAATAATAAACAAAACCCCAACAATTTTTCAAGTTACCAGATATATAAAAGATTCAGATGTATGTGACTGGAATGGATTTGAGTGAAATCTAACTTATAGGGAAAAAATATTTGACATTTAAGAATGTCAGTTTTTGACATGCTTCTAAAATTATATTAGCTTTGAATTTCAGATAATTGACTATTCATTCAAACTCAATTAGATGAATATGAGCAAAAGTAGACTTATATTTACGAAAACAGAGACTGACAGAGATGTATCTAATTACCAGGTGATCATTATTATTTGCCAGAAAAATGCATTGAGTTCTACTTAAAGAATTGTGGAAACTTTAATTAATTCAAGACAATTTCTTATATGGTTTTCTAAATTTTCAGGAACATACAAAATTGGAAATATATCATGAAACAGCTTATATGTAATCTCCTGAATGTTTGCTATCTGGATGGATCAGTGAAATAACTTACCTTTCTTTTCCTGACAAAAAATAAGTTCCCCATTAATCAGAATATCTAGTTTATTTAATATTTTATGGCTGAATTTTTTTCTAAGATATAATTTATCCACTACATTGGTTAAAAATGAGTGACAACATATATCCATTCAGTAAGAACTTTGTTTCATTTCGTTATTCAAAGCCTTGTGACAGATGATAATAAAAACAAAGTGTAAACCTTGTTGAAATATATGTACTATTTAGTAACAAGTATGCATAAGTAACAGTTAACATAATGCATATCCTTTCTATGTTGGGAAGTCATTGTACTTCTTCACACATTTGTAACACAGTTACACCAGTGCCTGCCACACCCATGAGCCAATGTCCTTGATGCCACAGTCATAGAACCATAGAACTATAGTAGGAGAGAGTCCAGTGACCAGATCTACTTAGAAAAGTCTGTTCAGAAGAGACAGAAGCAGGAACAAAAAGAAAAGGTCATTCAACATATGTCACAATTAGGAGTATCTCTGTGTTTGAAAGGCAGAGTCCAAGGTATATCTGACTCCAACATATTCCGTAAAAGCTGAAGAAAGTAGACATTAACAGAGCTAATGCTGGGAGAAAAAGGAGCTCCAGCCTTTTATTCAGAATGCCTTCCTCTATGTAAAATGCAACTGACAACTAAATACTCAGAACTTAAATTATATGATATACAATATAGTACATTGGCACCATGAATCAGTTGCACATTCTAAGTCTGTACGTTCTAGCATACTGCATTCTAACCCTTTAACATTCTAAAATTCTAACAGTCTGTATATTCTAACATACTGCAAACCCACCCTGACCGATCCATAATATACCTCTCTATATCACAAACCCTGTAATCGTCCACTCAGATCATTGAATCTCCTTCCCAACTCTGAGCTATAACTTCCCTTAGAATATATAACCCTTTCTTACTTAGCTAATTTATAGGTCTACCTGCTCACATGCAAGACCAATATAGAATCCCACTCAGTGATTTTTTTGCAATTTGATCAGCTTGAGGAGGTGGATAAGGGAAATCTCCCATATAAAACTGTCTAGCGAAGATAAGAGCAAAGAATTTAGGACCCTCTGCAGCAGACACCATTAGTTATTGCTTTTCTCTATGCACTGTGCAGGAGTCACACAGTTCCGTGGTTACTGGCAGTGATTGCCTCCACTCCAGTCCTTTGTAGTAGAGATATAAATAAAAACGTTAAATGAATAGCACTGAGGGAGACTTTGAGCATCCTCCACATTGAGCCCCCTTCTTCGTTTGTAGATCCGTGGGTGCTTAATGTGCTATTATGGAAAACGGTGGCTCTTGGTAATCCTCCACAGTTCACAAACTTCCTCATTTTAGGATTCATTTCTTGGCTCTCTTTTCTTAATAGATACACAGTTGAGCTTTGGGATGCATCTTTCTTGTTTGTTCCCCTCTTTGTCACCTCATTCCAGCTGTCTTAACCTCTAGCAGTCATCTGTTGAATACAACTGGAGAAAAATAAGTAGTGTCTAACGCCCAGTGACTCAGCATTGGGCATTGGGCATGAGCAAAGAGTGACAGTGACCTGTGCTGTCACTCCTTGCTCATGAGAGTACCTCCATTCTGATTTAATAATAAACTGAAGTGTTCTGTATTCTTTAGAACTTTTCCTAAAATATGGAGTATGAGCCCATAATATAAGACTAAGGAGAAAAGTAAAGAAAAATCCCCTTAATAGATATTTTTGCCAGGAAAAAAAAAGCCCCTCAAATTTCTCAAGGAATGAACACCTCAAATTCAGAATGGCATACCCTGCAAATGTTGGATGATTCACCACCCTTTCTTGGGGTTGCTTTGACAGAAATGATTTAACAAAGCCTTGAAATAAAATAGAAAATGTGGGACTAAAGATACTGAGAAGCAAGGGATTATAAGAGTAAATATTGATTCACGAATCTATGAAAACCTTCCTTTCTACTCATGGGACAAAAGCAAGAAAGAATTTGACACAAATTTTGTCAGGGAATACATTTACTTTTAAGCTAGCCATAAATACTTTAATGAAGGTACAAATATTGCTAGAAAATAAGCCTCATGCAGAAACCATCATGAATCAGTGTGTAGCGGAAATAATACTACATGTGGAATCAAATCTCCACCTATATTACGCATATGGAACATATGAGAAGTTATTTACTATTTCTGATTTTTTTCAACTCATTTATAACACATCATAAAAGACCCAAGCTTACTATTTCATGTCCTATATGGAGTTCATACAAGGCAAAAATGTGGAAGCATCTTTTCTCTTTTCTCAGTAGGGATAGCAGATTATGGTGAAGTCATCTTTTAAAGGCATATGCTCCTATATATCCAAAGTTGCCTGCCCCTATGCTCAGCTCTAGCCTAGATGACACCTGAGATGCAGGCTTTTAGCTTTTCTGAGCAATAAGCAGACAAGGCCCTGGATTCTAGATATGCTGTGTTCATGGTTAGGAGTCTGGTGCTGCACTCCAGCCCTGTGTTTGTAGTACATTATGTTGTTTAACATAGTGAGAAACACAAGATGTTCTGCAAAGAGTGAGTGGGATGCCAGCAGTAAGATACAGATATGGGTCCCAGGCTTGCTAAGCATCTCTGGCTTTTAATTCTTCTCCAATTTTCTTGGTCAAATTAGAGCCTGTATATTATTCTTTTCTACACTCATTATAAACATCAGCATAAAACATTTCTGTTCTCTTGACGACAAGAAACCACACTGCAATATACTTAGAACCTTGATTCATATCTATTTTTTGGAGCAGAGGTAGAGTTTATTCATTACTGATTTACTAAAGATTTTTTTGAATGTGACAGATAAGAAAATGAGGTACTCAGGAACAACGTATGACATACCCCTGGTACAGTCTAGTAAAGTTTTATTTTTTTATTTTACTTTTTGTCAAATGGTGAAAAGGAGCTGGGAGGGAGAGAGGGAGAGAAAACAGTAATCAGGGTATATTATATGGAAAAATATTTCAAATAAAAGTTTTAAAATCACAGTGATTTTTCACTCTCTTAGTAAAAGTGACATTCAAATTTAGGTCCTGTCTATTAAGAAACATAGTCCAAATAAAGCCCTTTGGTCTATTCAGGGGTGTATTAAGCTTTAATTAAAACTAGCAAGGTTTGCCAATATTTGGGCTTTGTAATTAAATAAGTACCAAGTTTGGGGTCTTATCACAACACTTGGGGCTTATGTGTCCTTAATTTATTAAAATTCAGTTTCTTTCGTTGGAAGGGACCCTTTAAGCCATACTAAATAGGAGTATGTAGTAGTCCAGTGAGTTTAAAATGGGTAGTGCAGCACCTGACACTGAATTGTACAGTGAGACCATCCCTGTAACTCTGCAACAGACACTGAGGAAGGTAGCCATACTTTTTCAGGCTTTTTGCCTCCGAGATGCACTGTTCTTTCTGGCAATTAAAATGGAAATGGGTGCTCTTTGTATTCTCTTGTCTTGAATATGCAGAAGCTTGATTTATTTTTATTTATATAATTATGCTTTAATCATTGTGGAAAACAACAGTCTATTTCAGTGCTGTGCTAGATACAGAACAAGAAAAATGTTTTTTTAATGGTGCATCATCTTTCATCTCAGTACTATAAAAAGAAAAGCACTCATAAACGTGACCTCTTAATCATTCTATTATAACTCTTTTGCCGGTAGCATGTGTTACTTTCTTCACTGGCATGAGAAATTATGCACAGATTGTCCCTGCCCTATGCAACTGCAGTGTGGCTTCCTTTATATGCATAAAGAATAATTAGAATAACAATGTGATTCTGTTGCTATGCATTTTATAAAATTATTATTGTTATTACTATCATTATTTTATTATTGAATCCAAAATCATCAAAAATCCTTTTTACATATGTTTTTACCTTTCTCAGACAGGGCTACTCCCCGTGCTGTATTTGGCAAAGACTGGGACTGTTGCACAGACATGACAGTTATCAGTGCACAAGGTTAGGTTATAGCCTAGGTATTCTGTACTTTTTGGCTATTATCCAGTCTGTAATCTTGTGGTTGTTTGCTTGTGTTTGTTCTTCTTCTGTTTCCATGTATTTGATTTTTAAAGCTATTATAAAAGAAATTGTTAAATTTTGTTCTCAGGTTGTTGGCTGTTTCCATATAAAAGGACAATTGATTTTATTCAATGATCTCCTTTCTTACAATCATGTTAATAGTTTGACAGTGAGAGGAGTGTTTGTGTGGATACGTGTACATGTATAAACATTTTAGAAACTTTACCACAATAAAATGTAAAATAAAAACATAAAACCGCTTGGAAAAAACGAAAAAACATTAATTAAAATCAAAACCAACAAAGAATACAGGAGTAAAATCAGTTGGCAGCACCAACATTCTGGTTAAGATTTCTAAGTTTCAAGTACTATATTGAAAAGATATGGAGAGAGAGGGCAGCCTTGTCTAGTCCCTGATTTTAGTGGGATTGCTTCAAGTTTCTCTCCATTTAGATTGATGCTGGCTACCGGTTTGCTGTAAATTGCTTTTACTATGTTTAGATATGGGCCTTGAATTCCTGATCTTTCCAAGACCTTTAGCATGAAAGGATGCTGAATTTTGTCAAATGCTTTCTCAGCATCTAATGAGATGACCATGTGGTTTTTTCTTTGAGATTGTTTATATAGTGGACTACATTGATGGATTTCCTTATATTGAACCATCCTTGCATCCCTGGGATGAAGCCTACTTGATCGTGGTGAATGATCGTTTTGATGTGTTCTTGGATTCGGTTGGCAAGAATTTTATTGAGTATTTTTGCATCGATATTCATAAGAGAGATTGGCCTGAGATTCTCTTTCTTTGTCGGATCTTTGTGTGCTTTTGGTATTAGTGTAATTGTGGCTTCATAGAACGAGTTGGGTAGTGTTCCTTCTGTTTCTATTTTGTGGAACAGTTTGAAGAGTATTGGTGTTAGGTCTTCTTTGAAGGTCTGATAGAATTCTGCAGTAAAACCATCTGGACCTGTGCTTTTTTTGGTTGGAAGACTTCCAATGACAACTTCTATTTCTTCAGGGCTTGTAGGACGGTTTAGATGGTCTATTTGATCCTGATTTAATTTTGGTACTTGGTATCTGTCAAGGAAATTGTCCATTTCCTCAAGATTTTCTAGTTGTGTTGAATACAGGTTTTTGTAGTAGGATCTGATGATTTTTTGAATTTCCTCAGTTTCTGTTGTTATCTCTCCCTTTTTGTTTCTGATTTTATTAATTTGGATACTATCTCTGTGCCCTCTGGTTAGTCTGGCTAAGGGCTTATCTATCTTGTTGATTTTCTCAAAGAACCAACTCCTCGTTTTGTTGATTCTTTGTATGGTTTTATTTGTTTCTACTTGATTGATTTCAGCCCTGAGTTTGATGATTTCCTGCCTTCTACTCCTCTTTGGTGTATTTGCTTCTTTTTGTTCCAGGGCTTTCAGGTGTGCCATTAAGCTGTTAGTGTATGCTGTCTCCCATTTCTTTTTGGCGGCACTCAGGGCTATGAATTTTCCTCTTAGCACTGCTTTCATTGTGTCCCATAAATTAGGGTATGTTGTGCCTTCATTTTCATTAACTTTCAAAAAGTCTTTGATTTCTTTCTTTATTTCCACCTTGACCAAGTTATCATTGAGTAGAGCATTGTTCAGCCTCCATGTGTACATGGGTTTTCTTTTGTTTTTGTTGCCATTGAAGACCACCCTTATTCCATAGTGATCTGATAGGAGGCATGGGATTAGTTCTATCTTCTTATATCTGTTGAGGTCTGATTTGTGACCAATTATATGGTCAATTTTGGAGAAGGTACCATGAGGAGCTGAGAAGAAGGTGTATTCTTTAGCTCTAGGATGAAATGTTCTATATATATCTGTTAGTTCCAGTTGGTCCAAGGCTTCAATTAGATTCACTGTGTCCCTGTTTAGTTTCTGCTTTCCTGAACGATCCATTTCAGAGAGCGGGGTGTTGAAGTCACCCACTATTATTGTGTGCGGTGCGATGTGTGCTTTGAGTTTTAGTAAAGTTTCTTTTACGAATGAGGGTGCCCTTGCATTTGGAGCATAGATATTCAGAATTGAGAGTTCTTGATGGTGGATTTTTCCCTTGATCAGTATGTAGTGTCATTCTGTGTCTTTTTTGATGACTTTAGGTTGAAAATCAATTTTATCCGATATTAGGATGGCTACTCCACCTCGTTTCTTGGGGCCATTTGCTTGTAAAATTGTTTTCCAGCCTTTTACTCTGAGGTAGTGTTTGTCTTTGACACTGAGGTGCATTTCCTGCATGCAGCAAAATGCTGGGTCCTGTTTACGTATCCAGTCTGCTAGTCTATGTCTTTTAATTGGGGAATTGAGACCATTGATATTAAGAGAGATTAAGGCATAGTGATTATTGCCATCTGCCATTCTTGACGCTATCTTTATGTTTGAGTGGTTATCTACTTTTGGGTTTGATTCAAGAAGTTTATTATCTCATTTTTTCCTGGGTGTTGTTTCTCTCCCTGTATTAAAAAAAAAAGATTTCTAAGTTTAATATTAAGTCTTGTTTCTAGGCTTGCATGTGACATGACTGTGTCCCTAGAGGACTAGGATTCTATGCTGGAAACTTGGTTCCCGAGGTGGTAATGCTGAGGACATGGAACATCTAAATGGTACAGCCTCATAGAAGATAGCCAGACCGTGGTGGTTGTACTATTAAAAGAAATTAAAGTTGATCTCCTAGGGTAGAGAATTAGGTACTGTTGTGAAAATATTTAAAGGTCTAGAAACCAGCTACATCTCCTTAACCTGAGACACTCTCAGGCAGACCAGGCCTTAACTGCATCTATTCCAAGAAAAAGATGCACTAAAGAATGCCCTGGACTGCTGTTCTTTGGATGCTAATATAAAAAAGAGCCAATGGGCGTCTCAAATGCAGGTTTTCATTCTAGGGAGAGGAGGAACCTGAAATCATGGTAGGCTTTCATGAGATGCCTGTATTGCTGCTCTACTGAGTTTGCTGGCAAGGCAAAGTGCTGGAGGAAACAAATCAATTACCTGACCCGAGATAAACACTGGCTGCTTGTACTACGCAATCATTAGTCATGTAAAAGCTAATTACTTACAGAATCTTCTACCATCCACTCTAGTTATAGCCTTTTAAAAGATGCCGCCTTCTCTGTTTTTAAAATTGAGTCTCTTCACACCAAAGGGGACATCGCAGGCTGCTGCTCTCCTGTTCACCTTCTTTTTATTGCCTGGTTATGTAGATCAATGTACATTTCCAGGATTCTAAATGCAGCCTGCCCTTTTGTTCTCTCAGCCACTTTCCATATGCCAAGAGGCATTTTTTTTCCACAGCATCACAGAAAGCACCCATCTAGCCATCCCCAGGACGTTTCACATTATCTACACATTGTCGTCCTTGTTAAGAGAAGGCCATTGCTTACTGCAGGACAACAGCCTTAGAGCCCTTTTCATGCCCTGCACTGTGCTATTGTATGAGTGTTTGTAAGAAACAAGGCTCCTGTGGTACTTAATGCCCAGTTTCCTCTTTACTAATATTTAATAAGTAACAAGTGGTTTGCAGATATCATTGAATGATGACTTCCTTAAATGTGAAGCTGCATGTGGTTTGTTATAAATCCAAATTTTTATATTTAGAAACTGAATCTTGAGGCCAGAGAGCTGGAATATTGGCTAAGCAGATGGCAGAACCACGGCAATTCTACTGCTGAAAAAAATTGATTCTGGTCTCCCAAGGTAGAGAATCAGGGACTGATATGAATACATTAAAAGATACAGAAACCAGGTATTCTCCTTAAACTCCTGCTCTTCCATAGGACCAGAGTTTTGTTCGCAGTGTCCTGTAGAACACCTCATAACTACCTGTAATTCCAGTTTCAGGCTTCCATGGGCCCCAGCACACTTGTGACATACATGAGCATAAATCAAAATAAAGAACTTTTTTAAAAACAATAATTAGAGTCTGAATTTTAAAGAGAGCTCTATTGATGAGTTATGAACTTTAACAGAAATTTTCAGTTGCCCATTGTTTAACTCTAGGCCAACCTTGAGAGACTGGTAATTTATCCTTTGTTCTCAGGGAGTTATCCTAGAAATAAACGATTTTTGCTCTTAGGATGTGAGTGGATTTTATGATTTGTTTTAATGTAGTTAGATTTTGAGTGAAAGGTATAAGACAGGGAGAAGAGAGAATTGTCTTTAAAACTCTGAAAATCCTGATAGCATCAGTGATATTAGAAAGAAACCCATGATTTGAGATGCAAAGTGTGAGCTCTTGGAGATTCCAGAGGAAGAAGGGTTTTGTTTTCGTTGTTTCCATTTCTTAGCAAATGAGAATAGATTGACAGTGAACACGGCTGGGCAAGTATCTTTAAAAATATATCATTTTATGTTCAATACAATAAGGTGAAAAATAGACTTTGCTCCAAGGTGAGTCTTTCGATAAAGTGACCTTTTAAGATGACTTAGTAAGGATACTGAAAATATCATCTAAAGTTTCAGTACTCTGGAAGGGTGACATGACTCCTCCTGAGCTTCTCTGTGGAAGTCACCGATAGGGCTGGAAAAGAAACAGATGTCTCAAAGAGGAGAGCTTTGCCTCGAGATGTTTTGACCCCATGGGTTTTACCCTGCAGTAATGGTACAGTCAAATTTTGTGCAACGATTGGAAGTACTTCAGCACAATAACTCCAAGTATCCAACATCCTAAGTGTGCTCCATCTAAAATGAACACAATGCCTTGGCTCTTCTAGCTTTCCCAACTCACCCAACATAATTCTAGCAAATTCTTCTCTCTACCCAAGATATGCCTTTTGTGAATTGCTTACTACAAATGAGCAGAAAAACTGCCATTACATCATGGCTAATTTGTCCCTGAGTTTGGATATAAAGTGCTTGTAAACAACTCAGCCTGAATTTCAAAAAGCGAATGTCTCTGAAAAGAACACAATAACTTGTCTTTCAAATCCCCTATGCTAACACTATTAAATCTCAAGTTCATGAAATAAAGAGTTAATGTTGTACTTTGGTTGTATAGCTCTGTCTCTTTACAACACTTTTCTTTATATGAACACTGCTGTTCCTCATTATCTAAGATCTTTAAGAAGAATTCAGCAGCAAAGGGAATAATAGCACATTAGATGTCCTGCTGCTAAGGTACTAAATAAATTATGAAATATGTTGACAGTAACTATGTCCATCTTGCTATATTTTGTATGTAAAATGTCTGTTCCTTTTACAAATGTTTTCACTGTATTTTTACATGAATATTTTTCCCTTTTGTAATGTTGCATTTAATACCCTATCTACTTTATGTGCACATACAGATATCCATAGTTCACTGGAAGTCCTAAGTCTTAAGAAATATTTTCAGTCATAAAGTTTAGTCCTGAAACAATGGGTTATTTCTTACAGTTTGTATATGATTTCTTTTTATTGACCCTGATAATTTTAGCCTACTAAGAATATTGATACCTGCATGAGTGTTATAATTTCTGGAGTCTCACCCAGCTGCATTTGAAGCATTTTAAAAAAATATGTCAACTAATTGAATTTTTTCTGAATAATTAGAAAAATGTTGCATTTGATTCCTGGACTTTGATTAGTTGAACCATATTATAAGGTTAAATTGTGAGAGGGAAGAAATGTTAATGAATTTCTCATTAGAAGAATAGCAATTATATGGGTCTAGGGATTGTACAAAGACAGCCATCGAGTTTAATAAAGATATTTGGCACCTATACGCTAGTAAACTTGATTTTTAGATCCATCTTCATTTTGTTCTAGCATGTATTTATTATCTCTTATGTCACTTTTCAGAAAAAAAAATCAGACTATGGAAACTCAAACGCTCAGTAAGACTATCTCCTTGATACCTGCATAGTGGAAGCTTCAAGAAAAAGTGTTATAATTTAAAGGATCAAGCAAATATATAACTCACCATTTGTTCCTTATCATTAAAATCAAACAAATGTCTGTTCCATGAATTATTGGGTCATCTTGTTGTTATATAACTTATTCCTGATAGAAGTGGAAATTCAGGTTAGAGAGGTCCTTCACCTTCCATTTGAGGGCCTCTAATATATTGGAAAATAGAATTACTATCATCTATGTATCTTTGTACTGTTAAATTTGCTAAATACCAGCCTCTTACCACTTCAAAATAAAACTGTGAACCAAAGTCAAACTACAAATGACTGTATATGATAACACAGATAACTATTTTTTTCTTAGCTCTAAATATTGTTTTGGTAGAACAAAACAAATCTGTGTCCTTACTGATTTGAGAGTCTGCATATTTCTACATGCAAAATGTTACCTAGAAGCAATTCAGTAATGACGTATTTTTATTTCTTGTTGAGGTAATTTTGAAAGTTTGGACTCCACACACAATCCCTCCAGTAGTTGGCATGAGGCACTACAAAGAAGAAAACTCCCTCCTCTTACACACATATACTTCCCTATTTATATGTAATATGCTCCCTAGCTAAACCCAATTAAAATGCTATAAGCCTTAGCTTGAAGCTTCTTTTACTAATCCAATGTATGCTTGGAGTTGTTCAATATTACGGGATGGCTGTAAGACACAGGAGCTGGGTTGTTTTTTATTGTTGTTGTTGTTTAGATTTCTTATTGTAAAAGTCATAAATTATGATTATCATTTTTATTTACATTTAAAAAGATAATGGACAAAATTTTGCTATTTACATAAATTTATGACAAAATACTCCCAAGCAATTTCTCAGCAGATGAATGTATCATTTCATAGACTCAAAGAAAAGTAAAATAGAAAAGTTTAAGAAGTACTAGGCTTACTGTTTTCATCTGGGCTATTCTTCACATATACTAATAATTTAATTGCTCTTATCCTAGACTCTGAGGGCATAAAAGTCAATGAATCCAGTCTTCATGAACTTGGAGGCACTGACAATTTGAGTGGTATCTTTTAAACAAGACAATACAATAAAATAAATACAGTAACAATATGAGAATGTATAATCCTGAATCCAATTCTATTGAGACTTTGCACTGGAGCATCTGTTGCTGTTTCTGCTGGAGAAATCCATACATAGTACTGTCCTGAGTCACTGGTGAAAGAAAGAAGGACTGGCTTTGGTTGTCCTACCATAAGACCCAAGGATTCAGTTTTTCATGACCAAAAATTGGGTTGACAGATGCTTTGTAAATATCTCACCAAGAATTCTAAAGGCCAACTTGTCCAATTACAGGATTTTCTAATGTATACTCGGTTTACTAAGTCTTGTCTGTGAAGATCATTAAAATTTCAAATTTATTACTCCTTTAAAAACAAATAAGATGAAGATATTTCCCTTCCCAGGCAAAATGGTCTTAGTTCTTTGGCATGTCAACATCCTGAAAAACCATTCTCTGACACATGACAGAGTGACCTAAAGTACCACCATTTCCCTAAAACTGAGATGATGTCCGTGCTATCTTTAGGGGTCCCTTTAGTCACTTACTCTGAATTCTGCCTGTGCTTATTAGAATTCTATCTCCATAATTCACATACTTAACTCTGTACCATAGTATGAGGAAACAGGAGTAAAATACAGTATACACTGCTTCTCTGTGGTTTGAATTTCCTCATTGCATAGATTCATGGTATGATATGAAACAAGATCAAACTGTAAGTTTTCCTTGAAAGGGTTCTTTTTACAAATCCCAGAAACCTTTGCCTTGAAACCAGTTGAATTGATGGATGCCATCTTAAAGTTCCTGGAATTGCCTTGACTTTAAAATTTGGGGAACTTCTTACTTTATGGAACTTGGTCTTCTATCAATCAGGCAGGTTGAATTTTACAATGAGTTGAAGTAGATGCACTCTTAGGGTTCATAGCAAGAAATATCTAAGATATCATATTTAATTATAAGTTAAATCAGATGTTAATGAGCATATTACATATTTGTGTGCATTGTATTGAGTAATTGTAGAGATATTTGAGAGTAGTGCTTAGCAAAGCACCTTTGACTTCATGTGCTTAGGGAAACATTGTAAGAAAAAAAAAGGTAGTAGTCTCTCCCTTATAAATATGAAACAAATAACAGAAAATGGCAACAAACAAGGACATGTGAACATTTCACCCATAGATACTCTGCATAACAATACTCATTCAAAAAATGTCTTAGTTTCATTCCATTTCAGACTTAATACTTGATTATGCATACTGATGAAATACTGATAATGATGTGTGTGTTCGTGTGTGTGTGTGTGTGTGTGTGAGAGAGAGAGAGAGAGAGAGAGAGAGAGAATTATTAGGGATAATGTTTAGGGCTTTTTTCATCTCGAACAAGTTCCACACAATTGAGCAGCATTTCCAGATTTCTTGTGGCGACTCAACTTTAACTGAATTTGCCTTAAAAAAAACTGGAATAGACTTTAATAAGAAAAAAAAGACATAAATTCCAGGAAGAAAATAAATGGAAGACATAAAATAATTTAACAGTATGCTTTAAAATCTGAACTAGTCTGATGACTACTCTCTAAATATTTCAGTAAATGGAAAGACTGAGGAATCTGGGCACACTGTTCATCAGGACAAGCAAACGTTTGGGTTATTTTAAAAGCACAACCACAAACTGCAAAGATGTAGATGAGTGTGGAGGAGAAACAAGGCACATGAGAATATGAACCATTTGACATCTCAGTGAAAAGCCTTTGGATTTTGTTCAGTGTGCGAAGGACTGCATTGAAAGCCAGCTGCCAGAGAGTGTCATCGTTAGACTCCTATGTTGGTGTTGGAAGATTCTCTTTGCTGCTACATAAATAATGACAGGAGGGAGGAATGCAGAAAAAAATTAAATGTGTTAAGAGAGAGATGATATAATTATCTGAAGTGCATCAAGAAACAGACATGACAATAAAACACATTATTTGGCATTGTGTTCTGACAGTGAAATTGCTGGTGACTCTGAGCTGAACACTTAGATGAAGGAAATGATGTCAGGATTCTGGCTTCAGTGATTGGGGCTATTTATTGAGAATAACAAAGACATGTGAAATTTAAGATTATATTTTTGTCATATTACACTTGATTTGTCTGGAAATACTCTTAAAAATCAAGGATCCATCATAACCACTAATTTAGGAAAACTAAGGAATACCTACACAACCCTCCTTCCTCTGAGTCACCCAGCAGGAAGATAGATTGGAGATCCTTAGGATATGCACTTTGTGATGTTGCCATCCGGTCCACATGGTGAGAAGATGCACATCCAAAAAGGTGCTTTACCTTCCAACAAATCTGTTTATGGTCAGTGTGCTTGTTTTAAAAAAAAATTCATGTTTTTGTCAAATTTTCTAGAAACTTCCTTCAGAGTTGATTTCAGAGTTAATAAGCTGTTTTAAGTAATGCCAAGTACACCCCTCTAAAGATTAATTTTCAGAACAGCCATATTTCCCATGAGGTAGGTGGTTAAGTTAGGGTTCAAAAGTAGATAAAGATTAGAAACAGAGTAATCAAGGAATGGTATTGTCCATATAATATTTAACTGTCTCTAACAAGGACAGAGACAAAGCCATAGTTCCTTAATATTACTTGCAACTTCTCATATAAATTCTATACCTCTATTGAATAATCTGATTTATTTCTTAATATGTTTACATTTGTAGTTCACATAAAACACTTTGGAAGACAACACTAACTTGAATTGTGTGCCAGATTTTATGTATTCTTTTACGTTTGTACGAAAAGAAAGGAGAATAAGCCTTAAACCTAATGCGTAGAACTTGTTTTGTGTGTGTATTGTGGACTGTAACTTGACTCAATTTATCCTGTGTGTGAGTTTCATTTGTATCTGGGTAATCAGAACTGAGTTAATATTATTTAGAAGTAACAAAATGTGTTTTGTATCCTCTTAGATTGTCTGTGACCAAAACAGTACCAATGACCGCAGATCTCTGTATGGCTGACCACAGGCAATTACGACACAGGAGAGCTAATGCCTTTCTCTGTTACTTAGGGTGATGTTGAATTGTTCCTTAGACAAAGATATTTATTCTTCATTAGATGAGGCTATTTCAGTAGTATTAATTACTTTTGTGGCCATCAGTGTAGCACAGGGGAAGTCATGAAGAGAAAAGTATTTGATAAAGGAAGGAATTTAGTTTATTGCATTTAATAGGCTTAAAATAATTTTATAATCAAATTCCCTGTATAAAAATTTACTTACTACTTACTACCTCAGTGAAGAGAATTTTTTTCTCTCATTGAGGATTAATTTCCTCAAGAAGAAAATTGGGAAGCAATTTTATAACAGCCTAACAAAACTGTTAAAAGTACAAAATAAGAAACCACATCTAAAATTGTTACTAGAAGACACATGTGGTATGTGCCATTATAAGAGTAAATAGAGCTACACTATTTAGCTTTTATTATCTCAAGAGATGGCATGAAACTACTTGAAATTCTGATGGAAATGGTACGACTCCTTGAATCTTTCTACGGTTAACAAGTGTTTCATTTCTATCTATTTTCTTTGCATACAGAACCCACTCGAGTGGGCTCTAGGGATGACTCAGGTTACAAGTGTTTGCTTCCCTCTCAGCAACCCCAAGCTTGATTCCCAGCACCACTGCCGTGTAGTTGTACCCTCAAGATCAAGAGTCGTCTTCTGTAACTCTGACCACTGAGGATTTGTTGTATGTTCGCATATGCTTGTCCTCAGATAGCTTGAAAATCAAGGAAACAGAATGTAACTAAAAATATAAAGAGCTGAGAAACAAGTAAACTGTAAAATTAACACAGTTAGGATTTTGGAGCCAGTATTTAACAACCACTTGTAATTTCCAGCTCCAAGGGATTTGACAGTGTCCTCTGGCCTCTACAGAAATGTGCCTGTACCCACACAGATAGTATGAGTGCACCCCATGCATACTCACAGTTAAAATTAGGAATAAATAGTTAAAATAAAAATAGCTACTCATTAACTGTGGTAACTTCTCCCCAGTTACATATTCTGACTCATTAATCATATGATACCTTTTTTTGTAGTAGTCAATAAATATTTTAATAAACACAAATAGAACAAAAGAGAGTAGAACATAGACTATGCTTAGCCTTGTCTAATTTACCTAAATAAAGGTAAAAAAACGCATAAATCTTTATTTCACATATGTGTTTCAAGATTATGTGTGTATATGTGCATCTGCATGTACATGTGCACATGTGTGCTTCTGTACATGTACACATATCATGTGACTGACACTTATTAAGACAGGTCACACTCAAGCATCTTCATCCCCGAATGCCAAATTACCTTGTTTGCCTTTCTCTGCTTGTTAGTTGGACACAATTTCCTTGATTCTCTATCCTTCTATTCTTATTTATACCCGGTTTGCTTTTTTCTTTTCTTTTTTTTTTTTGTGAGATATCTAAGAACAACCATATATGCCCATAAATCTGTGGTGTTATATTCATTAAAGCTGGATGTCCAGACCCAGTAATCACATTAATTAGTCTTTGTCGGCTCCAAATGTAATTCAGATACCATGTTCGATAGATGAAATGTATGCATTAAATTCCAGACGTGGTCATAGGCGACATGTAATACAGAGTTTCCTAGGCTATGACCTGAAAGTGTGTTATACATGAAGCAGGAAAGTCATAATGCTTCCAGTAATTACCCTCTTCTGGACAACAGCCAAGGTATCAGTTCAGGGCTAGACTCTGTCACAGCATGATGTCTTAGAGTAAAACTGTAATAAATGTATGTCCCGGGTGTTAGCAGTGTTGCTGCAAGCCAGCTTTTTTACCTTTTTTTTTTAAACTTGGAACCAGAATCTAAATGTGAGTCAACCATAAGTGAAATGTTTCTCTTATGAGCGTAATTCTATACCTACACATGGTATGTTTTCTATGTAATTATATGTACAAAGATGGTGTTTGAAGAAGCCTAACAGTTAGATGAGGATAGGTATACCATATAAACTCCCTGTGATACAGACCTTTCATCAAATTGTCTTTCTGAAATTATGTCTCTTCACAAAGTTTCTCATTGAGTCTCGAAAACTCATGACAGCTATCCTACTTCATAGGCCCTCTTATTCATTATAAGAGATTTGAAGTTATATTCATGTTAACAGTTAGTGTGTTTCAAGGCTGACGTCATTTAGCAGGCAAAGATACAAAATTATTTTAGAAAAAAAAAACTCTTCTTTTGTTTCCTGGTGTATATTTTCTCGAATTATTTCATTAATAATTTGATATACTGAGCTTGAGAGACCTACCAAGCTGTAGCTTAATTTAATGCAAACTAACTTTTTCAACAGCATTGTAATATATTACAGAATAACATGAATTTTAAAAGCACATAAACAAAATGAGTTTTTCCATGCCCTGAATATGCAATATTTGAGACATTAGGGAGAATTCGAGCAGTGGGCATTTCTTGCTTATTCTCCAAAGGAATGTTTGGAATTTTCTGTACCTCATGTGTAGGCTAATAGATCAATAACATGTTAGAAGATGGAAAAATTTTGCTTTACCAATATCCGTCTTTCTGTCTGAGAAACCACATGTGCTATGAACTTAACCATCCTTAATAAGTTTCAGAATATAAGTGTTCTTTGTGGTTTTAGCTTTGTATATGCTATTCGAAGTTAAGATGAATCAATAGTTTATACAGCATTTAGAACACTGGAAAAACCAATCATTACTTTAACAAGGTCCTTTGAGCATACAAATGCATAAAATATAATGTACAAGCAAGAAATAGAATTTGTAACAATGACAAAAACTAAATAGAAGAATATACTCCCGTGATGTGATCTCTTAAAGAACATTGGCTCCTCATCCTGGAAGCCTTACTTTAATTACTTATTGTCATGACTATTCTTGGCTTATAATCTTTAGAAAACTGAACATCTAATTATGAACTTGTAACAGTGCAACACAAAGGAAATATTTGCATTACCCATACTCCAGAGTATCTGTTGGAAAGAGGCTGAATAGTATTTGTTCTTCAAATGAAATATGAAAGTGGTTTCTTCATTTGCAAGACTCACCTTTGTGCAACTCCATATCCTGTTTCTAAAATTAGTATTTGAATTATGTATTACTTCCAAATGGTAATATTCCTTAGAATGGTTTTATAATGATGGAAATAAGAAAAAGTCATTGCAATTAAACAGTATTTTAAACTTGATGTTATGAATGTCTTCAGATAAAATGCTTTTATTTTCTCTATAAAAATGTGAATTCTAAGTGCAAAACAAATAACTGATTGCATTGGTCTTAAAGGGGCTTCCAGTGCTGCCTCTAACTCACTCTCTGCCTCTAACCTGTAGTCTTAGAAAATAATTTAGTGTCCGCAGTTAATGGTGCATATAGAGACAATTGTTACCCTATCCACTGTTGTATATCCAGTATACTACACACATATGGAACAGTAGTTGATGTAATATAAAACAAAACACACAAAAAAAATTCTCTGAGAAACTAAGTAAAATCTCCTGTTATATACATTTCAAAGAAGAAACAAGTCTTAAGACCTAGGCTATTTTTTCTAACTGATAACAAAAGTTACTAATATCCTAAATCATAATGTTTGAATCTAAATGGAATCTAAATGGATGAAAGGATCCAGGTCAGGTATACTCACATGTGTGCTGAGGTCCATGTGTTCTGAAGCCTGAACTGAATCCTCTTGTTTCTATCTCCATCATTAGGATTGCAGGAATGTGCTACCATTCTGAAATTTTTCCATGGGTTCCAATGACCACAACCTAAGTTATCATCCTTGTTGGGCAAGAACTTGACCAACTATGTCACATCTGCAAGTCCTCAAAATTGTTATTTCTAAGATAACTCTTCAATTTAGCCTCATTTATTGGCTCACTTTAATTATTGTATAGTACTAGAAATGCTCTCCCTACTTATATTATTTAATCTAAGATCTTCCAGATGATATTTTAGAAATTTTAAAGTCGATAGTAAATGTTTGAGTTATTGAAAGGGATTAAGCAAAATGAACAGCACAGAGATCCTGCCCTTAAAGTTGTCATTTTAATTTAAAAATCTGTTCATTTTAACAAACGAACTCTAAATAAAACAATAGTGATGTTAAATAAAGTTAGTAAGTTTATTTTTTCAGGGAGTACAAATAATTCAAATCTTGTAGATGGCTGATAATAGAAAAATACATTCTGGGACTGGATAAGAAGAGAAAAGAGAAGATAATGTAAGTGCAAGAGGAAAGCAAGATTAAAGGAGCACATTTCAGTGCATCCATTTACTGCAACTGCTGACTGAGGAAGGCAGTCTAGCAGTGGTCTGAGTGAGTTCTTTTGTCTTTCATTCAGCCTTTGAAAGAAGCCAGCTACCCTCCATAAGTATGAGAAAAAATTGGCATTCAACTATACCATACACTAAAAAAGGAAAGGATATATTTTAATGTAAACGTCTTTGTTTCTTAGAAGCTTATTATTTTAATTAATTCCTTATGATAAGAGAAGATAAGACAGAATGGCTGGTGGTACACAGAAGAGATTGTCCTTTATTATAAGCAAAAGCAAAATTCTACTTGCCCCCCCCCAAAAAAAAGACTTCTCTACTTAATCAAATGGTTTATTAGTATAGTATATTGGATTTTTAGTCATCTTGTGACTACTATATGTGAGTTTATTTTAAAATAACAAAGCATGTATTATACCTTTCAACCAGAATGCTTTAATTATTAAGACATCAATTTCAAAGTTCAACAATGCATGTAGACTAATATATTTGAATTTACAAACCTCTTTTTTAAGAAAAAATACTCAATGCTACCTCAAAACAGATGCATAAGGTGTCAGGTTTTTTTTACCCCTATGGGATAAATGTATAAAAGTTTTTACTCATATTAGGTAAATCATATAAGTATATAAAATGTATATAAGCAACTTCAAAACTTCTGTGATTAAATAAACAAAATGCATAAAACACATATCAACCCTTCACCATATTCAGGAGTTTAAAGCAAAACTACGTAACTCTCAATCTAATGCCATCAGCACATATTTTTCTTTGCCTCATGGACTCACACCTACACACACATTCCTTTTTATATAATCCGTCATAACACAGTGTGTTCCCAAGAGTTTCTACTGCACATGCTTTTGACATTCTTCCTTTATGTTTAAAGCAACTGGAGCTAAACCAAACTGCTATAATAAAATAATTTATATTATTCACATTTAGGGAATTATGATTTCCACATACATTGAAAAAATACTTTTCAATAAACGTCATTCAATAGAAGCCTTAAAGAAGCTTGAAGTCATCCTGAAACATGAAACTATAACTATTAAAATGTTTGAGAGAAGTATCACATATTAAATGAAAAAGGTACAGACACAAATTTTGAGATTATAAAGCAACCTAAAAAAATATTAGACAACATAGAAAACAGAGTTTAAAGCCTGACCCTGGCATTAGTTGGTTACCATTCAAAATCTTTTGTTTGCTAATTTTTTAAAAGTCCAGTGGCAAAACTGATAGCTATATACAAGGGCAATGTGAAGATTGGGGTCAATGCATTTGCACTGTGTTTGAACTGCGCTGAATGGGTGTTTACAATCAACAGAGAAGAACTCATTATTTTGAAAGCCTCTTCATGCTATTAATTGTTACTATACATGGATGCAATTGTATTTTCTTTCAGCAACCCACACAAATCCACTGAAATGTTGAATTTACCACACTGGAGACATTTCACTCGGCCTTGATTATTTAATGTTCTGCTGCTGATTGATAATGTATCTGAAAATACCTATTAAGATTAACACAGGGTTTTGTGAACTATAAACACCTAAGGACTTTGTCACTGTGATATGCTTCTACTTTATTTTTTATTTAATTTATCAAATTTATTCAGAAAATATGTAAAATTCATGTTTATTTATGGAGTAATATGTGATATTTCAATGCATATAAGAATTCCTAATACAACTAGGTAGAGTTTATGACATGATGCACTTTTAAAATGTTTCAGGTTCCTCTGACCATGCTTCCACAAATGTGGAAAATAATACTTTTTGATTTAAAACCAATTTGAAATACATGCATCAAATAGTAAATTTATTGACAGACCTCTAAAAGATGATGGTAATAAAACTTTCTTACACATTGGGTAGCACTTTGCAAACTCTTCCTCTGGAAGCAATCTCTTTCTTAGTTTTAAGATATTCATTTTAGAAGATGGAATTTTGCCATGCGACCTTACATGGATCTTGAAGTATTTATTAGAAGCATGTAAATGTCCATAATAGAATGAAAGCCATCCTGGAGTTACAGAATTTGGGCCAGAGTACAGCAGGAACAAAGTACCAGAATGTTTGGGGATTTTAAGTGAGAATAAAAAAGAAGTAAAAATGTTAATAGACCTGACTCTGCTAGCACAAATTAATGCTAGATACTTGGGAGAGAAAGATGAGAAGACCCAAGTTCCAGGTCTGTTGCTGGCAAATAAGTTGAAAACCAGTCTGGCTAAATACCTAGACCAGGGCTCAGATGTTAAAATGTATTTTTTCATGTTATCAATATGTCACAATTTTAATTAATAAGTGAATAGTTCAAACACTATTGCTTGGATAGCTTCAGTAGATAGGAAAGTTAATAACATCTGAGGTTGTACACATATCAAGGACTGAAGGCCAGCTTACAGGACTAGTTCATGTTCAAGCTCATACTGTAGGAATGACCTAATGGATTTACTGGGATGATAATCCCACTATCTGAGGAATACCAAAGTAGAACTCTGTCTTTGCACATAGCCTCCCAATCAAAGACTATAAAAAATGGCTAATAAAAAATGTAGGCAGTTTTGAATCGGAGTCTATGAAGTAAGCATCATTTATAGGAAAGTTATACTAGATAGTAATTTGTAAGTTGGTTGATGAAAAAAAGTAAGTGATGTGTGGTTCAAGGAGGTTTATATCCAGTTTATTTCTTACATTTAAGTTTTAGTTAAACTGACATCGTGGTAAGATATCTGTACATATCCCTCCCTTTGCAATCAATGTTAAATTGGAAGCTAACATTCCCCAATCAAACCAAAGTATTAATATGTTTTAAATATCTAAATAAATACTGTCTCAATTCTCCAACCAAGAATGCACACTGATGAATTTTAGTTTTCCTAAACATGACATTTCTGGACTTTTGAGGTAGACCACAACTTTACCATTTAAGTTATTTCATAAGATGAGCTGTACTTGCTGCCATTATTCTCACATCTAAAAACATTTTAATTAAATGCTTAATGCATGAGAGTATTGGCACATGGATAGAAATATAAAAATATAGTCTATTATTTATTGTCAATATCAAATAAAGATAGTTAAATAGAATACAGTACTATGTAGTAGAAGGACAATCACATTCTGGAAAGCAGCTTTGATTTTATTATAAAAATAATTGACCCATTTTTTGATATAAACCTATGTATTTGCAGCTGAGAAATTCAGTCACTAATGTACATCTCAAAGTATCTCCATTCAGGTTTTCTATTACCAGACTCATTCAGGATGGAAAGAGAATGAGAGTTACCCCCACAGTGTGTGGCATTAATATTTAATATATAGCTGCTAGAAAAATAACTGAGTAACCCTCATAATTGGTGTCTAGGATCAAACAATTTAGTGTATCTCATCTATTAAAATAAATGAAACCAAGTAAGTAGCTGGCAAGAAAAAATATTAGAGGAAACAGTGAAATAACAAAGTGAAGACACTGCCATTAACAAAAAACCCAATGATCTCATTGAAGACATTGTATACAATCTTCATTCTAAATTTATATTCTCTAGATTAAATCTAAGGTTTGCAACAGTGTCATCAGATATCAAAAAAAATGTAGATTTCATTGAGATGTAAAGTAAGAATATTCTAGATGCACTATAGGTTTCATAGGTAGGTTGCAGGATTGGTTCCATGGGCGGTATCAACTAGTTTAATTTATTTTCTACCCTGCTTTTCTCACCTGGATATGGAAAAACAACATTTCATTATAAAGCCTCTAAGTAATGATTCTTTTATTCAAAATATTTTAATTCATTCTTTGACAATCTCACACATGAAGTCCCATTTTTACTTTTTGTGTGTACATTGATCTTAATTATGGTTGCTTGCATGGGCATGTCTGTGATCACTAAATAACAGGCACAATGTACCAGCGAATATACAACAGATGCAAATTGTCTCCATCTCTCTTATTAGCCATTATCAGCCAGTAGTCCCTCAGAAAGAGGTGTGGCATAATGGGCCCATGGAACATCCATGATGAAAGGTTTACATTCTCAATCTTATGCAGGTAACCATGGCTACTATTAGTTAATCAGCACAGTAGCCCAGATGCATTCAGACAGCAACAGCATTTCAGAACTTACTTCCCCATGCTTTGGCTATTATATTCTTTCCAACCCCTCTTCTGCCATAGATTCTGAGCATTGGAAGTGATGACGTAGGGCTGAGCACTTGACAGTCACTTACTCTCAATACTTTAGTCATGAATCAGCCATGGGTCATACAGAAGCTTCGCTAGCCACGATTGAGAGTAGTTGTCATATGTGTGTGTGTATATATATATATATATATATATATATATATATATATGCATGTATATATGTGAGAAAAAAATGTTCACTTCGAGAAAACTGAATAAAAATTTAAAAAACCTCAAAAGATAATCTTCAGAAACAAAGATCAGCTTTTTGGACTGTGAAATCTCATTGAAAAATGCCTAAGAATAGCTTTCTTATGAGAAAGTTAAGGGAACTGTGGATGGGTCACAGTTAAAAAAGAATATGAGAAACTTGAAAAGTTTTAGAGTCTTCCATTATATGAGTTTTATAGTTTAATGTCACTGATCAGCATAAAACCTCAGTATTTTAGTCTATCTTTGAAAACTGAACACTGAACTTTTACATGTATTATTATTATTATTATTACTATTACTATTATTATATGTGTGTGTTTGTTGTAGGACACCATTCCTGGCTAGAAATGAGCAAACATCAACTCATTCTAGAAAGGGCACGGACAGCAGACCAAGTCAAAGATATCAGCAAACTCCCAGTTGGTGAACCAATGACTTTAATGGAGTTACACACATGTTTGGCTAAGGGTTTACTTACTAGAGCAAGCATGACTCAAAGTCAGCCGCATTACTGAAAGCCCACCCTAGGCTGAGTGACATCTCATAAAAGCCAGAACCCTGGGGCTCACTGCACAACCTTCTGGAAGCTTAGCTGTTCAGAGACTACCTCCTCCAGACACCTTGTCTGTACCTCCTATAAGCAGCTTGACTGGTCTTAAGTTCTTGTTTCAGATTATAAAATAACAGAAATTAGGCATACCATTGGCCTTTCATGGGTTACACTGTCTCTAATTTTATAAAAGTAGTTTAAAATGTCTATTTTGGAGGCCAGCGAGATAGCTTAAGCTTAAGCTTGTTGCTTAAGCCTACCTAGTTGAGATTGACTCCTGGAGCCCACCTAAAAGTGGGAGAAGGGACATAACTCCACAAACTTGTCCTGTGGCCTCCACTTGTGTACTGTGGAACACACACCAACATTCACAATTTCTACACACTACTGCACAGCAAATTCCTCAGTGATGAAAATTTTGAATTTTCATATTTGAGGAAACCTAGGAGTCAGGAAGTTATAAAAGGCACTCCCCAAATCCAGGGAGTAAGCAACTTAGAAGTCCCTGAAACTGACCACGAGGCCTCTCCCTCCTCAAGGTTGTATAAGTACATATTTTCAGTAACTCTGTTTTGCTTTCATCACCTTTTGTTTTAAAATTAAGATCACCATTGAGAACATGTGGACAGCATTGATATCTAATCATTTGTTTTTCTTGTACTTTCTGCTTGATTATTATAAATAAATAGTTTATAATTTTTTCTGGTCCAATATGGCTTCTATGTAGAAAACTGAACTGTAAGAACAACTCGGTGTTCTAGAGACACAATAAATTCATACTATACAATAAAAGGCACAAGAAAATATTTGTTTTGAAAGCACATTGTCATTAATCATTATAATGTAGAATATACTAAGAAAAGCACAGCCTTTACAAACAGTATTAAATAAGACTTTGAGTTGTTCCAATAATTCATAAAAAAAGGCCAAGAATGGTGTTTCATATTAATGTATAGAACATTTCTAGGGAACATGTACTTTTTAAAAAGTCTCTAACACCCAAAAATATCCCTGTGATTAATGAAGTTTGTGGTATATGTGCTATAATTAACAATATTTATTCTGACTGGTGGTAACAATTGTGTGAGTCAGTTCATTGACTGCTTCAATTTCTTCTGTAATTTTTGAATTTGATGAGAACTAGACATGGCACCAAACTATGAGAATAGTAGAATATCACTAGGAATCATTTCACTGATTTTTTTTCTTTGCCACTTGTGTTTGCTACTACCCTAGGTCTATAGGCTTTCCAGTCTCTGGTTTCAGGCTATCCTAGCAGTATAAGGCATAGGCTCCCTCTCTTAACATGGGCTACAAGCTGAACCAAGCAATTGTTGGCAACGTCTACAAGTCCTGCACCACCACTGCCCCAAGACAACATGCAGGCAGTACAGCTTGTAGGTTGTGGGTTTTGTGGATGAGTTGGTGTCCAAGTTTCTCTTTCCTTAGCCTACATAATACCTTTTTGCGCCAAGGAGACTGGAACATAAGGATGAAGGTTCCTAGCCTGCACCAGCTCCACCTCTCTACAGTCATTGAGCTGTATGGATGTTGTCTCAGTGATGAGGCCTGGCTGTCAGTTTTCATCGAGAGGTCTTCTGTCTTAATATCAGGCTGGGTTCTTGACAGATCTTCAGAGGGTCTTCCTAGGCCAACAACTCAGCCAAATATAACTCAGTCACTGAAAGCCTGGCCTGAATAGAAATAGACAATTCAGACTCTTTATCCTCCATTTCATGGAGTCCTTACTAGAAAGACTTTCTCAGGCAGTAGATGAGAGCAGATGCAAAGACCCATAGCCAGACAGTATTCAGAGAAATAAGTCTAAATTGTTTGTCTCCATAGAGTCTCTCCCCTCAGAGATGGGAAAATTGTGGAAGAAGAAAAAAAAAAGACTGTAGGAGTCAGCGGATAGAGGACATCAGGAGAACATGGCCCAGCAAATCAAGCAGGGATCAAATGGGCTCATGAAGACTGAAATGGCAAACGTGGGCCTGCATGGGTCTGCAACTAGGTCCTCTGTGTATATGTTGTGGCTGTTAGCTTGGTATTTTTGTGAGACCCCTAAAAGTGGGAGTAAATGTGTCTGACACTTTTGCCTGCTCTTGCGACTCTGTTCCTTTTATTGGATTGCCTTGTCAGGCCTCACCTTGTCTTAGCGAATCTTGTTTTGTCCTGTTTTGCTGTCTTCTCTTGGAAGCCTGCTCTTTTTAGAAGAGGACACAAGGGGTGTGGATCTGGGGACAGACAGGAGAGGTAGGATGATTGGAGGTAGGGGAAACTGTATTTAGGATGTACTATACGAAAGAAGAATCGATTTTCAATTAAAAAATATACAACAAAAAGAAAGTTTGAATTTATTTAAAATGTCATGTTAGAGAACTCTGCACTGCATATTAACACACAGTTGTGTTCCCCCCCCACACACACACACATTGATATCTGAATAATTATATGACTTAGGCAAATCATTGTCTTTCCTTTTGAAAGATTTATTTTTCCTACATTCAAAAGAATGATTATAGCTCTTACCCTACACAGATTATAATATTGCTTGGAGGTTCAAATGAGGCTTGACATTAAATATGCTTTGAAATATATATTGTTTAATAAACAGAACACTATAAGGAAAATCCTGGAATATCTCACACTAGCTTTCACATGATTTCCCAGTGCTTCTCTGGTGTCTAGTGTCGTGTTAAGCTCCACACAGTCTTAGTCTCTTTGAATTTGTCAGATGCTTTATCCTCAGTTGGTTAACACACTTCCATTTGTAGGCATGGCAGTTTTCATCAAACACCACAAAGCTATTATATTGCAATATGACTTCAGGTAAGCACTTTGTACAACAGAAACCTAGATGGAACTGGAGATTGAATTCACCATTTCCACAAACCAGGAAATAGTGTCATGTGTACTTGTCATGGAAAGAAAAAAAAATAGAAAAATTTCAACAAAAAACTACAGGCAACTAAGGAATGCTGAGAGTGGGAGAAAGAATTTTCCCTTGGAAAGCATCCCCTAATTAGTTACCCAATACCAAGTGTTCATCCCTGAAACCTAGACATGCTATTGACAGTAAATGAACTGAGCAGATTGTATTAACATATTGGTTACTTGTGAATATTCTTCCATCAGTCAGATTTCTGGGCTGCCTAACCACCAATTCTATTGAATTAAAGTGATTTGTTTAGTCCTTATCACAGTTTCAAATTGGAAAACTATGACAAAAACTCAAATAATTTAATCAAAACTTATTCATCGCATTCACAAAATACAATAATTTTTATCTAAATTAATAATTGTAAAATATATAATGGCAGATGTATTATATAATGATAAAAGTATTAATTTATTATAAGTAGATAAGAAAATGGTATATTTACAAAAATAAAATATTTTCTGCTGCCATCAATTCTGCTCATATAAGCCAAGAGTTAGACATCCATTAAACTAGATATAAGTAACTAAATGACTAAAGAAGAAACATATTTGTAAGGCTATAACATCTAATATAAAAATTGCCCAAGCTGGTTCCATTAATTACTGCCTATGATGAAATGGAACAGTATTTTTAATATAAAAAACCCTGATTCCAATAAATATACAAAGGTATGGAAAAATAAAAACAAAACTCAATCAACCGGTATGTTTTTCCAGACTTAAAAGTATTTAGACAGAGATTTAAAATCTGTTGAGAGTTGAGGACAAGGGACATAAAATTAAGGTTGCAAAAATCGGACAATTTTTTCAGCAAGTCCCAGTGCCCTAGAGAGTGCTGAATACCGAGTGGACAAAAAAGTACGAACACTGCCCAATCTGAAATCAGTGAAGATATTCCAGAGTCCAGAGCAAGGGAATCTGTATATTACCATATACAGAAGCAAGCTGATTGTGATGTTGTCAAGGCAACTGTAAATGTCCTTACGGGAAATCTCTGATGAAATTCCATTTTAAACTTTTTGCTATCGTTTATTTATGTATTCACTTAGCCATTCATTTGCTCAAGAAACCTTACAGAGAATTTCGGTTTTAGACTCTGGATGTAGGCAGTGAGAATAAAAACAGTGTAGAATGCCTGGAGGAAACTAATATTCTAATGATTGCTTCACCACCTAAGTCAAAATTTGAGAGGAGATTCAATTTGTAATTGAATGGGCCAAGAATGCTATTCCCCTTGGCATATTTCAGTCATAAATAAAAAATTAATGAGGTCAGAACTAGCTATGTCCCTAGGGAGAAACATTCTTTCCCTAACGTTCCCAGGAATTCTACCAGCTATACAAGGAATGTATTCCTTAAGTAAAGAGTCTAGTTCAGCCACCATGTAAGTCTTCTCATTTATGTGTATTCTCCCCAGGAGGCTCTCATCATTAAACACATATTTACCATATTCTCTATACCATTCCCTCCTGCGGCTCTTTTGAATTAATTCAATAAATTTTCATTGTGTTCTTACTTTGTGTCAGGCGCTGCTCCTCTCTATGTGCCAGTGAAGTCACAGTGAAAAAGGCGAATGCATGAAATGTAGGGACTTGCATTCTTCCAAGGGATAAAAATGAAAATCTTAATGATGAATATGATGAATTCTTCTGGAAATGTGTGTAAGTGATACAGAGGACTTACAGAATAACTCTCAGCTAAGGTGTCATTTCTAGAATGACTTGAAGAAACCTGTTTTTTGTTTGTTTGGTTGGTTAGTTGGTTGGTTTTTGTTTGTTTGTTTCTTCTCTTTTTTTTTTTGACATAAAAAAACAGTAAGACAAGTTTCATATGAGAGAAAGAAGAAGTTGAGTTGATGGTAAAAGGTAGGAAAATGCCTCTTTCATACATGGGCAGAAAGACTCAGGTAGTTGAGCCGAGGTGCGCAAGAATGGGTTGAAGTGAGAAGTTAGACCAAGGGAACTAAATAGAAGTGAAACCGAACATGTAAGCTGCATGCAGAACGCTTGCTTCTCTTATGAGTAAGGTGAAAATGAACTCATCACATATTTGAAATTATTTTCCTGCCTGTTGAATTATAAAGAGAGTGATCACTTTGGCACCACATATACTAAAGACAAAATGATAGAGAGATTAGCCTGCTCCCCACCTCAAAAAAAAAAAAGATTGTTAAGAGAGCATTGGAGATGGATATGAGGCTGCATGTTAAATAGAAGGCTATTGCCATACTCCAAGAGCTGTGTCTATCGCATTGGGCCTGTTACTTGAGGGCAGTTCTCCAGAATTATACATTAGGACAATTTGGAAGGTGTGGAATGGGCAGTGATATGCGTAGGAGGGTGAGGATTGAGGAATTATTTCAAAGATTAATCTTTGAACACCAGGAATAATGGAGCTGTATTTGAGCATTTAAATGGAAATGTTAAGTGTGTTAGACATTAGACAAGAGTTCAGAGAAGGAGTTCAGGTTGAAATTACAAACTTATAAAACCACAGGTTAGAAATATAATTAAAGACCTGATGGATGAGTGTAACAGAAGTAAAAAATTCCTGGGCTGAGATTTAGGGGAGATAAATAAGATGAGCCCACCATCTTGGGTAAGGTCTCAAAAGAGGGTAGCCAAGCATCTTGTGTGGATCAGAGTTAAGTGATACAGAGATGAACAATTAGCAACTTACTTTCATAATGATGTGGCAAGCCCAACAGTACTAATCCCATCACAGAGACAGCTGCTCTTTGATGAACACATACTTATTAACATTTAGTCTGACCAAGTCACTGTTGTATTCTAAAAACAGGAAATGTAACACTACCAGGAAACACAGTTTTGAGTGTGAAAGGTCAAACTCGATGTTGCTTTTCTTTTATGTATAAAAATGTCTATTGCTTCCATTAATTTTTTGCTACTATTTTTATTTTTTATTGAATTAGCCAAAATATTAGTCTCCACAATTAAAGGAAGTTACTTTTAATCTTAAAATCCTGTGACTAAATAACTGTTCTATTCAAAGCTCAAATAAGTTTTCTGTTATTTACATATTATTTACATAAGACCAGTCTTTTATTTTACATAAGAATCTAGTCATTTACTCCTTTTTTAGTATGAATCTGCAACCTGTGACCAAGCCCCTTGATTCTTATGAGAGAGCAAGCACACACTTACTTTTAACATTACAAAAGAATTCGGGATCTGAATTCTTATACAATGTAATACCTCTGTTCAGCACAGATAATAAGATAACTGGGTGGGAGCCTGTCCTGAAATTACTATTTCTACCACACCTAGACCTGGAATCTCTGTATTGCAGACTAACCTTGAACTCGGGAATCATAAAAAAGAAAATTTCAAAATTTAGCTGCACTAGTGCCTGCAGTTGTGGATCAGATGATATAGAGTGTGTTTTCAAAACAGGTTCTTTATGAGTTTAACATCCCCAACCCTGATGCACCACAGCCCACTGGAGACCAGCTCCATATAAGGTAAAAATTCTGTGGCCAAACGTTGACAAAAATCTCATTTAAAATGAACTTGTACAGTGCTCAGTCACAGGAACTTACAGATAGTCATTAAGAATAATGTCTCAAGGATGGCAAAAAAACGTCGCATGAATTCAAGAAAGCTTTTTAAATAAGCTGTTATAAGGGTCCTATAAAGGACCCGAATAGCCAGAAAAATAATCTGTTTCCTTAAATTTTTGAAAAATGAGTCATTCTCTTGCAGAACTTTTATAAACTTTTATAGAGTTTCTTCTTTTTAATTTTTTTTTAAATTTATTTACATTTCAAGTGTTATCTCCTTACCCAGTTCCCCCTCTCCAGGAAACCCTTTATCCCATGCCCCCTCCTTCTGCTTCTATGAGGGTGTTCCTCCACCTGCCTCCACTCCTGCCTCCCCGCCCTCAAATCCCCTACACTGCAGCATCTATGGGACCTTCATAGAACCAAAGACCTCTCCTTCCACTGATGCCTGACAATGCAATCCTCTGCTACATATGTGGCTGAAGTCATGTGTACTCCTTGGTTAGTGGCTTAGTCCCTAGGAGCTCTGGAGCGTCTGGCTGGTTGATAGTGTTGTTCTTCCTATGGGGTTGCAAACCCCTTCAGCTCCTTCAATCCTTTCTCTAACTCCTCCATTGGAGACCCTGCACTCAGTTCAATGGTTGGCTGTGAGCATTGGACTCTGTATTTGTAAGGCTCTGGCAGGGCCTCTCAGGAGACAACTATGCCAGGTTCCTTTAAGCCAGGCTTTCTTAGCATCCACAATAGTGTCTGCGTTTGGCGACTGTATATGGAAAGAATTCCCAGTTGGGACAGTCTATTGATGGCCTTTCCTTCAGTCTCTGCTCTGTACTTTGTCTCCATATTTACTCCCATAAGTATTTTGTTCCCTTTCTAAGGACAGAAGCACTCACACTTTGGTCTTCCTTCTTCTTGAGCTTTGTGCAGTCTGTGAATAGCATCCATTTTTTAAAAACAGACACTATCTATTCCCCTACTATCCCAAATTTTATGTTCATGGTTTGTATTGTCTAGATGTGAGTTGACTAAGTCTATTTCAATGGTAGAGGAATTATTAGACTAAAATTACAGATTTTATTTTATTTTATAGCCACTAGCTACTAATATTTTATAAAGAAAAAACAACCATAAAACAAAACTGAGAGAAGGGGCAGCAATTATGGATGCATACCGCTTGTGCCGAAGACCCAATCTATTCTTACCACTCATGTCAAGGAGCCTTCAACTACCTGTAACGCCTGTTCCAGCACTCATGTATACACACAAAACACAGGCACACAAATACACATAATTTGAAACGAGAAATATATATATATATAGTTATATATATAATTTAATTTATATATATATATATAATTTGTGTTTATTGCTTACATCTTTAGGTAATTGTCAACCTATCAGAAGAAAAAGGAAATTGGGTTATCTATGCTCAATGGCTAGTGAGACATTCACACAGTATGTTTTCCTTGGAGTTCTAGCACATCTAAGTTAAAAGTTTCCCCTTTTGAATTGCCGTTGTGTTATTATGAAAATTATTCTTGCCAGAAGCATTCTACTATAATCTTTTAAGGAAGAAATTAAAATTAGGTATCTGTGCCTGTTAATGTTGTAAGCAGAGTGTTAACGGCATTTGCTAACTAAATCTGTAAATTAGAAAATCTTTGCTTTAGTGATCACATCAGCCTTGAGGAGCTGCAGTTTAAAAGAGATTAAATGTTTTTCTAACAACTGCTCCCAAAGCTGTTGATAGCACAGGAAATGAACACCTAGTATATTGAGAAATGTTGCAGATTCTGTCAAGAGAACATTTTGATCTTTTTCACTCAGGTAACATTATGTCACACGTAGGCTTCTCACAAAATACCGCTTTTTGTGGATTTAAGTACTCATTATGCATTCAATATTTATGCAAATATTCTCAAGATGACAGGGTATTTATCCAGGACGGAGACGTGAATGTAATGTATGAAGTAGTCCAGCACTTAGTCATGGGGCTGCAGTTTAAGAGCTGGTGATTTTTTAAATCAAAACTGAAGTTACTGAAGCTCATTACTGTGCAAGTCTTAAAAGAATGCACATGTGAGAGTCCCCATTAAAAATTCAAGACTTTATATGAGCATTTTTCACTTTGTAGGGTGATACAAAGAGAAAACAACATTAGAAGCTTTCCTCTGGCAAGAAATAAAATTGTATATTCTCCTAGATACAGTGCTTTCTAAAATGGCTTATTTTACTATTTTATAAAGTTAGCATTTTAGATTAATATTGCTTGGACTGTATATTCCATTACATAGATTGCCTTCTACATCTAATCCTGAAGTAATTCTATATATGTAAGATCCTATCAACTGATAATAAAAGCATCAAGTATACATAGTTCATTGTTCTCTCTTTAGCCTAAAATAAGCATTATAGATGTTTCATTATATAAATGTACCTACAACATTTTGATAGATTCTAAGGAATAACATAGAAAGTAAAAGTAACAGATGCTGTATGTAGTGAGCATTGTCCTTGTTTATGTACGTATTCATGATGTTGTGGCCTCAGGAAAGGAAATCATTCATATATTGTCTGAATTCATGATGTCAGGGCTCCCAACTGGATTTCACATGCTTGTAAATATTCTAACCTAGACCCCCATTCCCTTACAGGATAAGTGGATTTCTATATATTTTGTAACCTCCCTAAGACATAACTTGATTTCTATATGATTAGAGAATAACAATTTCAGTAAATTATATTCATAGTACAGCATCTGCAATTAAAGCCTTCCAATTTTCTCTTTCTAAAAAATAGGAAGATGATACAGAATATCTCATCATTTGGCAATTTCCTATCATTAAACTATAATTTCAGCAGTACAGATACACCTATGCTCAACAGTAGGAAACAAGGATATGCCCCCAGGAAATAACAATTCTGTCTTGTGTTTGTGCATACCTCACACCTAAGAAACTGAAAGGAGTTTAAGAAAATGAACTTGAAAAGACACAGACAACACCTATGAGTCACTACCTTCTCTGTGGAGCTGAAGTGTGCAATATTAAAACGAAGTAATCATCTCCTCTCTGGCCTTAGCTGAAGAAGGAATGAACCATCATGAATACATCTTACTACTGATACAGATACTACTGATACATTTTTTCTCACACAAATAGATGTTAATAAACCTGGACAGCTCATACTTCTGCCACTATGACTGTTTTATTTTCACTGAATAAAGTCCTCATCCACTGGGAATATATTCTATGATCCTCAGCGTATGCTGAAATCATGAGATGAATAGACTCCATATAAGATTTGTGTTCCCTACACATAAATACCAGTTAAGAAGCTCACAGTTTATAAATTAATTCCAGAGAGAAAGTGAGAACAAGAAGTGGTAAATAAAAACAATTATGAATGTATAGGGCACTTCCTACTTATGGACTGGTAGTCATGGCATTGGAAGGTACACGGCATGCTACAGAAAGGAAAAGGTAAACAACAATCCAGGTACAAACCCTTGGACCTACAAAGAGGCCAAAATGCAAGATAAGCTGGTGTAATAGTGTGGCAGAAAGCTTGTGGCAGTGACCACCCTATATTTGATTTGAGTTAAGGCCCACTCCATTAGATGAAACCCATACCTGATACTGCTTAAGTGCTCAAGAAGCTCAGACTAGATAGGCCATGAAAAAAAGGGAAAACCAAATACCACTGTTCTGCTAAAGGAACATAGCAATAAAGTTAGTCCTAATGGCATTCTGTTATGGTCATAGATGGTCTTGCTCAGTCATCATCAGATTAGCTGTGTCCTGATGGGAACAAATACAACAAACACAGAAATACTCAGGCAGACAATATGTAAAGAGTGAGAGACCCTGAAACACTCAACCCAAAAGGAATGTCTCCATCAGACATCACCCCTCAGAGTTCCAGAAATTCTGCAAAAGAAGAGGGAGAAAGGGTCTATGAGAAAGTGATAGAGGGCCCCAAGAAAACAAGGCTCTCTAAGTCAACAGGAGAGAAGCTCAGATGAACTTACAAAGGCTGGGGCCTGCATGCTTTTATACCAGATGGGGGTCCTAGAGCTAAAAGAAGAAGTGGACACATGTCCCCATCCCTAACTAAGAAATGGTCTTCAATTGATAACCACTTGCAAATTAAAAATCAGTTTTTTTTCAGGTGAATATCACTGTTGGAAAACAAATCACTCTTAAATGTAGGCCCCAGGCCCACTCACCAGTAGTTGACAAACACAAAATAAACCTGACAGTATCTTTGGAAGTTGTTTGTCTCATAATATTAGGTCATGGATTTTTGTTTTTTAGTCTTACAGTTACTTTGCATATGTATATATAATAGCTTCTGGTCTGGAGCTTTTATGCTGTTGTGTGTGTGAGCATGTGTGTCTCTTCATCTATATGTACTTCTTGTGCTTTTTCTTTGGCCCTTTTTTCTACTCTGATTGGTTTTTTTCATATTCCCATTTGTTTGGTTTTTTAGTTATTTTATTTTATTTTTGTTCCTTAGCTGCCTGTTGATTTTCTAACAAGAGACAGAATAGATGTGGCTCCAGATAGGAGAGGAGGAGGAGAAAATCTGTGAGGAATATGGGAAGAAGAGACCATAATCAGAATATGTTGCATGAAATATCCATTTTCAATAAAAGAAAATGAGACATAATAATGTACTACCTATCATAGGAATACAGTCTTTTTCTTTCAAAATTCTAGACAAGTGCTATAGTTGACCATGGGTATAAAAACTGGTATTTGAATTCACTAATGTGTTAGTAACTATGATTTAACTTATTATTATCAGTAAAATGACCACAATACATAAATTAAGCCACTAATCTTCAGAACATCACAAGATAATAGTTTGCATTTCCCGGATGAAGAAAATGGAGACATCAAGCTGTACTGTGAAGAACTGGGTTTATGAACTGTTCCACTACCTTTTAGGTAGCTTTGAATACTAGACATACTCTGGGTTAGAAGCAGTATCTGCCTACTGCCTGTCTAGTCCATGGAAGTATAGCTTTAAAAACTGACACAGTCTTTACTACCAGTCATGCTGCAAGAAAAATAGATTCCTCTGCTTATAGTACATTGATTACCCATGGCAATTGGCACATGTAAAATCATTAATTATTGCCATCTCATTCAGAGACATGTCTCTTATTCTTTTAGAGGAAGTAAGAATATAATGGATATAGCTAAAGATATTTGTTTCATTTCAAATTAAATAGTCAGGTGGTCACTGTTGATAATTGTACTACTCTACTTATAGAACAGTGATACTGTGTTTCAGTTTCCATTTATGAAAAAGTGGTATGTTGAGCCCAAATAAGAAAGAAGCTATTTTTCATGGAGATAAAACTGCATTTCCAACATGGATGAAAATATCAAGGTTTAACCTTACTCTACAATGTGTTTATTGGGAGGAAAACCCAGTGTAAAGAAATCATCTAATGTATGATCCAGAAAGAGATACAAACATTTGGAAAAAGATCTATTATTTCTTTGGGCAAGAAAGTATAAACCATGTTGGTTCATCCCAATTCTCATATGCATGTACTTATGAGAGTTATCACATTTATCGCCACCCCTCAAATCTCAATGATTGCTGTTATTTCATGATGTAGAGATGAGGGAAAAGACATTTAAAAATATCATAGATGTTTTTTCAAAAATATTTTTTATAGTAGATTCAGAGTTGAAACATTGAAGATTTAATTCCAGAGTGTCCTCAAATACTCTACTATTTTGAATTCATTACCTATTTTGTAAATAAGAAAGCCAAGTAATAACTCTTGAACTCATAAAAGACGATGGTGTCTGGGATTACATATGTGAGCTATGATATGCTTCCTAAATGCTAAGATAGGAAGATGACAAGTTTGAGGCCAGCCTGGGCTACATACCTGAACTTTGCCAAATAAAATAAAAGGAAAGAAAAAAATAGCAACCTTTTTAACATGATTAAATAAACTCCCAATACTCAAAGAGATCAAAGCCTGTTCTTTTCTAAAGGGAAATGGAGGAACTGGGGATCTGGAGCAAAGGGAAGATGGCAGAAGAACTAGCCTGAGGGGAGGGAGAAGAGACTGTGATCTGGATGTGTTGTATGAGAGAAAAAGAAACAAAACAAAGAGAACCAGAATCTTCCTCAAACTCCTTCTTTATACATTTTAAGTTACGCTGTAGAAGTCTCTCACTTTCTTAGTTAGGTCTATCCCAAGCAACTTTATTGGTTTTGGTGGCTGTCCATGACCTCATTATCTAGCCATCTGTTTGTTGTTGCTTTATAGAAAGGCTACTGGGTTTTTAAAGTTAATTTTGTACCCTGCCAGTTTGCTGAAATAGTTGAATTTTTTTGGAAGTTTTGGGGGTAGAATTTTTTTCTATTTTTTTCTTTTTTTGTTGTTGTTTCTTATTTTTATTGAATATTTTCTTTATTTACATTTCAATTGCTAATCCCTTCCCCAATTTCCACCCTCCCCCTGACTCCATGAGTGTGTTCCCCTACCTGTCTACCCACTCCTGCCTCCCTGCCCTCACATTCCCCAACACAGGGGCATTGAGCCTTCACAGGACCAAGGGCCTCTTCCCCAATTGAGGCTCAACAAGGCCATCCTCTGCCACACGTGTGACTGGAGCCATGGGTCCCTCCATGTGTACTCCTTGGTTGGTGATTCAGTCCCTGGGAGCTCTGGGGGGTCTGGTTAGTTGATATTGTTGTTCTTCCCATGGGGCTGCAAACCCCTTCAGCTCCTTCAGCTCTTTCTCTAACTCCTCCATTGGAGACTCCATACTCCGTGCCATGATTGTCTGTGAGCATCCAACTATATATTTTTCAGGCTCTGGCAAAGCCTCTCAGGAGACAGCTATATCAGACTCCTGTCAGCAAGTATTTCTTGGCATCCACAGTAGTGTACGCATTTGGTGACTGTATATGGGATGAATCCCCAGGTGATGGCCTTTCCTTCACTCTCTGCTCCACACTTTGTCTCCGTATTTGTTCCCATGAGTATTTTATTCACCCATCTAAGGACCAAAGCACCCACACTTTGGTATTCCTTCTTCTTGAGCTTCATGTGGTCTGTGAATTGTATCTTGAGTATTCTGAGCTTTTGGATTAATATCCACCTATCAGTGAGTACATACCATGTATGTTCTTTTGTAATTGGGTTACCTCACTCAGGATGATATTTTCTAGTTCCATCCATTTACCTAAGAATTTCATGAATTCATTGTTTTTAATAGCTGAGTAGTACTCCACTATGTAAATGTACTGTATTTTCTGTATTCATTCCTCTAAAGGATATCTGGGTTCTTTCCAGCTTCTGGCTATTATAAATAAGGCTGTTATGAACATAGTAGAACATGTGCCCTTGTTATATGTTGGAGCATCTTTTGGATATATATACCTAGGAACAGTATAGCTAGGTTCTCAGATAATATTATGTTTAATTTTCTGAGGAACTACCAGACTGATTTCCTGAGTAGTTATACTAGCTTGCTATCTCACCAACAATGAAGGAATTTTCCTCTTTCTCCACATTCTCGCCAGCATCTGCTGTCACCTTAGTTTTTGATCTTAGTCATTCTGACTGCTGTGAAGTGGAATCTCAGGGTTGTTTTGATTTGCATTTCCCTGATGACTAAGGATGTTGAACATTTCTTTAGGTGCTCTCAGCCATTCTGTATTCCTTAGTTGAAAATTCCTTGTTTAGCTCTGTACCCCATTTTTGATAGGGTTATTTGATTCTCTGGAGTCTAACTTCTTGAGTTCTTTTTATGTATTGGATATAAGCCCTCTATCGGATATAGGATTAATAAAGATCTTTTCCCTCTCTGTTGGTTGCTCTTTTGTCCTATTGACAGTGTCCTTTGCCTTACAGAAGCTTTGTAATTTTATGAGGTTCCATTTGTCTATTCTTGATCTTAGAGCATAAGCTATTAGTGTTCTGTTCAGGAACTTTTCCCCTGTGCCCATGTGTTCGAGGTTCTTCCCCACTTTCTCTTCTATTAGTTTCCGTATATCTGGTTTTATACAGAGGGTTTTTTTTGTTTTTTTTGTTTTTGTTTTTTGTTTTTTGTCTCTTAGTTACAATATCAATATTGGAAAATGGGTAATTTGGCTTCCTTTTCTATTTGTTTCCTTGTTTATCATATTGCTCTAACTAGTGCTTTGAGAACTATATTGAAAAGGTTGGAGGTCACAGACAGATGTCTTGTTCATGATTTTATGGGATTACTTTATGTTTTTTCTCCATTCAGAAAAATACATTGACTGTAGAGATGTCATATATAGCTTTTACTATGTTGAGGTATATTCCTTCCAGTTCTCCTTTTGAGGATTTTTATCATGGAAGCATACTGGATTTTTCACAAAGGCTTTAAATGAATCTATTGAGATTATTATGTAATTTTTATACCATTTATATTATTTATTCTATTTACTGACTTATGTGTGTTGAATCAACCCTGTATTTCTTGATTAAAAGCCAACTTGGATATGCTGGATGATCGTGATGTGTGTCTATATTCTGCTTGCTAGTGTTTTATTGAGGATTTTTTCATTTATGTTCAGGCAGTCTGTTATGAAACAATCTCTCATGGAAATGCCTGCATAAACAAGATCCAAACAGTGCCAATATCAAAAGGTATGCTAAAACTGAAGGGAGAAGAGCATAGCCCTGGTTGAGGAATTATAGGCAACTGATTACTGTAAAACAGGAAGAGTTAGCCTCTTTCAGCAATAAATCCTGTAATTGGCTGTCCAATACAAAATGGTCAGCCTATACACAGAAACAACAAAAACAGATTCGTCAAGATGTATTGATATGAAGAAGTTGGAGATAAGGGACTTAGGAGAAGATAAAGGAAGGAAAGAAGAGGACTGACAGTAGGCAAGAGAAGGTGGAAACGATATGATTATATTTTAGTTTGAAATGTACTAAAACTATAAGTCAAAAAAAAAAGAACAGGATTCTATGGTTCTTAGTGAGTGTAGATATAAGTTGGCTAGAAAAACAAGAACTTGAAATCTGAGGCAAGTGTTTTGAAGTTATTTAATACCATTGAAATGAATTTTGCCTAAAAGATGTAAGCTATGGTCATGAAAATGTCAAAAGTTCTAAGAACTATAATATCATTATGGCCTTACAGGCATTTATAGGACATATTCGTTTTAGACAGTACACTATTGATCTAATCAATAGTATATAAAACTTGGAGCTATAAATCTAGGCTCATATTAAAACCTTAGGCAAGAAATATGTTTCAGCTCTTTGAGCCTTAGTTGCTTGAAGAGATTCAGCAAACAAATATTTATTGAATAAAATATTTATGATAATGCCTTCCGACCTCCAAACTTTGTGTATTGGTTTAAGTGAGAAAACATCTTGAGCCTCCTAAGAAATCAGTGGAAGGATCCTACACTGGTATGTGACAACCACTGAGACCCTGCTGGCAGCTTGTCAGCATGACTTGAATATCACAAACACATACTAATCATGACAGGCATTAAGTTCCTTCATTTACATGATTGTTAGCCCAGAACCTAGGTGACTATGCATATGATCTCCCCAGCTTCTCTGCCCAGTGCTGCCTATCCCACGCCTGTTGAAGGTATCCTGGTTAGTTCTCAGGGCTATCTACTCTTTGCCATATCCATTACTCCACATTTTTTATTGAATATATTCTTCATTCACATTTCAAATGTTATAACCTTTCCCGGTTCCCCCACCCCATAAAACCCCCAACCCATCTTCCTACCTCTTGCCTCCAAAGAGATGCTCCTCCACCCAACCCCCTCCCACCTACCCCCCTCGACTTCCCCACACTGGGGCATCTACTGAGCCTTCATAGGACCAAGGACCTCTCCTCCCACCCATGCCCGACAAGGAATTCCTCTGCCACAATTGTGGCTGGAACTATGTGTACTTCTTGGTTACCTGATGTTTAGTGAAACGCCAAAGGTATTCTTTGTGTTTTCTCTTGTCTGTTACTCCTCTTTTTTTCTACTTTGGAATCAAGCAAAAGTTTGCAATTACAGAAGTGGAGATCTTGTCAACTTTAGTCCTGAAATAACCTCTCGTCAGGCATAAGGTGAGGTTCAAAGTCATGAAGATAGTCCACTCTTGCTCCTACCTAGGCTGTCCTCACCTTGGGCCACTCCCTTATATTGCACTATAAATGTTGTTATCCTAGAATCAACTCAATTCTGCCTCATAAGTCTTAGTCACATCAGGTCACTCCCTTGGTCTGGAACATTCTTACTACTTCATATGCATGATTCCTGCTGATGCTGCAAATAGGCCAACTTACTTCTCTCCTAAACCCTTTTGTAAATCCTTTTGTTTCCCCATTCATTTTATTATTCTCTATAAATACACATGAAATTATATTTATTCCATTTGTATCCTTTAAAAACTTCATACATGTATAGTGTGTTCTGATCAAATTAGCTATAGTCCCCCAACTTATGGTTTGTTTTAGATTTCCACAAAAAATCTCCTTCTCTCTCTTTCTCTCTCTCTCTCTTTTTTTTTTTAGACAGGGTTTCTCTGTATAGCCCTGGCTATCCTGGAACTCACTTTGTAGACCAGGCTGGCCTCGAACTCAGAAATTGACCTGCCTCTGCCTCCCAATCATGCTGGGATTAAAGGCATGAGCCATCACTGCCCAGCCTACAAATCTCTGTCTCAACATCATACTCTTTTTTTTTTAAAAAATATAACCAAACTGATTCCATTTGTGAATAGATATGAAGATCACTACTCTGATTTAGACTACCTACCAGTAGCTAAGACCTTAAAGAAAAGTGGCTCTTCCTTCCTCAGCAGTTATCCTCTGCCAATAGCTTCTTAGCTGGCTGGAGTCTTCCTTGGGTGACCCTTCATATATCAGTGATGAAATTTTAGTTAGCCTCATCTTGTTTATATCTTGCTTAGTAACCACAGCTTCTGTGGGTTTCTGTGTGAAACCATTATGCTGTGTTCTGAAGACAGCCTTTACAGCACTCCTCTCCACCACCACTCTTTCTTCTCAACCTGGGATAAAAGAGACTGAAATAGACATCTTATCCACAGCTACACACTCACAGTCACTGATTCTTCCTTATAGGCTTAAGAGTCTCTGCATCAACCAATGCCCACTCTAAAGAGAAGATTCTCTGACCAGTATTGATAACAGTACAAATCAACTGTTTTGCGTGCAGCCAACCACTTTGTGATTAGATGTTAGCCTTCCACTGCAGAAGGAAATCCATGCCTAGTGGTAGATACCTAGTCAAAAACCCATGCCTGGGAGGTCATGACCCCTGAAAGGAAGCTTACTTCCTATATTTTGCTATATAATTTGCTATATGCATATTTTCTATCTCTTTCAGAGCTGGTTTCAAGAGTGGAACCTAGAATGTAAATATAGAAGGGCATCAATAAATATACAGACATCTAAAACTGTAACAAATGTACATAAAAAAATAAGTTAATTGGTGGGTGAATGGATAAAGCAACCATTCTAAACATGAAGTTGGCTTGGACAGAATCAACACACTGTTCTTAGTAAAATTAAGAATAATGGGCACAGGCTATGGGTCGCACTTCATCTTCTTATACACATATTGGTATGAGATAGTACTAAAAATCTTTATCTAGACATGCAGTTAAATGCTGAGAACAATATTAGACCTATACAATAACTGTGAATATGAAGGAAATGGAGGTGACTATTAAAATGAGAAAGATTAACATATGACAGATATCTTGCAATCAGACAAATACTTGTTACATTCTCTTAATTGACATGTCAAAATGCATAGGTCATCTAGTCATGCTTCCAAATGTGCAACCATAGAATCTAGTATTTTCAGCATATAATTATCTTTTGAATACCTTCATTAATTTCAAATATTTCAACATCAAGTATGTCTATGAATTTTTCAAACGTGTTATCTTAAGAACAAAAAGACAGCTATAAGGCCAAAATACCGTTTTGACTTTGAAGAAAGCACAAAACAATAAAATTCAATTTTTATGATCCTCAAACTTAAAAAAAAACTTTTTTCTTTTTACTTGATTTTCATATAACTTGGGTTTTTTTTTCCTTCCTAAGACAGCATCTTAATATGTAGCCCAGACTACTCTATAACTCAAGATAACCCATCCTCTTCTCAAGGGCTGGGATTACATCTATGGACCACTATGTCCAACTTTTTAGGAATAATTCTTAAAGATGTTTACAAACATTTAAAGCAGCAGAGGAAGGCAATATTAGTTGACAATATTTATCTGTTTGCCCAGGGTAGGGATGATTACATAAAAATTAGCCTAGAACTCCATTGCTAAAAGTACTTAAAGCATAACTATGGCCCTCCTTCTCCAGGAGATACTACTATCTTATCTCAGTAAAGTGATTCCTGGATATCCCTTGTAATTCTGCATCTGACTGTAGATGGATTGGATGCATTTATTTGTTCATTTACTCAGTGGCTTGTTCAGTTAATTTTTTGTTTAACAAAATGCACAGTCATCAGCAAGTATGCAATAAGGAAAGAATACATAACAGAGCTCTGTAAGAAATGAAGCAAACTCTCTCACTGTTAGGGATCTCTGGGTCAGAGTGAAATCTGTGGTTCTAATGACAGACAACAGAGGTCATGGTGTGTAAGAATGTGGCAAAGATTAACTTGAAAGAAAGAATTCAAGCTAACTGCAAAATTCACATTACTGTTAAATAGAAGTGTTTTTCCTTGTTATGAAATATTTATATTTGCACTAAAGTGTTTGGAACATGTTTCTTTGTGTTTTAATAATGCTTCATAGGCTATGTTTGCTGTGGATGCTATTATTTTTTGCATAATTAAGTAATGAAGCAATTAGCACAGCAGGCACATGTCAGCTAGAAAGCGGTTAAAATTTGTGATTAACTAGAAGTTTTTGCTGTTCTTGCCAATATTCTCCTTATTACCACACGAAGCTGCACTCTTGTCATCATGAAGGGATGGTGCCCCCCCATATTTGAAACTTTAACTATAAAATAAAACAATTTTATATATCTCAGCAAAATGTCTTCACAGCATACAAATATGTACTACAGAGTTATCTGTAAACTGTTCTCAAGTAAATGACTAAGGAAGTCATTTGAGTGAACAGGAACCAAAAAATCAAGGAATATGCATTTCTCAAGATACCTCCATGGACAGAGTAGAATTTTGTCATATACTTTTAACAAATACAGTTTTACTGTTTTGTACTATGTCTCTATGTCCACTGACAAAAGCTATTTATAGTTATTAACTATAGTTATTAATCAGTTAGAGTTATTGTTAATAACTATGACCAGTAAATCTGAGCATTAGTAATTCTAACTTTGAGATTCCTTTGCATAGATAAGTAAACAGGAACAAGTAAGAACCTCATCCAGTCCCCAGCTCTATGTGTACATTTTTTTTCTACTTGCATGCATTATGTTTCTTCTCTGTGAGAGCAAATTGTCTTTCTCTGAACCAAAGATAAGTAAGAAGTCGTGGTTATCCTTTAGGAACATATAGTGTAGAATCTAGACTCTCAATAAGAAGATTTGATGCATAGTTAAATCCTATTTCAAAACAGAAAAGAGTGTCAAACTGTTTTCTGAATGTTAGGCCCGGGAGAGTCTATCCAGTTCCCAGTCTGGAAGATAGTAGGACTTATGACTTCCTTGTATAGCTTCTGACATTCCTAGGAGATGTAATCTCACATCAAATTCCTTGTTAATCTAACTCTTACAACCTTTGCTTCCCCTCTCTTAAATGACATGGAGAGACCCATGGCTCCAGATGCATATGCAGCAGAGGATGGCCTTGTTGGACATCAAATAGAGGAAAGACCCTTGGTCCTGAGAAGGTTAAATGTCCCCAGTGTAAGGGAATGCCAGAACAGGGAAGCAGGAGTTGGTGGATTGGTGAGCAGAGGGAGGGGGAATAGATCAGGGCAATTTTTTATGGTGGGGGACCAGGAAAGTGGGCAATATTTGAAATGTAAATAAAGAATATATCTAATTAAAAAATGTTTCTGTGGGATTGACCTTCCCAAATCTGCATTTTTGGTTGATGCAATTTTCTGTAGTAGACCATTTGTTGCAAAAAGAAGTTTAGTACTTGAGAGGTGAAGATTACATTTGTCTGTGTATTTAGACAGGTATTTAGAATATAGTTAAGGGCTGTGCTGGTTTAGTAAAGTGAATGTTGTAGATTCTCCATCGTGGTCCTTGACTTCCCAACCCCTGGTTGATGAGTAGACCTTAAGTCCAGTTCAAAGGCTATCAGTTATCATCAAGGTATGTGTGTCACTACTACACCATGAGGGTTATGGTTCTGTGGTAATTGTTTTGACTCACAGACATCATAGCTGATGTCTGCTGGTTGTTTTCCTCCTTTCCAGGCTTGCATGGCACCTTCTGGTACAATAAAAGTTAGTCTTCAGGGCAGAGGGTTTCAAGTCAGCATCAGCTCAGGGTCCTTTGGGCCCTGTGTGTGAAATACGGGTTTTTTTTTTTTCATGTTGTTTTAAAGTTATATTTTAGTTAGTCAAATCAAGAGTGCTCAAGAGACTCCCAAAACAATATACAATATCACACTTACTTTTGGCTGCCTTTTAGAACATGAAGATAAGGTCTTATTTCTGAGGACATCACAAATTTTGGGCATGGTACTTGTAACAATCAGGCTGGAACCAATCGGTAAGCCTCCTCCCTGAGGACTAGCTATCATAGTGCCACAAAAGCATTACTCTCAGCCCTCATGAAAGAGGCTTCCTTTTGTAACAGGTGGAGAATGTTCTATGGATCCAAAACTTGGTCAAAATTCAGGGAATACATGGCCTTGGGTTAGTCACCCCAGTATGGTGTATATGTAATATAACCCCTATAGCTAAAACCCAGGGAACTCCTGTTGGTAGAATATTGTCCTCTGAACATACCAGGCAAGTTGCACCTATGAAATTTCAACCGTATGATTGCCTAAACAAAGTTTACATAATAATGATATCAATTTACATGACAACTTGTCCAAGAAATTTTATAAAGGCCCACCCATAGGTGAAGAGTTACCAGCAAGCAGTGTCTAATGAGACAGTAAGTTTTCTCTAGGAGTAACTCCCTGTCAGGTTGTCTAAACCCAAGTGGTAAGCACTAAATACGACATAGGAGCCACAGAAAATGGACTTGGCAGGTTATATGTGTGATATAATATGTCTATCTAGTATGTATGTGTTTTGCAATATTAATTAAAGCAGAAAAGCAAAAGAGGCCATGAATCTGAGAGTTAATGGTCAGATACAGGAGCAGTCAGGATAGAAATTATGTTAATATGATATTATTGTTTGAAATGTTCAAGGATTTTTTTAACTTCATATTTTAGCAATGGCATGGCAATCATCCTTTCAAAGAGTAATAATGCTTAGGTAATTATTTTATGAGCATCAAGTACTATGCATGCACTGAAAAGATTTCATTGCTGCCTGTTACTGATACTAGTATTAAACCTTAGGCAATAACTTCTCCAAGCTTCTCTGTGACTATTTTGGGTGTGGATAAGTGGATTAACTTGATTTAATCTCTGTTGAGGTGTAAAAGCAATCTGTCTCTGGTGAATTTTCACTAAGTCAGATATGGGAAAGGTGCTCTTCAAATTTAAGGATGATTTAAGAGCTTGAAGTAACCTTATCCTTATCAATAGTCTGGCAAGTGTGATAACCATCACAGGGTCTAAGAGCGAGCATGAAGACATTCGGTCCTGTGTGGGCTCTCCTGCAAGTCTAGAAATATGAAATCGGGAATGCATACCTCAAAGTTAAAATAGAGTATGAAGAAGGCAGCAATGGAGGCAACCTGAAAACAAGAAAGCCCTAAGACAAGAATGAATAAAGACAAACCAGGAAACATTACATTTAAAATTGAGAAGTTACCCTATTTATTTAAGTGGTAGAGGAAAAATGGCTGCAGTCCTAAGGAAGTTAGAGAAGAGAGTTTGTTAAACACGTAGAGAATTAGGCTCTGTTCTCAGTTTCTTAGTAGTGTGCTGACAGAAGTTTCTCGGGAGCTCTTCTTGTCTCTCATCTTCTTGTGTAAGAGTCAAATCAAAGTCATGAGGAACTGTACAGCAACTTTGGTGGGGTTACTCTGTGACTAGCACATTATACGAGTGTCCAAAGATTTGCTATCTACAAGAAACACTGAACCACCAGGCAAACAAGGGACACATATTGTTGCAGTTTTGATGTAGAATGTTCCCCATGACATCCTGTGTCTGAATATTTGGTCCCCAACTTTTAGTGCTTGGGAAAATTGTAGAACCTATGAAAAGTAGTGCTTAACTTGCAGAAGTAAGTCACTAAAAATGGGTGACAGCCAGGTACTGCGTCAAACTGGGGCTCCCTGCTTCTTGATCCAACATGATGTGAAGAGCTATCCCTCGCCACACAAACATGGACCAGGTCCTTCTCTTCATCAGTGCCACCCTCATCATGATGGATGTCCCCTCTGAAGCACTGGGGCAGAGCAAACCTCTCCACCCTAAGGTCATTCTGACAAGTATTTTGATGCGGCAGTAAGAAAACAGAGACTGTACCTGTACTATATCTATGTTCAGTGACAAAATCCAAGATAGCCCACAAGTGTGTCTCCCAAGATCTAACAATTCCATTATTAATTTGAAAAAAGAAAAGATATTTTTCCTAACCTTGAGGTATGGATTTTTATTAAATAAGTATATATTTGCTTTACTGGGGTTGTTTTCTCGAAGATTAAATGTCTCAGGGATTCTAAAACACATTCCTGAATGGAGTGTGACTTTTCCTCCCAAGAGAGGAGTTAAGATAACATATGTATGATTCTGCACTGATAACAAAATATTCATTTGTAAGTAGTACTGTATGCTCAGAAGGCCTTCACAGCTTTCTCAGTTCTTTAAGAAATAAAATTTTCTTTCTTGAAATCAAAACAGTGCTTCTCCCCAGAAGACATTTCATACCTGCTCCAAGATGTATGAAAATGAAATATCACTGAAAACATTAAAGATTTAAAGATTATTAATATGCATACCCATTATTGGATATGAAGGCTTGTAGCTATGAAGATGTAAGGAGAGAAAGAAACAAAAAGGTGGTATAAAGTTATATAATAGATATATATTATATATTACAATATATTTATATACATATATAATGTAATCAATTTTACAGATTGCTTTTTAATGATATTCTTTTTAATTTATTTTTAAGTCCCCCTATTTTTTATGTCAATTTGCTTATTTTCTTTGAAGTGAGATATGACACCAAATCTGGTACTAACCAATAGCTTGTGGGATACCCTTAAGTAGTACCTAATCCTCTAGTCTCAGATTCACAAAGGCTGGGTAAGTATGAGACACCACAGCTGGCTTCTGCTGTGTATTTATTATACAGTGGTTTTCTTTAGCTTCCTGAAATCATGCACACACACTTGAGTAAAGCCTACAGAAAGATGCTGCAGTTGGTATATAGACAGTAGAAATTTTTAAAGCCTCTGTTGGATTCCTCACAGAGAAAAAGAAAGTAAAGACAGAACAGCTGTACACCAGCAGAGGCTCTTACCGTGGCATCTGAGGAACTGGCTACTTTCAGTGTGATACATTTTTGAAAGCCAGAGAACAAAGTTAAGAACCCGTTTGGACAGTTCAATACAGTGAACAAAATGTGTATTCTAATGTATGAAGTTCACATCACTCTCTCCTGTCACTTTAGTTTAAAACTTGGCACTCATAGTCCTAGCAAGAAGCAGTCTATCAACACCCCTGACAGCATCATGGCCTAGCTTGTTGATGCAGTTTCTATTGCTGCTGCCCATTTTCAAGGCCTGAGCCACAGTGGACTTTGTAAATTCATGCCAGTATTTGTCTGTCATGATGGAAGACTAGATACATAGAATCACTTTATTCTCAGGAAAAAGCTAAACCAACTCGACTGTCACCTTCCGCAGCATGTGAGCATCGTGAATGGCTACTCTGACTCACCTCTCCTCTAGCTGCTAAGTTTACTTGCCTTATCATGCCCGGCTGAATCACCTGCAGAACTAGGCTTCTGCCACTGACCACAGTGGCTGGATTCTAAGGAAAGCTTCCAATGTCACATGGACGTTCCTTTCATTGGAGGGGGATGTGTCCGATCCTTAGAATCACAAATAATATCCCATTGGAATAGTCACATATTTTGTTTACATCATAATCTTAATAGTGAGAAAAATAAAAATGAAATAAGCATTCCTATAAAACTCTTATGTCTACACACACACACACACACACACACACACACACACACACACACATGCACACACACGCACCATACCACTTCCGACACATTTGCTTTTTAGACTTACGGGTAATTTAAGTGTAGCTTTTTTAATAACACGGAATGCTTTCAAAGATTGATTATTCAGCAGTATTTCTTCTTTCCCTCTGTGATTTTACCCTACCCTGTGGAGTGTGTTGATGAAAAGTCTCATAATGTATTGAGCCTTCATGGAAATTTATTGTCCTTTTCAGATGACACATATAAATATCCTAAATGAAATGTTGGCACCGCCATCGAAGTACTAAAATATGTCATCATTCCTCTCTAGCAATTTCATATTTTACCTGTGTTTGATGTTAATGTGAATGTTATATTTGAGCTTAATAAATATATTGTATAAAAAGAGGTAAATGTCAATAGGCTTCTTGAACCCTTTCATTAAATGGTTGTGCTGCAGGAAAATACATCAAAAGCATAAGAGGCATTGTAAATCTTATTTGGAAGCTTTTTAGAGTTCCATATATTTAAATGATTTATATTTGCATAAGTGAGTTTCCATAGTACAAGCTAAATTTCTAACGAAAATTTTTCAAAACTGAGAAGGGGAACAAAGTTTGCTATTTGATTTATAAATTTGGTTACTGGTAATTGTTCCTGCTGTAAGTTCTTAACTTAATTTGGTTTCTTCTGAAAGATGCTTCCCAGCCATAGAATGGTTTAGGGAGCTATGTTGGACAATAGATTTTTTTAATACAGGGCACACACGTCTTGCAGAAGAACTACAGAAGGGACACAGAGTGACACGGTGATAACTAAGGAATGACATTTTTATAATCAAATCTCACTATCTAATTATCTGGGGTATTAAAACACATTGAAGTCCTCGGGGCTTTGTTGAGGCCAGTTGGATACTTAACTCAACAAATCCAATTATTTGGAATCAGTGTAAATCTAACATCAGGGATTGTCATTTTGGCAGCCCTCAGCTAATCCTATAACCCAAAAGAAACATACAGGAAAATGAAACAAGATGATCTCTCTAGAATGGCTATTTCCCAAGGACCTTTTGCCCTCCAGAAGCCCTGGAGACAAAGAGAATATCCAGTCAAGCTTCCCAAACCTATGGGCATATTTTTAGAGTCCAAATGTTTCTGCATGAACCACACTGGCAATAGACACCCTATCCAAGTCCCTAACTTCCTTTCTTCCATTTCCATATACAACTTACTTTAATTGGAAATCTACATGGGTTTAAAGAAGAGTCTCAACATTTATTGGATACTATCTGACTTACTATTTTTATAACTTAATAAGAAATAAAGATGATAGCTACCAATAAAAAAAGAAGAGTCTCAGAAGAAATGTGCCCTAGTTTCAATGGGATGACAGATAAAACTTCAGTTTTAATGCTTAATATCCATGACTACACGAAACATATGCAGACACTATTAATGGCATGATTGCATCATTAAATTGGTTTCTCAAGCACTAGGTATTCCATTCGAAGTATAGCATGGATTAAAAGTTTTCTAAGCACATTTCTTTTTCTTATATGTAATTTCTTTTGCACCTTTGGTACCTAAAAATCTAATTATAAAAGTTTCCTGGAAAGGGTAAGCAGTGTTCTACATTTTGAAGCATAACTTAATGGGGAAAAAGAATAAAGGGAGAACAGAATGAATAAATGTGCTGCACTTTCACATCTGCCAACAAGATGAGGACTGAAAACACAGCCATTGTCAACCCATCCACTAATAAGATTAGGACTCTTAAGTCACCCTGTTCTCATGGTTCCTGGGACTTTGATGCCTACACTAAGTTCATAGATTAAAACTGATCTATTGAGTAAGAGTATAATTAAAACATTTCTGGGTGTGTGCTGATGAAAGCCTCCATTTAAAATGATTTTTTTCTCTCGGTATCTGTGTAAAATCTGACTAGTGCTAATTCTCTTTATTACTTTCTATTTAATCCACAAATACATCATAGGATCAAATAAATGAATTCTTTGAAAGGAAAATCTGTCTCTGAATCTGTCTTTTCACTAAGTTCAACATATAGATGAAATTTTTATCATATAAAATGTACTATATGGCTATGCATAAATATTTTAAATATTCAAAGGTTTTAAGTTTTTCTTTTCTATTAAATGGCCCATCTCTTTAAAGGAGGAACTAATTTATTAGAGTCAATTCCAAAAGTATACAAAAGATCTCTTTGAAGCAAGCATTGTTGATTTGTCTTATCAGGTTAAAGGATTTAACAATACTTTACAAATACAAAGCAAAATATGTTTCCAAATTCCAAAGTCACAGGTACTTCCCTATAATAAAAATATTGATAGTATTTATCTATAATAAAAATTGTAACTCTATAACAACTTCCATTACTTAGCACTAATAACCCTGCTCTCCAGTTATTCCACAAGCTTAGTTACGATAAATAAATAAATAAATAAATAATAAATGAATAAATAAGTAAAAGAAGCTGTCAGGTTCAAAAAAAGTAAAAAGAGTTGCAATTAAATAACATTGCAACTGCAACTGTTTCCAGAATAAGGTGCTATTTTCTAAACCTGTTAAGTATCCTACATATAAGTGTTAGTGCTTAAGTAATAAATGAGTGAGATTACCAGAACCAGTAAACACAGCATTAAGCTTAGAATGATTAGAGTAGAAGTAACAGGCTGTAAATGATAGGTTGTAACTTCCATACAGAAAAAAAAAAACAAAGGGGGAAATATGGATTATGAAAACTGTTAGGTAGCCCTTGCTCATGGAGGAAGCATGTCTTTCAGATGTACTCCTGTTTCCCACTGTAATAGAAAAATGTGTACTCACATACTATAAATCAAATCAGTTTCTGAGACCCAGATTGAGCAACCAGATTATACTACTGAGTAAAACCTGAGACTCTACAAGGGTGGATGCTGTAGACCAGTGCTTCTCAACCTTCCTAATGCTGCGACCCTGTATATAATACAGTCCCTCATGCTGTGCTCACCCCAACCATAAAATTATTTGGTGGCTTCTTCATTACTCTAATTTTGCTACTGTTATGAATAATAATGTAAATATTTGGTATGCAGGATATCTGATATGATATCCCCAAAGGGGTTGTGACTCACAGATTGAGAATAGTTCTATAGACAGATATGTTCACTTCACCAAGGAAACAGCTAGGATGAATTATTTAAAAATCAGTTTCTGGTAGGGCCTTTCAGAGATCAAGCCTCAGTGGGAGAAGATGTGCTTAATCCTCTAGAGAGTTGATGCCCCAGGGAAGGGGTTGTCCTGATGGAGGAGGAGCACCCTCTGGAAGGCAAGGGTGAGGAGGAATGGGATGAGGAACTGTGGGAGGGGGCAATGACTGGAATGCAAATAAATAAAATAATAAATAAATAAATAACAATTTCTAAATTCCTAAGAAAGAATAGAGTACCAAGAAGTGGAAGTATTTTGTTTCTATAATCCTAAAAGTCACAAACATAAAATATAGCAAAGATATTTTTAACAAAAGACTTTGTGTATCTACTTTATCTATTGAACTAGACTTACTTTATCTATCCAACTAGACTGTCATTCTCATATAAATAAGAAGCATATATCACCATGGAATCAATAGTCTCATGGTGGCTTTAAATTCTGTTTATCAGACATGCTTACTAGGTAAAAAAGCAGGCCAGGTCCCATTTTCATATTCATTAAGAACTTTTTATTTAAGAACAAAACTTAGTTCCAGTAGAGTGTATATGTTCCTCCCTCCCCTCCCCCCTCTCATTTTGTGTGTGTATGTGTGTGTGTGTTCTTTTTATTACGACTAGAAATGTGTTCTGCTGATAACTAACTGCTGTGCACACTCATAATTGTTTCTGCTGGCTGTATCTATTCCTATCTAGATGGTTAGGTAGGCTAGAGTCATATTCTTTTCTTGTATCCACAGTTGTTAGCAGTGTCTGGACAGTCATAGAAAATGAATATTTATTGAATGGATTCACAGTAATGCTGTTTTATATGTCGCTAGAGTTTACCCCTATGAAGTTGGGGTTTTTTTTCTACCTCCCTGTAAATGTTTTATATGTCCTATATCTGCATTTAATGTCTCTCTGTGCCTACTGCAATGATCAGCATTCAGAGGGCATTTGTTATACGTTGTTAAATGACTCAGGAAATTGGTTTAGTAAAACAGATATAAGCTCAGAAGTAGTTCCAGCCTTCAAACGAAACAAAAAGATTGAACAGAGCAGTAGCCCTGGGCCCGATTGCTATAAAAACCTGCCTATCACCCAGCCACATTATAAATGAGACACTAACATAGGGTTCTATATCTGATGATAAGATATCTTAACCTAGAAAATAGAAACTCACTGGACACTTAGCAGATTCTCTGCACTCCCTAATATTGAGTGATATGGGAAAGATATCACAGTGTAGGCACCCACCAACAGGACCATGGAATCAATCTCTTTACTCAGAAAGACAAAAGTATGGCCCTGGAAAATTAAATTGGACAGTGGTGGAGATATTTTGTGATCTAAACATGACACAATGGCAATCTGTCCCAAGTATTTCTTCCTACAGCCATATGTGACCCACTTAACACTATGTTTCCAAGTGAGCGATAATGAGAATCTGAAGAGCAGTTACTCCCACAACCATGCCACGGCACTGGCTACCCTGTTTCTTCTGTCCTGAAACCATGTTTCCATCATTCCTTCCTGCCAGCTGCTTCCTTCTTCTTCTGCCAGTAGCTTAGATTTCTATGCACTTTCAGATATAATAGACCCAAGATACCATTTTCTTAGAAGGCAGAGTTTCTACTTGTAGCCTGTAAACTTATCTAAAATTAAATAACTGTCTTCCCATTTTTTTGGTGATTTCTTTTCTATTTCTGCCGGCATATTTACGTTTGCTTTGTATGGCTTCTTTCTCATCACCTTTGTTGCTGTTGATGATGATTTTTGATTTTTGTTTTGTTTGTTTTTACTTTTATTGTCTTTGACAACATAGAAGGAGCAACATAGAAGCTTTTCCCACTCAAATTATAAAAATGGCCACATAACTTTCATTTTATCAACAGAAATAGATGAAATGGAAGTGTTAAGATTAGTTTCTGAAAGAAGTAACTATTTGAAGTCAGAAGTAATTTAAAGCTTTCTCTCCACTGGGAAAACAATGAAATTGTTGTGTTTTTCTTCTCAGCAGACTAGCAACAATACATAGGTACCAGTCATGTTGCCATAAATGGCAAGTTTTAAAGATTCATTTTTATTTGTGTGTGTGTGTGTGTGTGTGTGTGTGTGTGTGTGTGTGTGTGTGTGTGTGTCTTTCTGTGTGAATGCATGTCATTTGATTGCAGGTGCCTATAGAAGCTAAACGATAGCATAGGCTCTCCTAAGGCTTGAGTGGCAAGGGCTTGTGGGTCACCTGTATATGACTGACAGGAAAAAAAAAAACTTGGGTCTCAGAAAGAGAAGGAAGGGGTGCAAACCCTGAGCAATTTCTCCTGTCCCCAGACAACAGTTTCAAATGTGCAATTTCTCTTAATGAGGTCCAATTTTTTCTTTAATCTTCTAAACCTTCCCAGTGGTTTGATTTACTCAGTTGTGTTTAAATTTGCAAATGGATAGACAGCTCAGAAAGTCTTGTTCCCCTGAAACATTTACATCTGCTTCTGAGACAAATGGATTTTAAGTGACAACCTAAATGATACAGCACTCATTTAAAAATGATGCTGGCCTCGAGTATGCTTTCCCCATGAGGCATCATGGAGGAAGGAGACATGAACGCATTCTTACTAAGAAAGCTTTCCCCTTCTGCTGGGAGAGAGAAAATCAAGTTTCCTCAATGGAGTGACACCAGCTGTGTCATCATCACACACTCTGCAAAGGGCTCCATGCCCGGGAGTGGTCAGCCATCAGAAAGTAGACTCCCTGGCTTGGTCTGTTTTGTCTTGTTTGTTTATTTGTTTGTTTGTTTAGGAGATAGAAAGAAGCTGAAGTTGGCTGGGTAGGGAGGTGGAGGAGAATTTGAGAGGAGTTTGGAGAGGAGCAAAAACTATGATCAAAGTATATTGCATGAAATTCTCAGAGTAAACTGAAATTATGTTTGTTAGGAATATAGAATACATTACAATTAGTCTCACATTTATTTTATGCACTTATTCATCACCAAAGCAAACAGGAAAATAAAAAATATTGAAAATTTATATGAAGGCGCACAGCTTCCATTCCAAAACCAAATTCTAAAATATAAGTGCATTGAGTTGTATAGACATTGAATATGGTTCATTTAGTTTTATTTATTTGAGTGTTTTTTAATGATAAAATTTTAAGTAAATTAATATATAAACTAAAAAATAATAAAATAACATTTAAAAAGGCACATCAATACTATGGGTTGCAGATAAGCTACAATAGCAGATTTGTGATTCTAGCATAAAAGAACAACTTTGTGGTTATTTATTCATTTCAGTCTTGATATTTTCCATCAGTCTTTTAAAATACTAAAAGTCTTTATTGATTAGCAACTCTAAAAGCTACAGATAATTAGACACAGAAGTATACTGTGTAGTAAACACATGTTCATGTGTTGCTCCAGCAACACAAAAAACAGTGCCCATCACCACCCACATAACTGCAATAGCCTGTCTTAAATGGCTACTGTGCTTCTTTAACCTTAACTAATGTGACTTACAAAGTAACTGTAAATTGTATTCTAATTTTTCAAAAGTCAATTTTATTAAGTTTATTAATATAAATAAAAGTTAATAAGCCATCTAATTACATTAATGTGGTTGTTGCCGATCAAATTGAATGCACCTGTTTAAAAAAAAAATCAGATGAGTGGACTGATAGGAAGAAAAGGTCTTAAAGATAGATTAAGCCTAAACTCCCTCTTAGTTGTGGGGGAAAGACAGCCTGGAATTAGTAAGAGGATTGTCCATAGCACACACAGCTAATTAGTAGCAGAAATAAGGACTAGACATTAAGGAACAACTCCCTTTCTCAGTTAAATCAATTTCTTTATCTCTCTCTCTCTCTCTCTCTCTCTCTCTCTCTCTCTCTCTCTCTCTCTCTCTCTCACCTAGTATGAGCTATTAGCTATGAAGCACACTATCACTAACACATTAGTACCAATTTTTTATTATATCTATAGATTTGTGGGACAAGGGAATATACTTAGCATAAAAATTCATTACAATGAAGTAACATATTATAATGTAAATAGCAAAACAGTATTAAAAGATAAATGAAAGGGTACTCCAAGTATTTTTCTATGGAAATAGTTATAAAATGACAAAGATAGAAAAGTTGTGTCACAAAAAGAAACTTAAGAAGAGAGAGGTGGTTGTTTCATAATGTATTTTCCTGAAAAATTAAGGGATGTTTAATTTGAATAAAAGAATTGATGAAAAATTAATCTTAGATTTAGTTTCCTCATTATAAGTTCATAAAAAAATCAAAGAAAAGAAAGTGTTTCTGGGCTGGGGAGATGGCCCAGTATATAAAGCATTCGCTAGCCAAAAATTAAATCCTGAGTTCAAGTCTCCAGTATGCAGGTGACCTATAATCCAAGCCTATTAAGGTAAGTTAGAAAGTGGAGCAAAGTCAGCATAGTCTATGGAGTGAAAAAAGTAGGAGAAAATGAATTAAATATTGCTTTGTTAGAATTGTTATAAGTTTTAGGAAACATAACAGCATGAGGCTCAAACCCTCTGGTTCACTATCACCTTACTCACATCTCTTAGTCAATGCGTCCCAATATGTAGTAAGAAACAAGAGACTCTCTCACTAGGTGAAGGCAAGAGGAACGATGTTCTCTGACTACCATAAGCATGCATTCACAGACACAAACACAGAGAAAGATGGTGGATTAACAGAACTCTAATTCATTATAGTCTTATATATTGATTATGATTTTCAAAATAACAAATGAAGGGCTAGATATATGTCTTCACCATTAAAAGCACTTGGTACTTTTCATGGGGACCAGAGTTTAGCTCCCAAAATTCAGACTGTTATATTAGTCAGGGTTTTCTTTTTTTTTATTATTATTTATTTATTTTATTTTTTTAATTTACATTCCAAATCATTTCCCCTTTCCCGTTTCCTCCCTCCCCAAAAGTCCCATAAGCCCCCTTCCCTCCCTCTTTTCTCCATTCAACCTCCTCTCATTACTCTGTCCCTGACAGAGTAACGAGTCAGGGTTTTCTAATGGACCAAAATGAGAGAGGCGGGGGGAGGAAGGAGAGAGGGGGGAGAGGGAGGGAAGGGGAGAGAGAGAGAGAGACAGAGAGAGAGAGACTTATTGGAGTTGCTCACAGTCCAAAAATCAAGTAGTTATTCAGTCCACAAGGCTACATCTCTTACTTGGTCTTCAATATATGCCAGAATCTTGAACAAGTGGATTCTAATGGCACTGAAGGAATAGACTTGCCATTAAGGATGAAATCAAGCAAAGAGAAGTAAACCTTCCTTCTTCCAAGCCCTATATTCAGGCTGCCAGCAGAAGGCATTTAGCCCAGATTAAAGGTGGCTCTTCCTACTTCAAATGACTTACTTAAGAAAATCCCTTCACAGATGAGCCCAACTACTCGTGTTCCAGTTCATTCCTGATGCATTAAGCTGACAACCAAGAACAATCATCACAGTTGTGGGTCAGGTGGCTCATAACCATCTGGAATTCCAGCTCCAAGGGACACAATATTTCTGGCCTAAATGGGCCCCTATACTCATGTACACATACCCACATGGAGATACATACATCTATAAAAATAAGTAAAAACTTGAAAGGGATGTAATTATGTCAAAATTATTTAAAGATTTCTTGGTCTATAAGCTTAGATTTCATCTCTGTTATTCAGGTCTAGTTTAAACACTGTATAACTTATTCCTGTGGGAAGAGGAGAAACAGCGGGGTTTATCATAATGGGGTAGTTCCAATATCATTAAAAACTAAACCATAACCACATTTTGAAAATGATCTTAATTGAGTGGCATTGAAATGAATAAAGTAACTCTATTGCCCCTTACAGTTGGTGTTTCGATGGCTCAACTTCAAATGCCTTGTCCATCCAAAATCTAATTTCACTTCTTCCCAAGGAAGACAGGAAATTGGATACAGGATATATGTGTAGGTAGAAGAACCTTGAGATATCTTTAGGCAAGATGTCTAGATACAAAGTAAAGAGTCTTTCCCACAGTTTTCAAACTCATTTTTATCATAGTTTCATTATTGAATGTTTGTCTTTAGTTTTTAACAGGGAATTTTTAGTTTGTTAAGGATGTCTTTTTATTTCATGACAGACACATACAGACAACTGGAGGAATGATCCCTGTGTATGTTGCATTGTGGGACTGAATTGCCAGCAATAGCCCGGCGACAGATTTATGAATTTAAAAAAAAAATGAGAGCAGGTTTCAGCATGTTGGCAGGACTTAGATGAAGATCATCTTTGGGACCGAGACAGGACCTTTGCTGATTTACATTTTTTTAAGTAAAAAAAAAAAAAAAATATATATATATATATATATATATATATATATATATATATAAAACACATTTCTTTCAATAATTGGTTGCAGTATCAGAAAGTGTAAGGACTTGAGTTCTGCCCTTGATAGAGCGACTCTTTATTTCCACACTTTAACTAATCTACAAAAGGGCAATGATTACATTATTTAAATCAAAGTTTCATTGGGGGGATATAGGGAAATGTTCTGCATCAAAAAACAAACAAACTTTAGAGAGTTTTAGAAATTATTCATAAAGCAATAATTACACATGTGCTATGTAGCAGGTGTCAAGTCTACATACACACTAATAAGTGTGAATTCCTACCATCAAGGTCTCATGATCATGAGGGTATACAGAGCAGCTAGTGGATACAACGGAAGTGGTGTGCTCGGGGAATAAGGAAGGAGAGCAATGAGACTTGCTAGGGGAAAGGTTACAAGCTGCTATACTGTTCCCAAAACAGAAAACTTGAAGGAGAGATGGGGAGCGTAATTTTGTGAGTAAAATCCCAGTTGCTCAATATGAGGACTTGAGTTCTAGCCCCACACAAACTTTTTTTAAAAGTTTTAAAAGTTTATCATAGATTCCATGTTGCTATAACCCCAGCTCTGTGGCAGATAGAGACAAAATGACTTCACCAGTCCAGCTGGTAAGCCCAGCTTCAACAAAAGACTCTGCTTTAGAGAGTAAGAGTAAAAGTTCAGAACACACAAAATCCTTGTCTATGCTCTGTACACATAGATGGATACACACACACACACACACACACACACACACACACATACATGAACAATTGATATCACATTTTTTATGGGTATCTACTGTGCTCTACTTTTAACTGTGACCACAAAACATGCAGGTAGACTTCTATGTTGTTTCTGATCCCCAACCTCATGCCCATAAAATGTTCATTGTTAACAAACAAGGTGATCCCTCTTTCCATAGCTTTTGTTTTGTTTTACTGTAGAATAGGCAGGTGTGTGTGAACTTTTAATACTGAGGGGTGTTTGAACATTTCTCCAAATTTTAACATGAGCCCAGGATTCAGGATCTTTAATTTTATCAATAAGGAAAAAGCTGCTTGGTATTTTCTTACAAATTGTCAAACATATCCATAGTTTCATAGATTCAGCAGGCACATGACTGAAGCAACGCAACATATTCAACAAGAAGCCTTTTGTTTGTGGCCGTGGTGAGACACATGTATCTACTATTCACTGGACTATATAGTAATGAAATTTCTATGGATAATAAATTGACTACATCAATCATGATTTATAATTCATTAAATTCCCCAATACTAATTCAAGAAATGGTCCTAGAGACTGCGTGGCAGCTTGTGATGTAAGCTCTTATTGAGTGAGGTTATTTACTTTACTGACTTCAATAGAAAAATTAGAAACCAGACATATTTTCAACCTGATAGATGACTTTATGTAGAAGATTTCATATAGCTTATATATTGCATATGTAATGTTTGACCAAATAGTTGTATGCAATGGAATACCATGCAGTGATTAAAAGGAATGAGTCCATACATTATGTACTTATAATATGTCTAGTGAAATAGCAAAGTACACAGTTTGAGTAGTAAGTGGTTATTCATGAAGAAAGATGGCTATGTAGATATGAATAGGAATATATGCATGCACAAGTGTTGGTACAGTGCAATTCTGTGTATAAATAAACTCTCCCTAATATGATACACAAGAAATAATCATTATAGTATTAGAGTAGGAGTAAAATAAAGCCATTCTTTCATTCATGTTGTATTAGTAACCTTAATCATTACTGTGGTATCATATATGGCTAAATCAATGGCAGAGAATAAGGCTCACAGATTACAGCAAGGGCAGCTCTATCTTGACTGTGTGGAAGTAAGCCGTGTTATGCCTGCAGTGCAGAAGCAAAGAATAAACTCTTGGACCTGGTTCATCTCTTTTCTTTTCTTTATAACTCAGTCCAAGACACCAACTAATTCATATTCCCATACACATTCAGGTTAGGTATTCATTCCTCAGTGAAATGTCTCTGCAAAACTCCTCCCAGCATACACAGAGATTTGTGAGCTAGGTTGCTCTAAGTCCCATGAAGTTAAAACATGGAAGATGAAACATTACACCAACTTTGTTCCTTTTGAACAGATATTACATATATATTATCCATTCAGGATCTTGTTAAGGAATTAGCAAAACACCTAAAGCAGAATTTTCTCTCCAGCAGATCTTTTGATAATTGTCTTCAATTTTTTCCATAAATACACAAGGGCTGTGATGTTAATCTACTTTCCTATTTATGTGAGGAAAAGTTAGGGGTTTTCTAGAAGGAGGGATTTTTTTTATTGTTCTTTAAATTAGTTTCTCCCCTAGGATGTAAATAACCTTAAATTATTTTACTCCAAAAGAGGCAGCATCAGCTATAAAAAGGGATGAATCTGATATTTGATAGCATAAATGAGGCATAATAATCAAAGAACAAACTTTTGAAAGGAAGAATGTGTGAGATACTGGATCCCTGGGACACCAGCAGTAATTTACACACCATTACTTATTCAGGGTTGCATTCCTAATTACTGCTTGGGAAAAAAGATAATTATTATACTCTAGCAATGACTCCTTTCATCAAAAAGAGAAACAGTGCTGACATAGGAATATATTAAGGAAGTGTAACTCTAGTTTGTTGATAAAGTTGTTTATAGACAAGATTTAGGAGAACTTATTAAAAGCATGGATGTATTTCTAAAGAGGCCATGACATAAACAGAAAACTGTGAATTAATTCTTGAAAAATGGGCATTAGCAAAGCACATTTAAAACTTGTTTCTAGATTTTTTTGAACCTATTATATTTCTCAAACATCTTTCTTATCTATTTTCTTTTCTTTTGAGGCAGCATGTGTGTGGTGTGTGTGTGTGTGCATGTGTGTGTGTGTGTGTGTGCCTGTGTGTCTATCTGTCTGTCTGTCTGTCTGTCCCTGGTTGTCCTTGAACTCACTCTGAAAACCAGACTGGCTTCAAACGCCTGCTTTTGCCTCCCTAGGGATGGGATTAAAGTTGTGTGTCACCATGCCCATCTCAGACATATTTTTAGTATACCTTTACAAACTAACAGACATCGACAACAAAAAGCCAATTAGAAAATGGATACGAATAGAAGTTAATCAAAGGGATGCATACAACTTCTCAATGGGTAATTAATGACGTGTTCAGCTTCGCAGATCAAGGAAAGAAAATCAAAACTGTAACATCACCTCACTCTTGTGCCCATCATCAAGGGCAAAAGGTGCCAAGTGCCAATGAGGATGTAAAGAGAACACAGCACACAGTAGACAAAAATGTAAGTAAGTATTGCCATGGAGGGTTGCAAAAACATAGATATAACTCCAGTCCTATGTATAGGTCCACAGGAATAATACCAGTAGGTCAAAGAGAAATCTTTACACTAATATTCACTGCTGCACAGTTCACAATAGCCCCCAAAGGAAGCAACCCCTCACCTAATGAAAAGATTTTGAGGCAAAAAATGAGATACTCCTCATCCAAACAAACTAATGACATCATGCCATTGGTAACAACAGTGATGGAACTTGAAGGGAAATGAGCCAAAAAAAAACCCAAAAAAACAATAAAACAACAACAACAACAAAAAGCAGAGGAAATTGCAGAATCTCCCTCACTGTGGGGAAACAATGTTATTCTCAGAGTGAAGAGCAGAGAGCAGAAGCATGGTTTCCAGCTGTAGGAAAGCAGGAAAGAAAAGGTTGGCCAGTGGTTACGGAGGCACGGTGGGTAAGCAACTGTCATTCTCTAGCAGGAGCAATGCTGTCGAGTGAAGATAAAAAGCAATCATGCAGTTACTATCTCAAAAATAATAGAAAATGGATTTTGACCTTAGTTAGAGAAGAATAATATTCAGTAGAGGTGACAGTGTTTAGAGATGCAGAAATAGTGATTAAACAATGTATACATGTTTAATAAAATGTATAGTTCTTGTGGTTTAATATCTTTTACATATAAAGTAAGTTTAATATAAACAGTGACGTGTCAGTGTGCTTTAAACTACTGAATCATATACTTAAATTTTATTAATATTGTAAATTAACGTAATATACAATTTACCACAGATGATTTTTTTTTCAAAACATAGTGGGGATTTGATAGGAAAGAGTAAGGGTAAGAAAAAGGGACCACAGTTGCTGAAGTAATTGTCATGTGTTAACACCCCCCAAAAAATATGCATCATTGTTTATATGCATTTTGGCTATGAATATTTATATATCTAATTCTGTAGGCAAAAATGAAGGAGCAAAAAATCATGCTTTAAATGAATTTAGTCAGACCACAAATATTAGTAGCATTTATTTGCTCTAAGTTGTAGTTGGTTTTCATAGAGATATTTCAATAAACTGTGGGATATTTAAACATCCTATCATTGGTTCATTTATGAATCTCTACATTTTCTGTAATACCCAAGAAGTCCTATGCTAACACAAAAGCCTTTTTAAAGTGTCCTATGTTCTTGAACTATAACTGTGTTATACACATAGTATCTTCAAATAATCTAAGTTCAGCAAAATTTAGACATGAACATATAGACACTCTAGAAGGGAGCTTTACTTGGGCTATTTGGATGACACACAGGACTACTTCTATACATTTCAGTGGACAAGGGGACTCAGGAATTTTACCAGATGAAGCATAGTAGACTATTTCCTCTCTTAATTTGTCAGTGTAAAGAAAATATTTCCATATGAAATGGTAAAATTGGATCTTTCGTTGCACCTTTAAGATAAAAAGAGCTTAAGATTAAGACTAAAAATTCATATTCAGAAATACCCCTATAATACATTTCAATGAGGTCATGAAAATAAATAATTCCTATAATGTGTGGGAGAGCTGTGAAGTGAAGTATTGGAGTGATATTTATCAACAGGGTGTGTTCATTTGGTAGTTCCCACTTCAAAGATTGCATTTCCACGGGTAAAGTTGTGTCACACACAGACGAATTAACATGATTATCCAATGCCTAAGTGGACATGTTTTTTACTCTTCATTCTCCTTTCACCTTCTGCAAGGAGACTGTTCTCATGAACAGCTCACTTGTCTCTCCTGTAAGCCTTGGGAAGGCCCCTTGCAGGACAGGAGGTTGCAAAAAGTACAACCTTCTGGCAGCCTCCTCGTTAAATATGATCTCTTATCTACTTCTTTTTCCCAGAGACCCATCCAGCTGAGACTAGAGCAGGCCTCTGAGCCACACATGCAAATGCAAAGCACTCACATCCCAAGTAAACTTCTTTTCTGCCAAAACAGCAAAGGGAAATTGCTTTTTGACAGAGCTCGCTCAGAGGGTGGAAAATCATTCTGCTTTTTGAGAGATTTTCATGTATGAGAAATAAACAGCTGTAGCCATGGAGCAAAAAGAAACATTATTGGTCCAGATAGGCATAGAAATGAAGTTCGGTGTCATGCAGTATTACTGCTAATTCTGGGAATATTGTTCATCTCAAATATTCAGAAGGCTTTTTTTTTAAATGCAGTCAATAACAAGAAAAAGTAGTTCAAGCCTGAGTTTTTGTTTTGTTTTCTTTTGATTTTTACCATCCAGATGTTTTTTCTTCTAAGAGATGTGAAAACTGTCATTGCTATGCTACATGTGTAGTAAACTCCCCTTTTTGGATTTAAACATCATGTGGGCTATACCTGGCTTTTGGAAAGTATAAGATTTTCTTTTAAATTTATGTTCACATTTTAGGTATGTGATTTTCCTTGTGATTGATTTTTAGATAATGTATGGAATTGTGCAGACTTTTTGTTACCTGAGTGACTTAGCTAGAATTTTACTGCTGTGAACAGACACCATGACCAAGGCAACTATTATAAACACAACGTTTAATTGGAGCCGGCTTGCAGATTCAGAGGTTCAGTCCATTATCACCAAGACAGGAGCATGCCAGTGTCCAGGCAGGCATGGTTCAGAAGGAGGCGAGAGTTCTACATCTTCATCTGAAGGCTTCTAGGAGAAGACTGGCTTCCAGGAAGCTAGGACAAGGATCTTCAAGCCTATACTCACAGAGACATACTTCCTCCAATGAGGCCACACCTACTCCAACAAGACCACACCTCCAAATAGTGCCACTCTCTGAGTCAAGCATACACAAACCACCACACTGGGTTTATATACCAATGGAACAGTTCTCAAGGATCTTGCTGATAATATTCTTACAGCTCCTGTTGTGATTTGAAGGAGATATGTCCCCAATAGCATCACGTATTTGGCACCTAGTCCCTGGTCGGTGGCACTGTTTGGAGAGATTTTGGATCCTCTAATAAGAGAAGTCCTGTTGAAGAAAGTATATCACTAGGGGCAGACGTTGAAGTTTTAGAGCATCACCATAATTCCTAATCCCTCTCCCGTGTGTGATTGAAATGTGATTCCTCCTCCTCCTCCTCCTCCTCCTCTTCTTCTTCTTCTTCTTCTTCTTGCTAGTCTTTCTGTACTTTGCTGCCATGCATTTCTTACCTTTATAGACTTCCACTTTAAAACTGTAAGCCAAAATAAAATCCTCCTTTAAGTTGCTTTTGATTATGGCATTTTATCACAGCATCAGAGAAGTAACTAAGACAACTCTCATGGAAGGGAGAGAAGCTAACTGACGGGAGAACTGGTCAACTGATACCTAATCCATATTTACTAGAGTGTAATCAATATAGTAGCCATGCTCACATGAAGAAAATGGTACATGAGTTCTTAAGATTTCACAGAAAAGCAATGGTGAACTTTGCAAACTCCAACTACGTGAGGCACTGAATTCACCTCATCCCTGTATCTCCAGCATCTACATTAACACTGGTACTTACATTCTTTTAAAAGTCAGTGCACACCACCATACAGAATAAACTGTAAAGAATGAAAATACATTGGAGATTTTATTGTTTTAATCAAATAGATTTAACTTGTTAAATGAGAGAAGGGATGAAAGGATAGGGAGACTATCTAGTAGGTTACATAGTTATTTGGTACAAATAGTAAATAGCTGAGATGTGTGAGTTCAAATTAGGATTGTTTCAAATAACCAAATTTTGGGAGGAATAACAGAGAATGAAATCATTAAAATTTGATTGGTTTCCTTGTTTTCCCCATGACCTTGCTTTTATCTGTAAGACCAACTATGATGGCACTTGAGGCTGTGTCTTTAGGATAAATGGCTCTAGGTTTCTACATATGCCATAACGGAGAAGTAGCAGAGAGCCCCACACCCACCCACCCCTGCTCCGAACTCAGTCTTAACCTTGACTGTGAGTCATCACAACCTCTGTAGATGATCCAACTACATGGTCCTGACCTTAATCCAGCAAACACGGGGCTATCAAAGGCACCACCTGGACAGAAGAATTTGTGTGGAATAATGTCCCCTATTTAAATTCTGGATATACAATAGTAGAAAATGACTGGCAAATGCATGGTTGCTTCATACATTTACATTGCAATTGTGAAAGTTTTCTTTGATTAAAATGTTATGTTATAGTGTTGATTGCATACCATGGGGAAAAAAATAGTAAGTAAATTTGCAACTGGCCCTGAACATTAGTCCGATGAGTCATTTAAACAGAAAACTAATTTCCACAAGGCAAGAGTAAAAAGAAAGATTGCGTTTGAATTGCTCCTGTGACCAAGAGGAAAATTCATCTTCTGTATAGATTCAGTAAGTTTGGTGTGGGAGAGATACTGTGGATGGTCATAGGGTTTGTCGTACATTAATGTCCTATAACAGACTTCTACCACTTAAACAAATGGAAGCTCTGGTGGTTATTTTTATCACACTGTGAAAATTCTACTGTTTCTTTTAACTTGGTAATTAAATGGAAAGGGAGTGACAACTCTCTGCAATACTTCTGAAGTTTTTCAGTTAAAAAGAGTAGCCACTCTCCAAAGAGTCTTCTAAATAAATGAATACATTCTCCCCATTTTAATTTTTCAAAAGAAGAACAGTGATCTCATAAAAGAAAAGAGAGAACAAGCCCTCTTAAATATATATATATATATGTATATATATATATACATATATATATATATATTTCATCTTATTATATATTTACTCTAAATAAAGCAAAAGGAGATGTGGAAAGGAATTTGCAATTACGAATGGATCATTTATTCTCTTATGGTCTGACCTCTGCTTCCTTTCCAGCTGCTTGAGTTTGAATAGAAATAACTTTTATGTTAAGTTTGTTTAGCCCTAATTTGCTATAAAAACATAAACTGTGTCACTATTGTTGATTAGGATAGAGCTACCAGGATGTCATGAAAAACCCATTATATGCAAATATATACATGCATATCATTATAGGAAGCAAGCTTGCTTCTACCAAGTTAGTGTAACATCATTAAAAATTATCACCAAGAATGTGTTGGGCTGTGTTCTGTAATTTTAATCAAGGAGTACAGTGCACTAGGAATTGATGTAATGATTTATTTGTTTTAAAAAATACATACCCATTCCATAACTTTTTCCCATCACCATTTTTAACAGAAACCAATAGTTTGTACCTGCTTCTGGGACTCTTCCTTCTGTTGAGTTGTTGTATCCAGCTTTGACATGATAGTTTTTATTTCATCTTATTATACATTATTGGGTCATGCTCGATTGTTACCGCTTAGAAGTCTGTTCCTTTCTAATGAGAGACAGAGAGGGAGTGCACCCAGAGGGGAGGGAGAGGTGAGTACCTGGGAAGAACAGAGGAGGAGAAATGTAATAATGATATGTTGTATGAGGAAAAAAATCTATTTTCAATAAACAGAAAAAAAGTGGAGAAAAAAGAAAAGTCATTTTTAAAAAAAAAAAAGCATTGACTAACCTTGGTTGTCCACATGACAGACTTGGGAAGAGGAAACTTCAGTCAAGGAATTACACTCATCAGATTGGCTATGGACATGGCTGTGGGGCGTTTTCTTGATTGCAGATAGATATAGGAATACTCCGGACCTGGGTGATTCCATCCCTCAGCAGGATGGGCCTGGGCTATACGAGAAATGCAAACATGAGCTGGAACTCAAGCCAGAAAGCATGATTTCTCCATAATTAGAGCCTCAAAAATTTGCCTTGGACACCCTCAAAAACAGACAGTAGCCTGAAAGCCAGACGAAACCTTCCCCACTTCCCTCACCCAATCCTGCACAAAAAAAAAAAAAGAAAGAAAATGAAAAAAAAGAAAAGAAAACCAACACTTAACTGATTTACAGGAAGTTGTTTCTGACTTTCATTTTATTTTTTTAAATAATTTTTAATAAACTCTGACAATATTACAAATATTATATTATGAGGAAAATATTATATCTTTCTTTTCTTTCTGTTTTTTTAATGTGTGTAAAAGAGATTATAATTTAATTATGACATTTTCCCTTTTGTCCCTCCAAACTCTCCTCACTTTTCTTCAAATTAATGGCCTGTTTTTCACTGGTTTTGTGAGAGCACACGCACGTATGTGTGTGTGTGTGTGTGTGTGTGTGTGTGTGTGTGTGTGTGTGTGTGTGTGTGTGAGTGTGTGTGTGTGTGTGGTGTGTGTGGTGTGTGTGAGTGTGGTGTGTGTGTGTGTGGTGTGTGTGTGGTGTGTGGGTGTGTGTGAGTGTGGTGTGTGCGTGTGTGTGTGTGTGTGTGTGTGGTGTGTGTGTGGTGTGTGTGTGTGTGTGGTGTGTGGTGTGTGTGTGGTGTGTGGGTGTGTGTGAGTGTAGTGTGTGTGAGTGTGGTGTGTGTGTGTGTGAGTGTGTGTGTGTGTGGTGTGTGTGGTGTGTGTGTGGTGTGTGGGTGTGTGTGAGTGTGGTGTGTGTGAGTGTGGTGTGGTGTGTGTGGTGTGTGTGTGTGTGTGAGTGTGGTGTGTGTGAGTGTGGTGTGTGTGAGTGTGGTGTGTGTGGTGTGTGTGTGGTGTGTGTGTGTGTGTGAGTGTGTGTGTGTGTGGTGTGTGTGTGGTGTGTGGGTGTGTGTGTGTGGGTGTGTGTGGTGTGGTGTGTGTGGTGTGTGGGTGTGTGTGAGTGTGGTGTGTGTGTGTGTGAGTGTGTGTGTGTGGTGTGTGTGGTGTGTGGTGGTGTGTGAGTGTGTGTGTGTGTGTGGTGTGTGTATGTGTGTGTGTGGTGTGTGGGTGTGTGTGTGGGTGTGTGTGTGGGTGTGTGTGAGTGTGGTGTGTGTGAGTGTGGTGTGTGTGTGTGTGTTTATTCCTATATAGAACCTGTTATAGTTATATAACGTTACTTTTATGTACATTTTCAGGGATGACTGAAAGCAATTGCTGTGTTCTTCCCTGGGGAAGAATGCTGCCTCTGCTCCCAGATTTTCTTGGTTGCCTGCAGTTCTGTGAGTGGGGCTGAAGCCCCGTTCGCTTTCTTCCATCCAGTTTGGCATGATCATCGGAGTCATCTTTGTTCAGCTCATGTTTGCTCTGTCATGTTGGTCAGACTCAGAGACACAGACTCACGGAGAACTCCCTGATCCTTATTTTTAAAGATGAATGCACCCAAGGGACAGGTTGGAATCTAAGTTGCAAGAGTGGGTAGTAGATGGAAAGGAAAAGGTTACTTTCCTTTGACTGGGATATCTATTTTGTTCTTAGATGGAAAAAAAAAGAACTCTGTGCTTTGCATCAAAAGGCAGCTTAAAAAAATTAAAAGACAAAAACACAAAAGATTCTAAATAACCATTTATCATAATGATCACAGACTTCTAAAACACAGAATAATAAACATACACATGTAAGGCACGGGAGGGCTCAGGCCTGAGAGGAGTTCTCTGTGTATGCCACACTCTGAGTCATCGATTTTGTCTACATGGGTATCTAGAAAATAAAATTTGATACAAAACAGCAGGCACTAGGACTCATGTTAACCTTTAACCCATTATTCAGAACCTGCCTACAGAATAGTAAGAAGAAAGCTGCCCTTTAGGCATAAGGATTTTCTAAAATGTTTTTTTTTGAAATGAAAATATGCTTGCGTAGTTTCTTCATTTCCTCTCACCGACCCTTCTCATATACCATCTCACCACCCCACACCACCACATCACACCACACCACCCCACCACACCACCACGTCATACCATACCACCACACCACAGCACCACCCGACCCCACCACACCACCACATACACCACACCACACTACACCATACCACCATGCCACAGTACCATACCATACCACCACACCACCCCCTCTCATGAACTCCTAGTACACTCTCTTTCAAGACCATGGCTTCTGATACATCAGTCAAAGGCAAGTAAGGCAAGTTCTGAACAGACATTGGATGAGACACCCCCTTTCTACAACACAGGAAATAGAATCAACGTGTTCAAGATGCCCACTCTGTACCAAAAATAAAAAAGCATTTGTGTCATCAAGGAAGATAAATCAGAGAATTGTATACAAACAGACCTTGTTAAAACAGTTCACCTTGCTTTTTGCCTCTGTAAATAATTTAGTTTATTGCACAGTTGCCTCTCTTGACAATTGTTAGTTTCCAGTCTCTGTTCTTCTTTGGAACTTCATTTCATCATAAAGGCCTCTAAAGCATATAGAAAATATATTCAGCTAAGGAAGACACTTTAGTCTATAAAATACTTGCTTTTCAAGTTTAAGAACCTGGATTTGATCTGCAGAATTCACATCGAAACCAGGCATGCTGTCATGTACTTGTAATTCCAGCACTGGAAGGCAGAGGCAGGCAGATTACTGTGGCTTGCTGATCAGCAGCCTAGAGCCATTGGTGATCTCCAGGCCACTTGGAAGCTCATCTCAAGAAAGGCAAAGTTAAAGAGGTAAACGGTGCCTGTTAAAATATACTTGAGCTTATTTTCTGTCCTCCTCATGATGCACAAACACATGCACATGCACAGGCACACACACACATACACATAACACACAAATGCACACACACACACACACACACACACACACACACCACACTCACATGTAGAAACATAAGCATACACATACAGCAAATAGACACACGTACAAATCATATGAAATGCATTTTATATGTTTTGCTTCTTAATCTGCTTAGTGTTTTATTCCAAAGCCCACATGTAAAGCCCTGAGAGAGTCGAAGAGAAGTTATGCCTCAAGTGTATTTATCTTTGTACACAGTGCTTGTTATAGCTGATGTCTGTAAAAACCCAATGTGTTTCAAAATATAATTGATGAAAAATTGTAATCTTGCATTAAATGCACCCTAAGCATTTACAATGAGGACCCTTTTAATCAAGAAAATGTCTCTTTACAACAAAAGTCATAGTATCAGAAATCTCTGCAAACTAAGCTGTACCTATGTCTTAGCATTTTCCCCAACTGATAGATTAACCAGTGATTATAGGAGATCATTCATGACACAATTCTACATAAGCTCTCTGTCTCCTATCTCTCTAATAGCTGTGATTTTCCAACATGTGAATACACACTACTTATAACTTGTCAGGAATTAAAACCTTCATTGATGTAGGACATAGGAAAAACATTCTTCATCAATTTGTACTAGTGTTATTTCTAAATGAAGAGGAAATTACCCTTCAAAGTTATTTCACCTTTCATACTTCTGTCAACTGTATAAAGAAAATGCTGCTTTTGCAATAGATAATCCATACAAAATGAGACCCTGGAATAGGAAGGAAGAGTGAGGTAAAATTTTTACCTGGTCTCATATCTGATGCCTGTACATCGTCTTTGCAGACTGACTGTTGATACATTAGTTTATATAAAAGCTTTTAGTCCTGGCTCAGAAGGACTTGGAAGTCTAGCCCCACCACTGTATGATTATCAAAATAATTAAGCATGGCAATAGTTAGAACTACTATATTTACAATCACCAAGTCTTAATGTTGGCTGAATCCCCTGGTCTACTGATACAACAGGTTTCTGTAGTCTGGACCTAAAGTTTTAAATATAGTTCACAAATACATGTTAAACCTTTACAAAAATAATCCAAATAGGTATCTTTGTATTATTTAATACATTTCTAGCCAATGGAGGTATACTTGATTCCAAAGCTTAGTTCTAGGAAAGGTATAGAAGAAAGGAAAGATAAAAGGGGGAGGGAGAGAGTGAAGGATGGAAGGAGGGAGGGAGGGCAGAAAGGAGGGAGGACAGATTACCCAAAAAAAAAAAAAGAAACAAACCACAAAAATTAAATAACACTTAAAGATAAGTAATATCTAAATAGCACCAACCAAGAACAGAGATCCATTATTTTATGATATTAAGATAGATTTCCAAACGCAATTTCAAGAAACTGTGCTGAGGATGATTAAGTGCATAAGGAAACTGAAATCACAGTTTTCTTCCATCCCCAAAGCTTTAATTCTCCATTTCACTGAAGGTTTTCTGGGAGCTTCAGTTACCAATTTAGTAGTGAGGTAGCTATCCTAACTCAGCCCATGTGTAGATGTGATCTTTGGAGATCAGAAAGTAGACTATGATGTTCAGAGCAATAGTGGAAAAATACTTAGCAAGATAATACCTTAGAATAGCAGACTATATCATGGGAAAAAGTGTAACCCTGTCAGTAATACTGAGTATCTTATTAGTTAAAATCTGTTCAGAGTCATCAATTTTAGTTTTACAAGATCAACAGACAGCCTGGTTTAATTAACAAAAATTTAAGAGTTCAGTAACTATACCATCTTGTAGGTACCAAAGAATGCTCTGATCCATAAAACCTTTCTTGGTCATAATGCAGATGAGGGGGTATTTAAGAGAGTGATAAAGTAGAAAATACCCTTGGACACCACCACCACCATCATCATCATCATAAAACAAATCATTGAGTAATTGCCAACATAACCCAATTTTGTTTATGAATTGGTAGTTGCTAGATTGATAGTTGTGCCTTTCTTAGTTTTACATTTCAAATGCACTGGACACCAAAGTATATGAAGCACAATTACCTCTCTCAGCAGTACCCAAGCACAATTTACTTTATACATATAACTTATATTCTACATATCAGTGAACTTTTCTGTGCCTTGCACTGAGTTAATTCCTCATTAGTTTGTTCTGCTTTACTAAGCTGCAAACCTCTATAGCATAAAACCGATTTGAGACTTGCACCTTTTTATTTTTTCTCAAATATTGTCAACAGCGTCTGTTCCTCCAGGATATAAAGGAAAGGTGCTGTGTATGCCTGTGGACATTGTGGCAATAAAGGCAACATAAAATTAGTTAAGGAGGAAGAAGGGAAATTGGGAGGTTTTCTATACTGCTTTTCCTAATCTAAAAGAAATCGCTGAAGCCATTTACTTTCCATTCTCTTTACGATAATTGACTCATACAACCCATCTCTTTTTCTTCAAATAGTGTTGCAATGATCAAACTAGATTGGATCTTTCTGTGGTTATGCCTGCTTATTACAAGAACAATTATTCAAATAACAAATGGGAAAATCATCCATAAGCATGCACATCCAATCAAGTATAAATGCTGCTGCTCCATTAGTAATTGCTGATAGTATTTCAAACATAGTCTGTATTTTTACAAATAGCTTAGTATGTCAAATATTACATTCTTGACTAGACAAATAAAATCCCAAACCGATTCTAAAATAGTGATGGAAGTGAGAAAAGAATTATTATTTAATATAACTCATTCAAGACACTTAGACAATGTTAACAGGGCAGGTAAGTTTGACAGTTTTTGATTGTGAGGGCATCATATCCATCCAGTGTTATGTAATGAAATATTTTAATCTTGTACCCATAAGGAAGATATTAAGCTATGATTCTAAAAGTGTTACTGGGGATAGGGTGCATTCAGGATTAAAATATAGAATAAAAATGGGAACGAATAGAAAGTCTTATTATCTAAGACAAAAAATAAATTCTACCAACTGAGAATGATCAACATTCACTGTACATCAAGTGCCTGCTCTTTTCTAAAGACACTAATGTAAATGTAAAAGTTACATATATTTTACTTAAAGAATTAGGTAGTCTAGTAGAGAAAAAAATCAATTCTAGTGAAAGAAGGCAACATATTGATAGGTTATTCTATGGGCAGCAGATTGAGTTTACCACCTGCTCACTCAAGGAGAAATCAGCATCCATTCAGGTGAAGACCATCCTTCATTTCTGCCTGCTAGACCCAGCCCCAAGTTTAACACAGTAGCCTAGGGCCTTGTTGCTACATTACTCTATGAAACCACAGATGACATCAGACAATTCAGTTTAAACTTGCCAGATAAGTCACAGAAAAATGAAGTCAAAACCAAGAAAACTAAGTAAAATAATTTAAGATCAAATTAGTTTTGTGGGCTACAGTTTTATAGCAGTCATTATAGATGCACAGAGATGCTAAGTAAAGAGAGGGCAACAGGGGTCCAGAATTATTTAAAAGGAGCAAGCGCAATGACCCTGAGCTCTCATGGACCATCCACTTCCTAGTACAGAAAAAAATAGAAAAAATAGCAAAATATGCAAGCTGAGCCCCCATTCTCCTTGGTGGAAGATGATTTTACACATAGCAAAGTGTGTGTGTTTTGATTCCTTAGTTTCAAGATGATAAGGAAAGTCTATATACCTAGATGCATTCAGAAGAAACATTTGAAATTCTGCCAGAAGCTGCTAGAAATTCCCCTGAGCTCTGCAGGTGTAAAATTCCTTTGCATACAACTACAAGCTAGCTGCAGAATCCTTATAGCAATCCAAGAATCCAGCTATAGATTAACTTCTTTTCCTCATTTGCATCTTTAATTCCTTGTAGTGATTCAAAGACAAATTTAAACTGCATACTGTATGTAGAGGACATTCTCAACATCATAGAGTCAGATCAATGTCTGTATCCTAAGAACTTAAGAAACATTACAATTCAAAATACTAATGATCATTTAATCAGTATTCACTTTGTGAGAGTAATTTTAACAAGTGTTGGAAGATTATAAGAAATACCCCATGATTTTCTTTTTCATCTAAAAATATTGCATATTTTAAGCCAAATAGAGCTAAACTTCTCTCCTAGAAATTCAGTTTCTGCCTCTGCTCTGTGCAGCAGATATGAATATGTCCAAACTTGTCTGAATTGGTAGGGGTGGGGGGAGATTAAAAAGATTGAAAAGAGACCAAAGGCCCAACCTAACATTTCATCATACTTTATGTTCAACATCTTTCCCATACAAGGAACATAAGCCCTCTTCTCAACTTTAAGAAAGTAATGATGTGTGACACCGAAGTCAACTCCTTGTAAGCTGACAGCACTAGTTAGAAGCAGAAAGCCATAAAGTGTTTCATTAGCTTAAATGCTTATTACTAAACTGTGTCACTCAGAGGAAGTATCCCATATTAAAGCATTAAAGTATATATGTCTCCTAACCTGAATGAAATCAAAATTCAGTGAAGTACTTTCATATAATGGCTTAGTATCCAGAAAAAAAAATGTGCTAATAATAAAATTTTCATGGGACAAGGTTGCCCGTTTTACCAGTGTGCCTGTGTTATTAAAATGAATGGATTTTCTTCCTGAAAAAATTTTCACACATCAATAGTAGCATAAAGTTCAGTAATTATCCTCTCTCTTCAATCTCCCAACACTATGAGGCAGTAATTCTATGCCAAGGTGTAAAGCAGCTGGGAACTGGGCAGAATTGCAGTGCATCTCACATAGGTCATGAGATAAGAAATAGAAAACACTAGGAGGGAAGGGCAGACAAAGGCTTCCTGAGAAAAGAAAGTCAGTGCAACATCATGTCTTTTGCTTCATTCTATCTATACTAAGATGCAAAGAAAATCAAATTCTCATAAATTTGAATACTCTTTCATGTTTTCTGAATTTTGAAATGTTTTTTAACATAAAATGATCAAGGTGGGCAGTTAAATAGTAAAATAGCGTTGTATCAGCTTGAGGATATTAGTTCAGGTCTGATAAAATTTTAATAGAAATATGCCTAATGACTTTAACTTACTGCACAATAAATAGTACCCTGCAAGATTTGATTGTCTATGACTCGAGAAAAGATTATTAAGAAGACATATAATGTGCTTTTGTGAAAGATATTCGCAGGGAACCATTAGATGATAGAGAAAATCAATAATACCCTAGTGCCAATTTCAGCAACATTAAAATTACAGTCCTCGTTGATATTTATGATGATGGAGCTACCAAATCATTTCATTATTGCCTTTCACAACACTGGCATCTTTCTTTGCTATCCAGAATCACTTGCAAAATTTGATCAGTTCTTTTTAATGTGCTTTATAGGTAGTCCTTTTTCTACCCAGCTCTCCTCCAAAGGAAGAATTTTATCTGTCTATTCTTCCTACTTCAGTGTGTAAATGGGTTGTCAAAGCTCTTTCTTTTTATGGAAGGCATAATAATTGTAAAATATTAAGTCTTTCAAACTGGATCTAAGTAGAACCAAATAAATAGGCTTTAATAAACGGTTACTCAGCTTTCTTCTTTCCTGAAGGGACAGACGAGAAGAGAATGATGATCTAGGTTCATGGTCTCATAACTTTAAAACTAAAATCCAAACAATAATGAATTATCCAGGAGTAATTTTCTATATCAGGTACAAATAAATATCTTGAGTTTCCTCCTTGTCCTTCTCCAAAGTCAAGCAAATTATCATACAAACGGGACTATAAAGTTTATATTTATTTGGCTTCTGATATAGCCTTATAATTTTTAACCCACTAGAATATTACCTCCAAGGGAATTTAGGTTAATTGGTAAAATTAAAAGGGGAAGTAATGAATGGTGAAGTGTTTTTAGTACCATTTGTTGGCTCTGGATATAAGAAAAGCTATTTAACTCTGTACCAGTTACCCGGCTTCTCCTTGAGTAAGGAGACAAGGAGACACCTCAACAGAAGGCTGTCTGCCATTGCTGCCTCTGATTTGCAGAGGACAAAAAAAGTTCAAGGATTTTCCTAACTCTGAGCTTCTTGATGTGTAGAATACAGAAATAGTAAGTGCTAGAGGAAGTCATCTCGCCGGTGGCCTTTGTGAACCCTAAAGTCTACGTCAGGGATAAAGAGCCAAGAGAATGCGTCCATGTTTTAATGCATGTGAAATTTCTATGACTCATGCTTTTCTAGGACAGGGGCAGGGAAGAGTAGGTGTCATGTGTTTATTCAAGCATATGTGTATATGCAGGCCAGAGAACAACCTTGTTGTCATTTCTCAAGGACCACACATCTTTTCTTTTTGAGACAGGCTCCTTCACTGCCCCTAAATTTCCCAATTAGGCTAATCTGGCTGTCCAATGAAGCCAAGGGATTGATCTGCCTCATAGTTGAGATTACAAGCATGCACCACCCCTCCTAGGTTTGGCAGATAGTTTCTGGGGATTGAACTCAGGTTCCCATGCTTGCAAGGCAAGTAATTACCACTGAGCCATCACCCTAATGCATGCTATCCCATAGTAATTGAACACTAGTTCACATACAGTAATACAAATAGCAACAACAGCAATAATAAAATCTAAGAGAAATGTTTGTGTCCACCTCTAATGAACTCTATTTCAGAAGATGAATTCCTGCCCAGGGATGGTAAGCTTTTTGGCAAGATCACAGTCTCTTGATCCGTGGTCACTGATAATATTTTATTTTGCCTTTAAAAATAATTCTCCAACCGACTTTTCCAGACCACTGTACCATTTTTCATAATCGTACAGAGTTCCCTAGACCTCATATTACAGATCATTCCAGACGGCTAAACACAAGGTTTGAAATACATGCTAACATCACCATACATATTTTCTGATAACTGACAGACGTTTTTATTTATCAGACCTTGGATAATATTACATTAGACATTGGCAATATCCCAAAAATGGAGTCATGTGCTTTCAGTTTGGTATGGGCTCAGGGGTTTGTTGCTAAATATATCTTCATTCCTACTTGGTCAAAATCTGCCCCCAGTGTTAAAAGGAGTCGATTTATTTCTTGAATGAAATGAGAAATTCACTATAGAAGTATGACCAACCATCTCTCAGATTACTCTCTGGTATAAGCTTTGAAGATTGCCAAGCCCTTAGCAAGCCTATAATTATATGCTTAAACTCTATCTGCTATGGACTATTTAAATTTCTCATTCCCCTTTTCTTGTTTTTGTATTTATTTTGTATATAGAGATGCTTTTCCAGAAAGTGTGTATTGTATTACATATGTGTCTTCTGCATGAAGATGTCAAAAAGCATCGTGCCCCACCCTCTGGAATTAAACTTATAGATGGTTCTAAGTAGAATGAGGGTTCTCAGAACTGAAACTTGGTCTTCTCCAAGAACCATGGAGCTCTTAACTACTAAGCTCTACCACTTCCTTATGTTCTGAATGTAAATTTACTCATATTTTCTGAGAAAATTATAGTATCGTTTTGAATTTCCTTACCACGTATGCTAAACATGAAGGCTGCACAGGCTGACCTGTTAGGGAGCCTAGGAATGAGAGCACCTCATGTAGACATCACACAGTAGTGTGGCATACCTCTGAGCAGCAGACACCAGTCCCTCTCCAGACAGCTGATGCATCAGTTGGCAGTCCACTGGAAAACATGAAGACAGTCTTGGTCTGCTTCAAAACTGACCACTCTTGTCATCTTATTTTCATTTCCTCCTGTTTCCTTGGGAAACTCTCCTTCTTGATTACCCCCTCTTTGTAGAACATGGCCAATCTGTTTCTCCCCTGCTGTTCTTTTATTCTCTAAGCACCCCACTCAGAAAATATTTGAGTCCTTATACATACTTTATCTTCTTCCCAACATAAAAAATTTCACGAAGGAAGAGTTTATTGCCACTTAAGAGAACTTTTCCCATATCTCACCTTCAATTTAGTATGTTCTTTGCTGCTTAACCCAAACATGTTTCAGAAATGTCATGATTTCAAAATAAATAACGCTTATTCATCAGTCACTTATGCCTGATGAAATGTCTCTGTCTACAATCCTCTGTGTTAGTGCTCTGTATCCTTTGAGATAACTGACTCACTTTTAACTATTTCTGTAACATGAAAATGTACAGGTTTCTTTTTCTTTCATTTTTTTTTGACTGAACAAAGCAAAAAGGCACCATCTGAAAACCAGGGACTTGGAGAAAACAAACTTGATGACACTCTGATCTTGAACAGCTGTAAAAGGGGGATTAATGTTCTCTAAGCTGATTTTGGACATCTAGCCTCCAGAGTGGTTAAAAAGGGGTTTATGTTGTCTAAACCATTTAATCTCTGATCTTGAGTAGCAGAACCATGATAACTAGCCTTATGAGATTGTGCGTTTTGTTTATTTGTTTTGTTTATTTTCTGAAGATATATAAGCAATACACACCCAGTAAAAATTGTTCTATGAATTTCAATTATTTCTAAACTAGAGGCATTCAGTAGTAACATGCTCTGTTATCAAGCTAGACATTTGCTGTGACTTTTTTTAAACTGGTAAACCACTAACATCTTGCAGTATGCTGTGTTGCTAAGTCATGATGTGTATTGACTAGGTGTGCTATAACATTTTCAACTAGTGATGAAGTTATTGGTATGCAAGTCAATCATGTCAGGAATTCATGCATTTGTTTCAGCAGGAAACTCACATGATTATTTGGATCTCAGATACATCTATGTAACAGGATTGTAGAGATCACAAAGTGAATGCTTATTAAAATTTAAATGCATCTCATTTTCATGCTTCTCATAGTTAGATCTCATGCTAAATGTAGATGCATGGAAGTAACAAGGTATCTAAACCTTTACAAGATATGTAATTCCTCATGGATACATTGAATTCTTCTGTCACTTTTTATACCACTTGTTTATCAAGTAGTATTAATTTTACAAATATCATAGCCACTCTCCCTTCCATAACATTATTTATCACTGAAATATTTCAAGAGCTTCTTGTAGTCTCTTGTGTTGTTCTACTATAATCAATCCTTCACACTCAGCTAAAATGTGTTCTCAAAATGCAAATTTTATGATGTCATCCCTCACTATAAATTTTTTCAATGACTATTCTTCACCTACAAAATAAATCCCAAGTGTTCATAATGACATAAAATGCCCTCTATGACCAAGTGACAACACTGAATATCATCTACCTTTCCTAATCTATACTGCCAGCAACCTGAACCACGAGTGAATTTTGAGAGTGTGACACTCCTTCTCCTGTACTTTTGCACAACCTTCTGTTCATTACCCTCCAAATTCTGTTTTGTCCTTAAAAGGTGATACAAGTGACACTTGTGGACAGTCTTACTGAAAGCCAAAAGCCATCCTAGTTTGGGTTCCTTTCAAACCAGTGTGAACCCAAAGCACTAGCGTTATATTAGACTGTCAACAGATTCCTTACCTGTGAGTCTAAGGCACTAGTTATAGAGCTTTTCAAAACCTTGTATTAATATATTCTAGGAGTCTGATATTAGTTCAAGAAATGCAAATAGATGATGAGATGTATGAATAAGTGAATACAGTTTGGGTTGGGCAGGTAGACAGAGGCAGGACTTTAGGATTCACAGGCAAGGAACAGAGGAGAGAGAAGAAAAAAAAAAGACCTCCATGCTGGGGAAGGAGAAGGTTGAGGCATGAAGAGTATAGTACAAAAAAGACTGCCAACATGTAAGAGTTAGGGATTGTGGCTCAAGAGGGCTGCAGGCCTGGGTCCAGGGCAACCAGAATGGGATATAGGTTTTAGTAAGTAATAATTCAGAAATATCAGAGAGGAGAGTGTGCTTAGTCATTGACTTGATTAAGCCATACTTAAATATAAGTTTGTGTGTGTGTGTGTGTGTGTATGTCTGTGTGTCTGTGTGTGTCTTTCAATTGGGAATCCAGAACACTGGGGTGGGTAGAGAGGAACACCCACCAATGTCACAGGGATGATTTGAGTAGCATTAATGGCCAAATTCAACAGTTTTGGGCATATTCTGAACCTGAAAATATTTTCTTTTTTTTTCTTTTCTTCTATACTAGATATATTCTTTATTTACATTTCAAATGATTTCCCCTTTCCTGGTTTCCCCTCCCCGAAAGTACCATAAGCCCACTTCCTTTCCCCTATTCACCAATCAACCCCTCCTGCTTCCCTGTCCTGGTATTCCCCTAAACTGATGCATTGAGCCTTTCCAGGACCAGGGTTTTCTCCTTCCTTCTTCTTCGGCAACATTTGATACGTGAATTGTGTTTGGGTATTCCAAACTTCTGGGCTAATATCCACTTAACAGTGAGTGCATACCATGTGTGTTCTTTTGTGATTGGGTTACCTCACTTAGTATGATATTTTCCAGTTCAACCCATTTGCCTAAGAATTTCATGAATTCATTGTTTTTAATAGCTGAGTAGTATTCCATTGAGTAAATATATCATATTTTCTGCATCCATTCCTCTGTTGAGGGACATCTGAGTTCTTTCTAGATTCTGGCTATTATAAATAGGGTTGCTATGAACATAGTGGAGCATGTGTCCTTATTACATGCTGGGGAATCCTCTGGGTATATGCCAAGGAGTTGTAAAACTGGGTCCTCCGGTAGTATCATGCCCAGTTTTCTGAGGAACCACCAGACTGATTTTCAGAGTGGTTGTACCCGCTTACAATCCCACCAACAGTGGAGGAGTGTTCCTCTTTCTCCACATCCTCACCAACACCTGCTGTCTCCTGAGTTTTTGATTTTAGCCATTCTGACTGGTGTTGAGGTGAAATATCAGGGTTGTTTTGATTTGCATTTCTCTAATGACTAAGGATGTTGAACATCTTTTTAGGTACTTCTCAGCCATTCGATATTCCTCTGGTGAAAATTCTTTGTTTAGCTCGGTACCCCATTTTTAATAGGGTTATTTGGCTCTCTGGAGTCTAATGTCTTGAGTTCTTTGTATATGTTGGATATATTTGCAGAAGATATGATAGTATACTTAAGCGACCCAAAAACTCCACCAGAGAACTCCTATAGCTGATAAATATCTTCAGCAAAGTTACCGGATATAAAATTAACTCAAGCAAATCAGTAACCTTCCTATACTCAAAGGATAAATAGGCTGAGAAAGAAATTAGGGAAATGACACCCTTCACAGTAGCCACAAACAGTATAAAGTGTCTTGGTGTCACTCTAACCAAACAACTGAAAGATCTGTATGACAAGAACTTCCCTAGTCTCTGAAGAAAGAAATCAGAGAAGACCTCAGAAGATGGAAAAATCTTCCATGCTCATGGATTGGCAGGATTAATACATTAAGAATAGACATCTTGCCAAAAGCAATATACAGATTCAGTGCAATCCCCATCAAAATCCAAAGTCAATTCTTCATAGAGTTAGAAAGAGCAATTCTCAAATTCATCTGAAATAACAAAAAACCCAGTATAGCTAATACTATTCTCAACAGTAAAAGAACTTCTGGGGGAATCAGTATCCCAGACCTCAAGCAGTACTATAGAGCAATAGTGTTAAAAAAAAAAAAACTGCATGGTATTGGTACAGTGACAGGCAGGTAGATCAATGGAATAAAACTGAAGACCCAAAAATGAACCCACACAGCTATGGTCACTTGATCTTTGACAAAGGAGCTAAAACCATTCAGTGGAAAAAAGATAGCCTTTTCAACAAATGGTGCTGGTTCAACAGGAGGTCAGCATGCAGAAGAATGCAAATCGATCCATTCATATCTCCTTGTGCTAAGCTCAAATCCAAGTGGATCAAGGACCTCCCCATAAAACCAGACACACTGAAACTAATAGAAAACAAACTACAGAAGAGCCTTGAGCACATGGGCACAGGAGAAAATTTCCTGAACTGATCACCAATAGCTTATGCTCTAAGATCAAGAATTGACAAATGGGACCTCATAAAATTACAAAGTTTCTGTAAGGCAAAGGACACTGTCAATCGGACAAAATGGCAACCAACAAATTGAGAAAAGATCTGAAAATTTTTTCAGAGGAGCATTTTCAGTTAAAATCCTAATCCTCACAGTTACTAGTAATTACAACTCTTATTTTTAAAAAAAAAATACATGTCTGTATCCCTAATGTTAATACTGTATTAAATGTTATGGTTCTTATTAGATAAATGTTTTTCAAGTTATGAAACATGAATTAAGGAAGTAAAAATCTTGATCAATGGTCCATAGTAAGCAAGCTCATTTTCTTACAACTCATTCTTCCCAGGCATTTTTGACTATTTACAAGTATAAGATCTAAATGAGAATAGGGGCATTCCAATGGTTACAATCCAAAGAAGTGATGAGCATAGTAGCTCCACTAAAGAACTTGTAAGAAGTAATCAGTTGTGTTGAAGGACAGAACCTGAATCCATAATGTTATAGTTGGTGAAATTGAGTCCTGATTAAGTAGGCATTCTGAAAATTCTCTGGGTAATTGCTTTGGGAGGAAATCAGGCAAGTGCATGGAGTACATGATTACAGTAAGTTGAAAAGTTGTTCTGGTCTAGAAGATGCTAGCAGTGATCACGCTGTAAGGTGTAAGAGCAGGGACTGATGCTTGTAGTCTTTGGGACTCAATAAAGGCCAGATTTATAAGAAGAAATGTGGTAGAATTTAAGGAGGATGCGAAAGAGAAGTGCTACCAAGAAAACATCTGTAAATAGAAACACAAAACACTTCTATGGCTGGCTTTAGGGACTCTAGGAATACTCAGGCAGCTTGGAATAAATCTGTTCCAGTGAAGAATGAACTGACATACCCAGAAACTTCAATTGATGAGAAACAGAGAAGAATAAGTAAGGTGACAGACCACAGCCTTGTACCAAAGGCTCCGTATTCAGCTACTCATTCTGAAATAGTTAAGGCTGCAGGTGATCCGTTGTTAAGTTTCCAGGATCACCTACATTCGATGATAAAAACTGAAGTATGCATAAAGATGTAATGTTAAACAGAGGTTATATTAAATTCTAAGTTTAGATATATAGAAGATGAAACTTAGGACCTCTTTCTCCCAGAGACACCAAGCATATGAATCAGATGAAATCAGTCCATTTCAAAAGCATCACCTCCCTTCATTATATGTGGTTAATAAGGCTTTGATTTTTGCATTCAAAATGCTAAGACACTCCAAAGACTAGCTTCTGTGGGAAGAGACTGCAATGTGCATGATTTATTTAATTCCTACGTTTCATAATGCAGGCTTGAGGTTTAAAAGATTAAAGCCATTTCCAGGTCAGAAAGCATGTGATATTTTCAGATTCATGGAACTAATCAGCAGTCTATATAGCTTAATCAGTATTTCAACTTTATTCTTCATTACAAATATAATCACTAGTTTGTGGAGCATTTCTGTTGGGCTGTTGCTGTGATACGTGGCTTTTATGCATTGAAACCAAAGCTGATCTTTCATTCCATTTTTTAAAAAATAATAAGCCTTATCAGAACAGAGCACATGCACTGTGTTACATTTAATCTTCATTATGATTCTTGCATATTAACTCTGAGATTGTTAGGGAGATCCAGCCTTCACAAAACATCATTTTTTTTTTGCTTCTTCTTCTTCTACACCGCTATCAGAATGTGTCATACATTCTCAGTCCTCTGCAAACCTCCAATTACAGATGATTCACAACTATACAACATGAACTGTGATGAGTAGCTTCGTGTCAACTTTAAACAATCTGCAGTCATCTGGGAAGAGGAAATTTCAACTGAGAAAATGCATCCATCCACTTAGCCAGTAGGCAAGTCTGTGAGGGCATTTTCCAGATTAATGCAGGAAAAGTCCTGCCCACTGTGGGCTTGAGCAGGTGGTCTTGGGTGGTATAAGATAGCAGGCTGAGCACGAGAGGGGGAGTAAACCAGTGAGTACTGTTCCTCTGCAGCATCTGCTTCAGTTCCTACCTCTAGGATCCTGCCCTGATTTCTCTCCAAAGAGACTATAAGCTGAAACCAGTCCCCAGGCTACTTTTGATTGTGGTCTTTATTATAGCAATATAACTCTAACTAAAACATGCATATTTTATTCCCACAACTGTTCTACTTTATCTGTAGTTACATGCACTATTTATTGATAGCTTTTATACTCTAGATAGATAGATTACCCCTCAATAGGGACTTACAGAATGTATGCAGTATTTGAATGTGGTTTTATCCACACATTAAAACTTCTGACACTTGACCCACTTATACATTGCTTTAGAGTTACACATGTAAGGTAATAGTGCTTACTAAAATATTTATATTGCTCTTAAACATTAAACCCTCTGGAGCACTATCTGTGACAACAAATATGCCCAGACACCATGATGAGGCAGTTAGGCAACTTACATAAACAGTGACGTTTCCATATTGAATATATTTTCACTGTGGATAAATTATTCCATCTGGTCGCCTACTACCCTGGGGCATCATTTTATTACCCTGCTTGTCCCTTAAAGTTTCTTGAGATTTTTATTGAAAGCAACAATGAAAATGCTAATTAGTTATATTTTTCATCATAATCCAGTTTTAGACCAAGGATCACTCTCTTTTTGCATTCTTGATGCTATACTTCCAGTGAGTTTCATTGCCCCAAAGCTATCATGTTTCGACTTCTCATATTGTTTTCTCTTCACAGGCTTTAATAACTACTTTTTAATGGATTCTGTTCCCTCGGAGGCAGGCACTTTTAAGAATTCAGCTTATATGGGAACAGGATTAGAAACTTCCGTGTGGCGTTGGGAGTTTCTCTCCTTGGAAAATTAAAATGCCTTAATTTTTTGACTGAGAGGGACTGAAATGATCCCTTTTGAAATGAGGCACTTGGGATTTGAAAGGGACAACAAAAGAAGACAATCATGCATGTATTTAAATTCATAGACAGAATATTTTGTTTTATGCATGTAAATATGGTAGTTCTCTCTTTCTCTCTCTCTCTCTCTCTCTCTCTCTCTCTCTCTCTCTCTCTCTCTCTCTCTCTCTCTCTCTCTCTTTCCCTCTCTTTCCCTCTCTTTCTGTTTTTTTTTTTTTGCTTCCAGCCTGGCTAAAAAGCGATCTGCTTAACCAAGCACTCCGGAGTTCTACTGTTCTAATGAAAATAATCATGGAACCCAAGTCACACTATCCTTTTTAAAACCAAAAAATAAAAAAAGAAAACACTTCAATTTTTTTCTACTTCTCTAGTTCTTTTAATCATGAAAAGTCTATTTCTCAACTGAATTAAATAATCCTGAATTTAGTACAAAAAAAAGAGCTTTCATTTAGTCACTTTCTCATTTAAATACACACTGCTCAAGTGTCCCTAATATTTGCACTGAATGATGGAAAGACACAAAGAGTCACCTCTACATAATACAGTTATTGATAGAATAGCGGAAATTTTGAAAGCTAGAGAGTATATATACTCCCAGTACAGGTAGATAAGGGAAATAAAAGTGGAAATAGCATTTGGCTGTAGACATGGCTAATTTGCATAAGAATAGTTGTCTCTTCTTCAGAACAATTTAAGAAGGAAGCAATCAACCAATACCAGAAATGGCAGGCTCCCTTTACCAGTATCACCACCCTTAAAGGAGCCAAGAAGTACACTTGCTAGAATGTGGGAGTAAAGGAATTATGGTTTCTTCCTTCTTGCTAATTAACCGGGAAGGCAGTATCAGTATAAAGGAGTCTCTTTATCTTTCTCTGGGAATTTACCAATATTTCTCATGTGTGCTCCCCACTCCCTACCAAATTTCAGTTACTAATATGTGCATGTGCAATTACATGGTTTTTTTAATCCAGAAACAATATAGCTATCTTACCTCACAACAGAAAGAATAATTTATACTTAGTGAATGAGGGTTTAAAAAAAAATTACAAGACAGAAAGTAACACATGCTAAATGCCACATATATGATAACCTGAGCCAAATGCCACCTTGGAGGTCTTCACTAAACAACTGGTCTAGGTTAATCCCCTAGTTTGCCATCGCTGCCTGCAACTACTCAGTCATATAAGAAAGTCTTACAGCTATGTTCTATTATATTAAACATTAATGAATAACCAACCTAATCTAATAGTATACACCACCAACACCAAATCTGGAAAAATCATATTTTCCACTGCCATTAAAAGTCTTGCAATTTTAGAATTTTCCTAACATAAATTTTCCTGAATCTGTAAATATTTGTGGAATAAAGAAATGAATTGATAGAGCTGTTTCAGGGACTGCTGATTGGCTTAGGTTAAGGTTATTTGAATTTAAAGTATCCATAAAATTTAATTAATACTCAATTTATATGTCATATCAGTTGCAAGTGAAACATCGAATTCACTAAATCCAAAATACTAGATGAAAAGGAGCAGATCATGGTAAAGTGATACAGCATCTTTTTTTAAGATTTACTTTATTATTTGTTATTACATATATTCTTTATTTACATTTCAAATGATTTCCCCTTTTCTGGTCCCCCCTCCAAAAGTCCCATAAGCCATCTCCCCTCCCCCTGTTCCCCAATCAACCCCCTCCCGCTTCCCTGTCCTGGTATTCCCCTACACTGCTGCATCTAGCATTTCCAAGACCAAAGACCTCTCTTTCCTTTGGTGTCCAGCAAGGCCATCTTCTGCTGCCTATGCATCTGGAGCCATGGGTAACAACATGTGTACTATCTGGTTGATGCTTTTGTCTCTGGGAGCTCTGGGAGTACTGGGTGGCTCATATCGTTGTTCCTCCTACAGTGCTGCAAACCCCTTCAGCTCCTTGGGTCCTCCACTGGGGACCCTGTTCTCAATTCAATGGCTGGCTAAGAGTGTCCCCCTCTATATTTCTCATGCACTAGCAGAGCCTCCCAGCTGACAGCTATATCCGGCTCCAGTTAGCAATTACTTGTGGGCATCGATAATAGTGTCTGAGTTTTGAAACTGTATACAGGATGGATCACTAGGTGGGGTAGTCTCTGGATGGTCTTTCCTTCAGTCTCTGCTCCACACTTTGTCTCTGTATCTCCTTCAGTGGGTATTTTGTCCCCCTTCTAAGAAGGACCAGAGTAATCATACTTTGTTCTTCCTTCTTCTTGGGCATCATTTGATATGTGAATTGTGTTTTGGGTATTCCAAGCTTCTACGTTAATATCCACTCATCAGTGAGTGCATACCGTGTGTGTTCTTTTGTGATTGGGTTACCTCACTTAGGATGATATTTTCCCCTGAGGAATATCGAATGGCTGAGAAGCACCTAAAGAAATGTTCAACATCCTTAGTCATCAGGGAAATGCAAATAAAAACAACCCTGAGATTTCACCTCATACCAGTCAGAATGGCTGAGATCAAAAACTCAGGAGCCAGCAAGTGCTGGCGAGGATGTGGAGAAAGAGGAACACTCCTCCACTACTGGTGGGATTGCAAGCTGGTACAACCGCTCTGAAAATCAGTCTGGTGGTTCCTCAGAAAACTGGGCATGATGCTACTGGAGGACCCCATTATACTACTCATGGGTATATACCTAGAGGATTCCCCAGCATGTAATAAGGACAGATGCTCCACTATGTTCATAGCAGCCCTATTTATACTAGCCAGAAGCTGGAAAGAACCCAGATGTCCCTCAATGGAGGAATGGATACAGAAAATTTGGTATATTTACACAATGGAATACTACTCAGCTATTAAAAACAATGATTTCATGAAATTCTTAAGCAAATGGGTGGAACTGGAAAATATCATTCTAAGTTGTACAGCATCTTAGGGCAAGTGTTGCCCTCAATAATTCCACCGTGGTTAGTACTTCACAGCATAATTTTATAGTTCACATCCAAGGACCAAGATTATTTTGTAACACTGCTAAAGATTTATTCATGTATTGTACATCTTATGTGAATGTAAACAAACAGTTCTCCGAAGACTCATTGCAAATATCATTTGGGTAGGATGTGCAGCCCCTGAAGATTGTTGTTTCTGACTGCTAGCTTAACAACAGTAGTCCCGTACTTCTGTAGTTCCTAAATTCCTGAAGAGCTATGCACATCTCTGTTTCCTTCTTTATGGGTTAGGTATGGTCAGAGATGATTGTCCCTAATCTGCAATGCTTTCAGAGTCTTTGATTGTTAATGGAAAAGGTCTTTGATAAAGGAATGAGAAAAATGAGAGAAGTTTCTAGATTATCCCCTAAAGACACTAACATTCAAGCACTGTTTGTCACCCATGACAATATCCAGTGAGATTTCACTGTAAACACTGAAGTACTTAAAATGCAGATGCACCAGTATCTGCCTCTAGGAAATGTAGAAATAAGCATTATGGTTGTAGAAAAAAAGTCACTAAACATATATGAATTTGAGGATTCGTATTTCTTCCTCCCCATTTTTGAATCATAAATATTCACAATATTGTTGTTCAATGTCAAGGATCTACTTATCAACTGAATATCTAAGAAAACACATTGAGACTATATGCATGTTGGCTTAGTAGCAGAAATTGAAGATATTTTAAGTATTATTTTTAAGATCACATGAAGAAATATCTTTTGCTGAATATCCATATGAAAGAGGTTTTTTTAGTTTAGAGATAACATAATTAGGATGATTAGGAAGCTGGTGGCAACTAGAGATCATTAAATTAAATTCTTCTAAAAACACAGTTAAACTTTAGATAGTAATTCAATAGAAAAGATAGAATATTAAAACAAGTGATAAACTCCTACGTGATATACAGGATATAAATTACTATAATTATAGTATATTGTCTCCTTTTTTTATAGAACAATCTCAGACACCATCATAACATAATTTCCCATAACTTGAAGTTATTCATTCATCAATGCAATAGTAAATTTCCTGTCCTTAAACTATAGCACACAAATACAACTTTACAAAATTTCATATTTTCTCTTAATGAATATTTTCATCACATGAATTATTCTCCTCATGTATTGAGAGAAAATAATACTAGCATATATATTTCGATAACATATTGCTTTACATGACAAGTTTTATATAAATATATACATATATACATATATACACATATATACATATATACCTATATGCACATTTGCATATGTGTCATTAATACATTTGATATTTGACAATGAGTACATTAAAGATTTTAGTAACTATGTTTTTTAACTGCTGAAAAACCAAGTAAATTAGAATCCATGCACAGCAACAGAAACTAAATATAAAATTTGTTGAGATTCCTTAAGTCTACTATTATTTCCATAAAGCATAAATGTACAGGCACAGATATAATTATTTCTATTCAGTATGGATGAAAATTCCATGGTGTCAATCAAAATATTGTCCTCTTCTGTAACAGACTAAAACTTATCTTCTTTCAGCCCTTTGATAATTATTGATAGACATGTTTTATTTTTTATAATAGCAATATACAGTTTAAGCAAAAAGACTTCAAAATTGAAGTAATAGCTCAATATTATTTGAATGGGGGACATAGTTACAGATGAGGTAAGTTTATTAATTGGTCTGTAATACAATGTAAAGTCTAAAGTACTTTAATACATTGCTGTCCCTCTCAGGAAGAACTATGGGCTCACAGTTGTATGGCTCTCTCAAAAGATGAATGTTTATCCCACGTTTTAATTCTGACATTTCTTATGCTATAATAGTGAAAGCCTACCTTCAGGTCTTTAAGATGCTCGTGGTAGCCTAAATATTTCTTCATAGAAACAACTTCTAAGTGAGTAAAGAATAGTGAGTCAGTCAATGTGTCAGGGACTTCGAGCAGATTCCTTTGCTGATCCTCTGGTCAAAACATCTTCACTTGTCTGTCTCTACCCCAGGCATTAGCAAATACAAGTGGGTAGGCATGAGTGACTTGGACAGCAGATCACTTTTTCTCATGAAATGCTTCAGGTCACACTTTTTTAAAAAATATATTGTATTATAAGTGGAATTCTTTGAAACAGAATTAGAATGATTCTGGGAAAAGAAAATATCAATATCTGCAACAAAAAGTAACTGAGAGTGAATTTTTCACCTGCAAACACTAATAAAATTATGACTCATAACCAATGCTAAAAGCCAAGAGGCTAAGTGAGGAACTGTCCTCATTCCCAAAATGATCTGAGAGGGGCTTCATATTGAACATAAGCATGTTTCCTGAACTCAATTTATGGTTGGTGGGGAAAAAAAAAATGGTCCCCATGCATTTTGATTTGCTTCCTTTAAAAAGGCATTGCAACCTCAGTAGTTGGTGTCTCTTAATCAAATCAGCATGAGAAAGCCATAATATAGAGGAGCATCTTAGAAACCCACAGTGTTGAAAAATGGAAGTGGAATACATAAGATTTCTATTCTGTGAAAAATACCAATTACTTGGAAAGGCGTTGACAACCTTTGTATAATGGGTATAGCAAATAAATCCCTATAAGATAATTAGCAAAGGGAAAACTCTGTAATGAATTTAAATTATTTTATTGCTGGGAAAAATGTGTGTATAATTTCAATATGCACAACACTCTTAGGAAACTATGATTAGAGAGAAAAAAGATTAAGGATGCTGAAAAGTTTTAGATACTGCCACAGTTGATGACTAGATCAGATTGGGAAATTAGGGGGCAAGACAATGGTGATACAGAAATTGGTAAAAATAGAAGACAAAACTCCCCAGTAAACCCTTGAGGAGAACATGAAATGAGACACTGAAATATCTTTTCAGAGTCAAGGCAAGTGGTGGGGATAGTGGAGCTAACCACAGACGAAGTCATGGAAGGGCAGAATCATTACGAATTCTCCCATTGTGGTTTGCACGGAACAGCCTTGTTCCTTTTTTCTTCTCTTTTTGTGATTCTCTGGCTTCTAGCTTGAACCACTGGGATAATAGCCATCATCTCCAAACAGAGCCTTTAGTTAGTGAAATAGTTGTAATAAGAAAATGGAGGGCTTGATCATCATCTGAAAGCAACTGGGATAGAAATGATTACATGGCAACATATGTCATGAAATAAAAAGCCAAATTTGTACAAAAGACTGAACACTTTTTGCTGGCTAGCTTGAAGTAGCCTTATTCCTGAGACTTTCAAATAGAGAAAATTCATCTTTGCTAAAATGTGTTCATGAAGTTCATGTTAGGATACTGCATTTCAGTGTGTTTGGCCTTATAGCTTAAGCAGTCACATGTAAATAGGAGTTATTTGCAAGAGACAAATGTTAATGAAGAGAAAAAGTTGTAGAATGCATGTCCAAAAGGTTATAATACAATATTTGACTATACTTCCCAGTTTTTGTTAACTGGAGCAAATTGGCTACAATTTTTCAATATCCAATTTCCACTAGTTTCTATTTCAAGAAGGCAAAGTGTTTTATAACACAGATTCACTTTTGGTCATGAAGGAAGTTAATATTCTCTGGGTTTACCTTAAGTATCTCTGGTATGTTCCTTGTAGATACTCTCTACCACAGCTTAAGACTCAGAAGATGTTTATACCAAAACTCACAAAGCCACATAGATATGGCAAAGGTAGGGGCTATGTATGCCACAATCAAAACTAGGAGAGAGACAAGGCTTCCTGATTACACCACACTTATACACTTGGTTGTTATTAACTTATATGAGCCACAAGTCCATGATAGAGTTCTGCAGATACAGTTCTTCAGTCAGTAGATCTGTCAGAGATTATTGTATACACTAGGACATGAGTCTGTCCAGGTCCCCACAGGTGCTGCCTTCTTGACAATGTTCAAATAATTTATCTGTAATTTAGGCTGAGCACTGTAGCTAACAAGTTTTTATGAGGATACAAGATTTTCCATTATCAGGAGATAGTATTCACTCTTCTGGGGTAAAGACTGGATCATGTAGCTCAAGGCAGAAATATTCAAATTTACCTTTGGGTAGACTGGAAGACCTTTACATCAAATATGCTTGTGCATCTACAGCCCTACATAAGAATAACTGGTTTCTAAATTAATGCAAATTTAATATATGTATTGTTCATTCTCAGATGTTGCCTGTTAAAAATAACTGTAAAAACTAAGATCGCAAACATCCCAATTTTAGTTCTTTGGGGTATATATCCAGAAAAACATTTTCAGTGAACATTCAAAGTATTTTGAGGAGTGGTTCTGACACGTTATACACAAACTGACTCTAGCAATTTAAATGAAAACCCTGCCAAATGCAGAGATATAGATGGATGTACAGTATTGGGTTAAGGAAATAAGCAATGCTCAGAAGGAAAGATACAAAATGATTCCCCTTAGAAGAAATCTCTAAGATAGTCTCATTAAAAGAAGCCTAATATAGAAAAGTAGAGATGACAAATTAGTGGCCAAGGATCAGGGTATTCAATACATACATGGCTATAGTTGCACAAGACAAATGAATCTAGGAAGTTGGTTGTACAACAGAGTACTCTTAGATTACAATCCTTGTAGCATTATTATACATTTAATGACTTAACAGTAGATTGTATGATAAGTGCTCTTGACAGAACTGAAACATATGAGCTAAAATAAGAAATATAAAACAAAACGACAGGGAAGAGAAGTCTTACTAGCATACATATTATTAAATCGAACTCTGAGACTGGGGGATGGGGAATTTGAACAAGTTAGTGTGTATAGTTAACAATACTTTTAAGTATTTTAAGTACTTAAAATTAATACAAGATCCCAAGGCAAATGTTGCTGCAGCAATAAAAGCAGTTAAATGATAATGTTGGTTGAGTAAGTTAGTAATGGACTTAAATCCATACTTCAGATAACCCATCCTCACTTCCAAATAATCTTCATTGAGATGTATGATCATTCTAGGGCTTTGGGCTAATATCCAATATATACAAAGAATTCAAGAAGTTAGACTCCAGAGAGCCAAGTAACCCTATTAAAAAATGGGGTACAGAGCTAAACAAAGAGTTCTCACCTGAAGAATATCTAATGGCTGAGAAGACCTAAAGAGATGTTCATCATCCTTAGTCATTAGGGAAATGCAAATCAAAACAACCCTGAGATTCCATCTCACACCAGTCAGAATGGCTAAGATCAAAAACACAGGAGACAGCAGTTGTTGGCGAGGATGTGGAGAAAGAGATTGCAAGCTGATACAGCCACTCTAGAAAGCAGTCTGGTGGTTCCTCAGAAAACTGGGCATGACACTCCCGGAGGATCCGGCTATACCACTCCTGGGCATATACCCAGAGGCTTTACCTGCATGCAATAAGGACACATGCTCCACTATGTTCATAGCAGCCTTATTTATAATAGCCAGAAGCTGGAAAGAACCCAGATGTCCCTCAACAGAGGAATGGATTCAGAAGATGTGGTATATTTACACAATGGAATACTACTCTGCAATTAAAAACAGTGAACTCACAAAATTCCTAGGCAAATGGTCAGAACTTGAAAATATCATCCTTAGTGAGGTAACCCAATCACAAAAGAACACACATGGTATGGAGTCACTGATAAGGGGATATTAACCCAGAATCTCGGAATATCCTAGACACAATTCGCATATCAATAGATTTCCAAGAAGATGGAAGGAGAAACCCCTGGTCCTGGAAAGACTGGATGTAGGGGAATGCCAGGACAGAGAAGCGAGAGGGGGTTGAATGGGGAAAAGAGGGAGGGAAGGGGGCTTATGGGACTTTTGGGGAGGGAGGAAACGGGAAAGGGGAAATGATTTGGAATGTAAATAAAAAAACTTAGAAAAAAAAAAGAAGTGTCTAGCATGATTGTGAAACACCCAGCTTATGAGGAACAGGTCCATAGTCTATAAAATACACAGAGTAGATCTAACTCACATATTCTCTTGCTATAGCCTTACATTTTTATTACAGAACAAGAGAAATGCAACAAAAACTACAAAATTAAAATACTCAACACACAAAGTACAGAGTACATGGAAATGTTGACTGTTTTTCTTTCCTTTACCATCAACCTTGAATCCCAATCAAGTATTCTACAGTAAAATTTTTATTTTCAAATATGCCTTCCATGTCCATATTAAAATGCAAGTCTATCTTTCTACTTGTACTAAAGTGTTTCCAGTTCAATAACCCAATTCTATAGGTCAGCACATTCCGTTCACAAAGAACAAGACCAGTGTCAGCATGTATACAATTTACATCTAATATTTACTTGAAATATATACAAGAACCCAAGCCATAAAATTTATGGTGTGGGTTTGCCCTTCATTTTATCTTGGGATCGATACTCTGCTTTAGTAATTATGATTTGTGTGCAAGTTTGGTTATAATAAATATCACCCTTCCTCTAAACCTGCATGTTCTGTGTACTTTAACCTGTAATGATACATACTATCATTGTACTGTGGAAACACGTGAGTAGGTTGGTTTTTAACTGCAGACCCATATTCTTCTTCTTTTAAGGAGAGAGCACACACGGCCTACTACAGAGATAAATAAAGTGGGCTTTAAAATGCTATAGTTTTATATCTATCAAGTACTCCCCCAGCACAGCCTTGTGAGGCAGCTAGAACATCTCGACTGTTATTGGACAGGGAAGGAGCCTCCAGGATGTGTGTCAGCATCTGCTTCATTGCCCTGCTCAACATCTGGACAGGATGTGGACAGGGTCTTGTCATAACGGTGAAGCCACTTGCCGCCGGGCCCCCATGATGCTCCTTATTACCTGATAAATCACAGCACAAATATTTTATGTGGTTCAGTCATTTGGACGTTTTTTTAAATGAAAATTATTACTTAAATCTGAAAATATTTATTTTCAGTGATAAACATTCAGTAAAATGTGCGTTCCTTGGTCGTTGTCTATGAATAGCTCATATGTAACACAAGTATAAGATACACAAAAAAACTGCCTTTCTTTAGGCCTTGAACTTGCTTTTATATTTTGAATAAAAATGTGCACATACAAAAATATTATTCCATTATTCTTTCATGTAGTGTCTTTTATAAAGAAAAAATTCCAAAAATATTTCCCAGAAATATTCTGACATTCAGATTTACCTGTTTCTTTTTTATTAGATATATTCTTTATTTACATTTCAAATGATTTCCCCTTTCCTGGTTTCCCCCTCCCTGAAAGTCCCATAAGCCCTCTACCCTCCCACTGTTCCTGAACTAACCCCCTCCCTCTTCTCTGTCCTGGCATTCCCCTACACTGCTGCACCAAGCCTTTCCAGGACCAGGGACCTCTCCTTCCTTCTTCTTGGGCATCATTTGATATGTGAATTGTGTCTTGGGTATTCTGGGCTAATATCTACTTATCAGTTAGTGCATACCATGTGTGTTCTTTTATGATTGGGCTACCTCACTTAGGATGATATTTTCCAGTTCCACCCACTTGCCTAAAAATTTCATGAATTCATTGTTTTTAATTGCTGAGTAGTATTTCATTGTGTAAATATACCAAATTTTCTGTATCCATTCCTCCATTGAGGGACATCTGGGTTCTTTCAAGCTTCTGGCTAATATAATCAGGGCTGCTATGAACATAGTGGAGTATGTGTCCTTATTACATGCTGGAGAATGCTCTGGATATATACCCAGGAGTAGTATAACAGGGTCCTCTGGTTGTATGATTTACAGTTTTCTGAGGAACCACCAGACTGATTTCCAGAGTAGTTGTACCAGTTTAAAATCCCACCAGCAGTGGAGGAGTGTTCCTCTTTCTCCACATCCCCGCCAGCACCTGCTGTCTCCTGAGTTTTTTATCTTAGTCATTCTGATTGGTGTGAGGTGAAATGTCAGGATTGTTTTGATTTGCATTTCCCTGATGATTAAGGATGTTGAACATTTCTTTAGGTGCTTCTCAGCCATTCAATATTCCTCAGGTGAAAATTCTTTTTTAGCTCTGTACCCCATTTTTAATAGGGTTATTTGGCTCTCTGGAGTCCAATTTCTTGAGTTCTTTGTATATATTGGATATTAGCCCTCTGTCAGATGTAGGGTTGATAAAGATCTCTTCCCAGTTTGTTGGTTGCCATTTTGTCTGACTATCAGTGGGCCAGTGGCACAAGGGCATCCTGAGAACCATTAAAAGGGACTTAAGGTAATCAGAAGGGTTTAAGACAGAAACCACTAAATACAGAAGAACCATGAAGAAGTTTGGGTTACAATGCCGAGTGAGGAAAGGCTTTTAACAAATAGGCACGTGGTAGTTGAGTCAATTGCAAAGAATGAATCTGGTAAAAATTGCAAACTAACCCAACAGTGATGTATAGAACCATCAGAGAAGTTTTTATGAATGAAATATTAGTGGGAAATAAAATAGAGAAATGTGAAGCAAGGTGAACTAGGCAAGAAAATTTTCTCAAAGAATGATAGTGTCTAGGGAAGGAGCCGATGAGAAGGTGGAAGAGTTTGGAGAAGAAAGAGCAATCCAAAGAAGGTTGGCTTGTTTGTTGTTTTTGTTTGTTTGTATGGTGGTAGAAGATATAGCATGTGTCTGATATATTATGTGCAGGTCACCTCCTAGAGCAACAAAGATCACCATAGCTGACTAATACACACTAAGAGAGACATTTTAAGGAATAACTGGTCATTAGCTATTCTGCCTTATGTATCAGTTGACTCCATATTTTCTACTAAAATTGTTGATAACTACTTTCCCCAAATTTAACTGTTAAATAGTCACTTACTATAATGACAGGCAAGGACACACTAGATTATGTTTATGTAATAAATGCACGGAACTGAGCCAAGTCCTGTGGCTTTGGCAGATGAAGTGAGTAAGGAGAGGTTCCCAGCCACAGCCCTTTACTAACAAGCACTCTCACCCCAGACCCCAGGGCTCCATGCAAAGAATCCATACCTTCTACGATTAACAAGAAAAGAATTATTATCCAATAAGAGTGTCTCTTGCTGTTTGAGACTGCTGATTTCTGGCACTTCATGGCAAGGGTCTTATGTAGAGGGAACCTGAAATTTCTCTATTTGCTGCAAACCACAGGGCCTGAGAGAGACTTTAGCCCCCACAGGGCATTCCATACTGGGATGCTGCCTTGACTCCATTCATTACTGTGAAATTCCTATGGGGAAAGAAGTTTTATTTTCTGTGGAGTGGTTGTAATGTGATTGAACATAGAGGTTCTGGACAACACGCAGTTTTAAACACCAAAGTAGAGTCCGCACACACAGGAACAAAGAAAATTCTATTCATTTAATCAAAGAAAGACTCAGTCCACTGAAACTGCTCTGCACACACACACACACAGACACAGACAGACACACACACACACACACAGAGACAGAGACAGAGACAGAGACAGAGAGACAGAAACAGAGACAGAGAGAAGCGTAGCACTGAAGCATAAAGTAGAAATATGTAAGACTGTAACAACATTTCTTACTCATCTTCATGACCCTGAGAATCTCAGAACACCAAAGTACCAACATTCAATATATTTTCAGACTCAATCCACCAGTACATAAACATAAACATTTCCACTAATTTTCTGCAATGTGGTTTATGTTTCCGCTTGTGCTAATGGAAAGGGGTATTATTAAACCCTCCTGTCATTCACCTTTACAGCACCATGTGCTTCTCATGAATGCTTAGCAGAAGGAATTTTTATACCCACTTATTTTCCATTTTGATGAATATTTATCTGCCATATTTGACTGTAAGCTACTGAAGACAGAAATCATTCATTCCCTGTAAGATACTGTTTCATCCTTGATCCCAAGAATAATTCCTTGCAAATTAAAAGTTATTTTTTTAGGTGTTTCTAAATGATGATCAATTAAAATGAGAAATCAAAAGAGAAACTGGGGCAAAGGACAAAGGAAGGAAACCGATTAGTTTCCAGTGTACTGCTACTACAGACCAAGCACTGTGTTGACTATTTCCTACATGCTACGTCAATTAGCTGAAGCCAAAAATTGATTGTTTAACAGAAACAAAAAAGGCACTGTTTTCCAGAAGAGGACACAGATTCAGGGGGGTCAGAGTCATAGAGATGTCAATTAGCAAGAGAGCAGTCTATCAATTGGTGCATCTGTCCCGTTAATTTCTGCTGTACTAAGGCAGTAGAATCCCTAAAGTGAGGCAATACAGCAGCAAAATGCCAGAAGGGAGAAGCAAAGATGGGATCTGGCAAAAATAAGGAAACACAAGACAGGTGTGTCAATGAGCACCTCCAATTGTATGAGGAGACAGGATTTCGAGGCAAGCCTTGATTATATAGCTTTAGACCAGTGTGAACTCTACATATGATCTCGTTTCAAAAAAGTAACAATTATCTCTTCTATCCACCTTGTAATACTGGTCTTAGCAACTCAAATACAGTTTTTCTCCAGATTGGTATAACTCCAGATTCCCTAAACTTTGAAAACTGCCCTGTTTCCTGCCTGCATGCTTTAATGAGTGTGCCCATCTCAACTGAATGTTTTAGTTAGTAAGCTTTCATCATGTCCTGCACATGTCCCTCAGTATAGGCAATCTTTACAGAGTGCTGATATGTGCATATAGAATATACAATTTCTAACCTCTGTTTACATATCAGGCAAAGCTGTAAATAAAAATTATAACTTGGAGATTGTTCCTTTTATTGAAAAGCATGACACAGTTGGAAACAACTGAAAAGTGGAAAAACAACTGTCCTCTTTTTTTTAATTTAATTTTATTTTTTTCCTTATTCACTTTACATCCTACTCACTGCCCACTTCCCAGTCACCCCTCACCACAATCATTCCCCCATTCCCCTTCCCCTTCTCCTCTGAGCAAGTGGGACTCCCCCTCAATATCCCCCCCCACCCTGACACCTCAAGTCTCTGCTAGAATAGGCACTTCCTCTCCCACCAAGGCCAAAGGCAGCCCAACTAATAGAACATATCCTATATAGGGACAGCCCCTGTTCCAGTTGCTCAGGACCCACATGAAGGCCAAGCTGCACATCTGCTACATATGTGAAGAGAGGCCTAGGTCTAGCCCGTGTATTTTCTTTGGTTGGTGGTTCAGTTTCTGAGAGCCCCAAGGGTCCAGGTTAGGTGACTTTATTGGTCTTCCTGAGTTTTATCCCCCTTTGGCCTGCAATTCTTGCTCCAATTCTTCCATAATAGTCCCCAAGCTCCATCCACTGTTTGCTGTGGGTGTCTGTATCTGTTTGAGGAAGCTGCAGGGTGGAGCCTCTCAGTGGACAACATGCTCCTATCTACAGGCATAACAAAGTATCATTAATTGTGTTGAGGACTGGTGTTTGCCCATGGGATGGGTCTCAAGTTGGGGTGGTTATTGGTTGGTCATTCCCTCAGTCTCTGCTCCCTCCCCCAGACCTACGTACTTGTAGACAGGGTAAATTTGGGGTTGAAAGTTTGATGTTACTATCTGCTTAAAGGAGGTGGCCTCTTCAGATTCCATATCCCCAATGAAGTAAGACAGAGGTAAGGTCACCCCCATTGATTCTTGGATGCCTCCCTTATCCCAAGTCTCTGTCTCATCCTGAAGATGCCCCCTACCTGATCACCCCCATCAGTTGCAGATTTCCATTCACTTTCATGACCATCTAGCCATCTCTCCTGTCCTTTCCCACACCTCCATTCCCCTCCCCAGTTCCCCACCTCCATCTGCCTCTTATGACTTTATTTTACAGAATGGCAAGCCCAATTTAAACTTCTCTTTATTCCAATGGAACTATATAGATACTGTTCCAAAAGCAGTATTGCAATGTCTCCTATTATAAAAAATATAGATAGATTGTATTTCAGCAATACTTTTATATGGACAATACTTCTGATGATAGATACCTAAAGTGCTCGAATATGTATAGTCCTGCTATTTACTGGTTAGATAGCTACTATAAAACTAAACCTTGGCATTTAGCATAGACAGAAGCTACGTGACTTTTCCATATGACCAAGACTAAAAGCATTCCTGCACCCACTCCCTGTGCAGTTAAGAAAGCCAACACATGTTGTATTCTGTTTCTCTAAATTTAAGATATTCTTTCAAACTAGTATGCAAATTTTACTTCATCTTCAAAGTAAAGCCTAAATTTGATTCCCTTCCACTGAAACACTATAGCACGTTTGGTGACACCTCCCCTATACACAGACATACAGACACAGACACACACAGAGACACATAGACACACACACACACACACACACATATACACACATACAAACTACACTTGATGTACATAATTGGCAACTGAATCCTTGCTTGTCAACAAACTCTTCAGGTTCTTTGGGGATGGCAGAAATACACATTTCAAATGTTTTACTTATGCACACAGCCTTCCACTTCCACTCCTAAAGACCTTGATCGGTTCCTTTTAGTAAAGCCCATGATGATCTGAAACTAAGAAGAATACCTCAGACATCTCAATGGCTAAGTGCTCTGCGTGGTTTGAAAACTGAAGTTCTTGACTGCACTGCCGTAAGCTGATTCCAAAAGAGGTGTAAAATGAAATGCCAAAATAAGGCAGAGGCAACTGCTCATTGAACAGAAGTTCCATGTCTCATCAACCCTTTTATTCAATTGTCTCAGTAGAAACCATTTCTCCAGGAGCCTCGAACAAAGCAGCCAGCCGGAGATGTCATTATCCGGAGCCATGTTTCTACTGTGTGCAGCTACCTAACTCAAACATAATTTATTTTAAATAGCTGGTTTTATTTTTCATGGATAATTCAAGATGATGTTATTCCCTGCCTAGGTTATTGTCTTTGTTTGTAGTGCATAAGTGAAAAGCCATTTGTTTCACTACCTTAAAATACTGGTTTTATTTTTTACAACAGAGAAAAATAAATCAGGTGAGGAAAGCTGATAAATTAGAATTTTATTATGAGTGGGAAGTGAAGTTTAATTAGTGATTTCAATTGATAATTATGAGACTGAAATGACTTCCTGCACCTGATTGTATTCTGAGGAGTGGGGCCTGGGTTGAGGGACATTCTTTTGTATGTGTATACAGTGGAGGCCAAAGGTTAACCTTGGATACCATTCCATGGGATTTGTTTACCTTCATTTTGGTGGGAAAATGCCTGTCCTAAAACTCACCAAGTAACATGTCTGCCTGTCCAGAAAGACTCAAGAATCTACCTGTCTCCACCTTGCTAGCATTGGACTTATATGTGACTAAATTATGGGGTTGAAACTCAGGTCTTCACACTTGCAGCAAGAACTTTACCAAGTGATCTCTGCCTACAACTCCATATATTCCTTTGACAGAAGCATTTACCAACACCTTAGCTCACTTTTCCATATTGCAACTGGTCACATTACAAATTCATGTGGACAGATTATACCCCTTAATTGACTGGCTTGATCAGTAAGAGAAATAAATATATATTATCAAGCAAATGTCCTTAACTTCACATTTGAAAAACTAGAGTTATGCTTATTTGTAAATAATGGCACTACCCCTTTTTAACTCCCAAGATTATTGTATTTTGTTCAGATTTCATGTTGCTGAATTAGTGAAAATGTTATCGTTTTTTCACCAAGAAGATGGTTGAGGAGATCCGTCTTCCCTAAGCACTGTAAAGTGAGTGAGATTGCATTCTAATTACAGATATTATTTATGCATTTTTTTCTCTTTTTGAATGTGATTACTATGAGGAAGAGTAATCAGTGGCTACCTTTTTGTACTGTGACTGATAATTTTTGCATTACTTAACTAAACGTTTTTCCAGTGTTGATTTCTTGAATGCCAATCTCCTAAAAGTTAATATTTTCTTCTGTCTGGATGGGTAAAAGAATTCCCTTCTAGATTTATCGATGCATGAGAGGAAATTTTCATTATAATTATTTGTTTTAGAATTTAAAGTAGAGCTTGAGGATATTTTTAAAATGCCTCATAAGAAAGAGTTCCAAGTTTAGTATGCTAAACAGGATCTAACAGCTTTTGCAGAGCATAAATTTTGGCAGTATACTTTAATATGAGATCCATGCATGTGGTGATACACAGATTATCCTTTAGAGAGGTTTCATAAAAATGTAAAATGTATGAAAGGGAGACAAGGAAAGAATCAACAATCTTACCCAGTGGGAAAACTGCAAGGGAAGAGAAAGCTGAGCAACCATCAAAATGATGGGAAAAATAGCAATTAATGAAGCTGTGACTTATAGCTACAGTGGAGAGAGTCTGCCACTAACACTGAAGTGTAGTCATTGAGGTTTGTGGTGGAATAATTATATTTAGTGTCATTTATTAACTGTTCTCAAATACAATTACTAAATGTTATAGAAAACAATAAAAAGTCTTTATTATTTTCACAGTTGTGGCCACAGATTTATTTCGATGAATCGCTATGTTAATTTTGTAAAAATACCAGAATTAATCATTTAATACAACTCTCATGACTTCATTCTGGCTAAAATGTTAGAAATCCTTTTGTACATCACAAAGCAGCTATGGCAAATTACTTAAAAGCACACATATTGGAGTCAAACTGATGAGCAGAAGTTAATGCCCTACCATTTGCTAATTGGATGCTGTACAGTTTTGTTCAATTGTGTGACTCAGTTTCCACATTTTATTAAAATTAATAATAAGGATGATGATAAGCTGGCAAAATTCTTATGGTGGCTAAATCAAAAAATGCAATACAAGAATAAGAGACAGTGCAAAGCAGTATTTATGTTCTCAGTCAATGTCAGCTATTTGTGAATGCTATGAATAGTCTATACTGTATGATCTTGAAGTAGTAAATGAACTCATTCATCATGAAACAGAGAGTACATACTGCTACAGGGGTGGATCTGTACACGTTAGAGTAAAACCTATTGTCATACTGAAAGGTGGTTGGAGCAGCTCTATAAACCCAATAATACTATAAAAGCTACTTCATATTGGATAACATACATTTTCCAAATATCACCAGAGGAAAAAAATGTAGGTTCCAAAACTGGAAAATAAGAAAATACAATATAATTCTTTTAAAACATTCTATGCACTTAAGTATTTAATTTCATGTAAAGAATATGCTTTAATGGTAATATAGATTTTAATTGCAAAAATAGGTCTAGCTAGGACCTGATTAAAGTCTAGCAAAAGAAAAGAATGATATGAAATAGTTGAACATGTCCAAACTGCCACTGTCTTACAATGGGCTAGGAAATATTCAGGCAAAGTGTTTCCTGAGTTTTTATTTATTTTTTTTTTGCGGTACTCTTTATTAATTATTACCCACTACATACATTATTTCCCTTTTCAGTTGAAAAAGAACCAAAGAAGTAAAATAAAATCCAATGAAAAACAGGAATAATAATTATAGTTGCTATTATTTAATTAACAATGTTAAATATATTATTTTTTTATTTTATTTTCTAAGTTTATTTTATTTACATTCAAAATCATTTCCCCTTTCCCGTTTCCTCCCTCCCCAAAAGTCCCATAAGCCTCCCTCCCTCTTTTCCCCATTCAACCCCCTCTCACTTCTCTGTCCTGGCATTACCCTACATCCAGTCTTTCCAGGACCAGGGGTCTCTCCTTCCATCTTCTTAGAAATCTATTGATATGCGAATTGTATCTAGGGTATTCTGAGATTCTGGGTCAATACCCCTTATCAGTGACTGCATACCATGTGTGTTCTTTTGTGATTGGGTTACCTCACTAAGGATGGTGTTTTCAAGTTCTGACCATTTGCCTAGGAATTTCGTGAGTTCATTGTTTTTAATTGCAGAGTAGTATTCCATTGTGTAAATATACCACATCTTCTGAATCCATTCCTCCATTGAGGGACATCTGGGTTCTTTCCAGCTTCTGGCTATTATAAATAAGGCTGCTATGAACATAGTGGAGCATGTGTCCTTATTGCATGCAGGGGAAGCCTCTGGGTATATGCCCAGGAGTGGTATAGCCGGATCCTCCAGGAGTGTCATGCCCAGTTTTTGGAGGAACCGCCAGACTGCTTTCCAGAGTGGTTGTACCAGCTTGCAATTCCTCCAGCAGTGAAGGAGTGTTCCTCTTTCTCCACATCCTCGCCAACAACTGCTGTCTCTTTTGTTTTTGATCTTAGCCATTCTGACTGGTGTGAGATGGAATCTCAGGGTTGTTTTGATTTGCATTTCCCTAATGACTAAGGATGATGAACATCTCTTTAGGTGCTTCTCAGCCATTAGATATTCTTCAGGTGAGAACTCTTTGTTTAGCTCTGTACCCCATTTTTAATAGGGTTACTTGGCTCTCTGGAGTTTAACTTCTTGAATTCTTTGTATATATTGGATATTAGCCCTCTGTCGGATGTAGGGTTGGTAAAGATCATTTCCCAGTTAGTTGGTTGCCGCTTTGTCTTTTTGACAGTGTCTTTTGCCTTGCAAAACTTTGTAATTTAATGAGGTCCCATTTGTCAATTCTTGATCTTAGAGCATAAGCTATTGGAGTTCTATTCAGGAAATTCTCCCCTGTGCCCATATGTTCAAGGTTCTTCCCTAGTTTTCTTTCTATTAGTTTCAGTGTGTCTGGTTTTATGTGGAGGTCCTTGATCCACTTGGAATTGAGCTTAGTGCAAGGAGATAAGAATGGGTCAATTTGCATTCTTCTGCATGTTGACCTCCAGTTGAACCAGCACCATTTGTTGAAAAGGCTATCTTTTTTCCATTGGATGGTTTTAGCTCCTTTGGCAAAGATCAAGTGACCATAGGAGTGTGGATTCATTTCTGGGTCTTCAATTCTGTTCCATTGATCTACATGCCTGTCACTGTACCAATACCATGCGGTTTTTAACACTATTGCTCTGTAGTACAGCTTGAGGTCCGGGATACTGATTTCCCCAGAGGTTCTTTTACTCTTGAGAATAGTTTTAGCTATCCTGGGTTTTCTGTTATTCCAGATGAATTTTTGAATTGCTCTTTCTAACTCTATGAAGAATTGAGTTGGGATTTTGATGGGGATTGCATTGAATCTGTATATTACTTTTGGTAAGATGCTCATTTTTACTATATTAATCCTGCCAATCCATGAGCATGGCAGATTTTTCCATCTTCTGAGGTCTTCTTCAATTTCTTTCTTCAGAGACTTGAAGTTCTTGTCATACAGATCTTTCACTTGTTTGGTTAGAATCACGCCAAGATACTTTATATGGTTTGTGGCTATCGTGAAGGGTATCATTTCTCTTACTTTTCTCAGCCTACTTATCCTTTGAGTATAGGCAGGCTACTGACTTGCTTGAGTTGATTTTATATCTGGCCACTTTGCTGAAGTTGTTTATCAGCTGTAGGAGTTCTCTGGTGGAGTTGTTTGGGTCGCTTAAGTATACTATCATATCATGTGCAAATAGTGATAGTTTGACTTCTTCGTTTCCAATTTGTATCCCTTTGACCTCTTTTTGTTGTCTAATTGCTCTAGCTAGAACTTCAAGTACTATATTGAAAAGATATGGAGAGAGAGGGCAGCCTTGTCTAGTCCCTGATTTTAGTGGGATTGCTTCAAGTTTCTCTCCATTTAGATTGATGCTGGCTACCAGTTTGCTGTAAATTGCTTTTACTATGTTTAGATATGGGCCTCGAATTCCTGATCTTTCTTATTTGTATGATTCTCCATAGTAGCTCCTATGGACATTGAAACAAATGACAAGAAGCCTTTCTCAAAATGAACTGGCACAGAGTGTGAATGTTTTAAAAATTAGTCAATGATGAAAATGCATAGTAAAAATATTATTCGTGTAAACTGATTTTAAGGGGACAAAGAGCAAAAACACAAAAGAAGGAAAATGCTAAGGTCAAGGTAAGACTTAGGAACCCAGAAGGATTGATAGCTCTCCCTAGAAGAGTTAGAAAAGGAAAAGACTGATGTCATGTCCCATAGAGAGAATATTGTTGGAAGAGATCACAGTTTGACATTTGAGTTGAATTAGATATGCTTGAGGGTGGTACTATGCTAATGAAAGTTAGCCATGACAGCATAAACTTGAAAAATAGGCAGCACAAATTCGGGTCATCAGAAAATACATAGCATACAAAAAACTTTGATATACTTATAGCAATGAGAGAAGAGATCCACTCAGGCCAGAACTACTTATGACAGAAGAGCAAGAGAGACACATGAAAGAATGAGAGCAGACATAAACACTTAGAGGAATAAGGAATGTTCATAAAGCCTGGGATTTAAGAAGCCATTGAAAATAGTGCTAGAAATAGTAGGAGATGCCGTAGATTGGTGTCAAGAAAATGAATCACAAAATCCTCATGGAGCAAAAGATATGAAGGGCTGAGACTGCTCTTTCTCAAGGTATATCTAGGAAGCAAAGGATATATGTAGAACCATAAAGTAGATGGACCTATGGTAAGGAGAAGGTTTATGAGGATTTTTATAAATGGAAATTTTTTATCATCTGTGTTTATTGCAAATGTGCCAGTAGAAGGGGGGCAATATATGAGATATTATCCTGAGTAATAGTGTGTTCATTTTCCAAAACCCTATTTTTAGTATGACCATCATACATGATAAATTGACCATCATTTTATTTTTATTTTTACTATTAGAAGTAAATATCCCACATAGATAAAATGACATAACCATCACATAAACTGTGATTAAAATATCATGGTTGCTCTTAACATACAAACGTTGAGTACTTTCTTTAAATTGGGGGAGGGGAAGAAAATAGATGAGGTTAATGTTAAAACCAAAATTTAATTCACCTTGGCAAGATTCTTCACAGGGAAAACAAATATTGAAGCCTACTTATTCTCTCAGTACGTATAACCTGTGTTTGGATGGTGATGATTTATATTTCTCAATAAATATTTTCTGAATGTAAAAAGTACACAGTATTCTAAGGAAAGGTGAAAAGAAGATAATCCTAATAAATAAACTGTTCCAAATATTTCTGTAAAATATAGTATGCTATGCATAAACATTAGTTTTCACCATGAGACTTAAATAAAAGAGAAGTATATTTAAGCAAAGGGGTGATGGTACTTATTTATAAACCCAGCATAAGAGGGGCTAAGACAGAAGGACCCTGAATTCAAGGTATATATGTGTGTGTGTGTGTGTGTGTGTGTGTGTGTGTGTGTGTGTGTATTGCAATGTCGTTTCAAGTCAGCCTAGGCTAGGTAATGAGATATTTCCTAAAAAATGCTGTTCGATTTTTACATAAAGGAATTAGAAGGCTGACACAGGACCTATAGAGTGTTCTGAATTCATGACTTTTCATCTCCTATGCCATAACCTTAGTCCTCACAGGCGGAGACATCCAATGAAATCACAGCCGTTACATTCGTGCAGCAGGCTACCAAAGAAGAAAACAAAATTATTTTTTTCTTTTCCAAGAAAAGTTCTCAGGAGTTTTCTTTAATGTTTCTGCAAGTTTCTGCATATGCTTCACTGACAAGAACTTAATCATATTGTCATACATAACTAATATGTAGTTAAATCACTACAGTGCTGATGTAAGTATTAACATACCAGTTATGTACTTAAGGGATGGATATAAATTTATTATGCATGTGTGACTATACATACATACTTACATATATGTTAAAATAGTCATAAATCTGTATTTGTAAATATATATATATCTAATATATGCAAAATATTAGCTAGATAAGGAAGTAAGCAGCAATTTCTGTCACATGATTCTGTCTGCAATGAAGACTTGAAGACTTCTAAGCATGAAGGAGACACTAGATGACACTGTTCAGATTCCGTGGGAATCTCCATCTCTTTACGTTGGTGGTCCTGAAAGTTGTATTAGTTGACGTTAACAATTGCTTATCATCCCACACCAGTTACACAATTCCAAGGCACACACTAAGAAAGCAGTCTCAGCTATGGATAGATATGTGTGCAGTCTTGATATCTTAAGAGGTTCAATGATTGGAGAGCTTAGATGGCACTTTTGGCAAGCATTTGAACTATAATCACAGTTTTACTGTGACTGACACAAGGCGGATCTTCTGTTGCCAACTTACTATCATTTCACAAGATCATAGCTGCACCTAACTTTTACCAACAGCTCTGCTTGAGTATTACTCAAGGTCACTCCTCATCCATTCTTCTGTTTCAGGACAGGAATCACCATTTAGCATTAGCTATCATCCTCCAGATGGTAACATGTGGGACTCTGGCAAACTGCCTTTCAAAGAATAGGAACCCTCAATGAGAATAATTATCAGGATATTGAGTTTATTCCTCACTCTTTCTATTTGAAATTATTGGAATTATATGTCTATGTGGGTAGCTTGTTCGGTTTGCCAATTTCTCCCTGTAGATAATGACAGTGAAATAAAATTATTCCAGCCAGCTCATCTAGGGTAGCAGTGAGAATGGCTATCCCACAGCACCGCAATCTAAATGAAGTCCTAAGCTCAAGAAAAAAGGGAAAGAAAGCGTTCCCTGGGTGAGAAATTGGATGTCTGTTAGAAGTCTGCGGCGCGTACAGGCACAAACATGCTGATATATTGCAGGTGGCTCTGGCCGGACTGCAGAGTCAGCAATGTCACAGCAGCAGGTCAGCCATTGACAGGGGCCCTGCCATGACTGGCACAAAGCCAGATTAGAGCCAGATCCCAACTTGCACTTGCTTTATTTCTCTACTAACTAGCCTTTAAGTCTCCAATGTCTCACGAGACATTTGATAAAATATTGCTATGTTCCTCTTAGGAAATCATCCACGTTTCGGGTGCTTTCCTTGGCAATATTTCTATGGTCAGTAATAAAAGCAGCTATGACTAAGCCTTACTGGGTATTTGTTGTACGCTAGACATGCTGCTGAATTTATGCTCATTTTATCTCGCATAATAATGGCTGTTGGTCAAACACTATCCAGTTCTGCCTACTTTCCTTCTGATAGAATCTTGCGGGAAGAAAGTCTAAGTGAAGAATATTGCCTTTCATAGCTCTTATCTGTTTATTCAAGAAGAACAAAAATCAATATCAGTGTGATCAACCACACCATAGCATGAGAATAATTTTAAAAAGAGACATTTCTAAAATATCAGAATTTCATAAGAAATTCTGGTTTATTTTTGGATGATACACTATTCAGCATACTACCATAATATTTTTATAGGCTTAAGTAAATTTTATAAATCCTTGAACTTCAGTTTATAATACAGAAATAACTCTTTAATCGTAAAGCCCTGACCAGCTGAGATGTTTTTCTGGCAACAATCTCTTCAAAGGCTATTCTTGCTCAATGAGAAAATCCACAACCCCTGAGTGTTTATGCACCAAGGTTTCTTGTCAAAGAATGTTTAAAGGATATTGAAAAGATTGGTAATTTCAGTGGAAGGCACAATCATTTCATAGATAGTGTAAAAAATACATAATAGCAAAAGTACAATGTGACTCATGCCTGAATACACACATTTTAATCCTGTTTGTTAAACTTCTGTAAAATTGATTAAAAAAAAGACAAAATATGTCTCTGGGCAATACACAGCCATTGTAATCATGAACTCACTCAATAAATGTAGACAACTGAACTAGGTCTACACAAGAATGGGCCCACCAATAGCCAAGCATGGATGGAGGAGGTATTTAGGTGACTGTACCCCACACCACTGAACTATTTCCTTCCTACAGATAAATGGAAAAATAGATTGATTTCTTTCAACTCTGTACCTACTGGTGAGCCAACCTGGCTCTCATAGGAAGTCTCAATTCAGTCACACAAGTAAATGGATCATATAAGACACACGTACACTATAGCATGCACATTTGCGTGCCATGAAGAGGGAATTAGATAGGAAGAATGAAAAAAGTGATAAAGGTGGAAGGAAGATAAGAGAGGAACGGTAAAAAGAGTAACCAAAATGTCAAAGAACTAATAAATAATACCGATGAGCACTTGCTACTTGAAGATCACATGGTCTGGGTTAAACAGCTTCTACTCCACCTTTTCATTCACATGAGTTGTGTAAATTACTTAACTGCCCTAGGCTCCATTGTCTCTGTAAGGATCATGCTAAATTATGCAAGGAGTGGAAATAATTTATGTAAAGTTTAGTTGGTACTGCATAAATGATAGAAAGTATTTTCTACTTTTCTACTTTTAAAATATTTAATTGGCAAATCATTTACAATTTCTGAAGTGAGGGATAAGTTTTAAAATATATTTCAAAGAAATAAATATTTGTATTGCTTTTATATTTCCTATTCATATCCTCTCTTGAAATAATAAATGTTATTTCACAGATGTGAAATGGACATCTAGGTATACAGACAGACAAGAAACATATCATTGATACCCAGCAGCAGTGGTATCAGGATGTCACTTGGATTCTTGCCCACTGTCACTTTTAGTGAAAGGAAGACAGAGAACCCAAGTGCTTAGCTCAAAGGCAGTATTTATTCCATAAACCTGAACTACATCTCTTCAAGATCTCACTGATCTCAGTGTAGAAGTGAGAGACTGAATTTGAAGGCATGACTTCTTCCTGTTCCAACATTCAACAGTCCAGTGCTTAACACCACATATCAAATTCTATAGGTAGAGCATAGTTCCTTGAACTTCACACCCTGGAGGGCAGCACAATAAGCAGAATACAGGCTAGAGTCAGCTCAGTTTCCAATCCAGCTCTCATTCCCACCGTTTCACCTTCTCCAAGGACGTTCTCTCTTTTCTAAAGTGTCGATAATAGCTATCTGCTGGGAGATATTGTGAAGATTAAAAACAGTGTAGGTGTTCAATAATGTGGATGGCATTCAATTAATCATAGTGATTTTTTCCCAGAGACTTTCAATGAAATACACGTGTATCTAAAAGGATAATGGCTCTTGGTGGTAGGTTGTCTTTTCTAGGTGCCATAAACAGAAAGCCCCTAAAAACTCTAAGGATTAATGTTAGCTAGTGTTATAAAAATGCATATAGTCACACGGACCCAAACACAGACCTATTATACAATGCCATATGAAATTCGCTTGTTTGAATCATGCACACAATGTCCTACCTTCATGGATCTGAAGGTTATATGGTGCTGAGAGCCCTTTGTAAGACAAAAAGAAAGTCACTGCAATGGTCCAACATGTGCTGTTACTGTCAAAGAATACCACAGACTTGGAAACTTATAAGCAATAGAGATTATTTATCTCACAGAGTTCCAGAAACAAGGAGATCAATGCATCTTTTCTTTCTATTGTCTGTTTATGGCTGTGTCCTCTAGAACAGTGGTTGTCAACTATAGGTCACACCTTTAGCAAACCTCTGTCTTGAAAGTTGTTTACACTGCAATTTATAACAGTAGCAAAATTATAGTTGTGAAGTAGCAAAGAAAATGATTTTTTGTCTGGAGATCCACATGAGGAACTATATTAAAGGATCTCAGCATGGCAGTGGGGAAGACCAGCCAGCTGAATTCTGCTTGGAGCCTTTCACATTACAGCCTTCCAAAGGAGGAGATCTCATGATCTCCTGCTCACACTGTTAAGGTCTCATCGTTAAACACTGGCACTCTAGACATTCGATGTCTACATCTGAACACATACACAATAGCCTTTCAGCATACCTTTTATGAAAAAAGGAAAGTCTCTGTACAGTTAGGTCAACCTGATCTCCATCACAAGTACCACGCTAGTGGTGGGTAGTACAGCAAAGCCTATTTCAAAAATCAAAAACAAAACCATTTGAAAATGACAGAGATGCCAAGATATCCATAAAATAATATTTCTATAAATTGATTGGCATACACCTATAATATTTTTCTACATTTTATGCTGTAAACTTGATTCTTTGTATATAGCAAAAATATTCACAATGTGAATATTTTACAGCAAGAACAGAAAGACAAATTTATGTTTTTCTACAGCACATTTGACAAAAATTTGTTTGCATTTAACTAATAGCTAGAATGTGTATAACAGACAGTTTTAGTGCTCACAATACTATTGCAGTTTATTTTCTAAAAGGAAAAGAATTTTGATCAATTCTACTTTATGACTTCTATAAAACACACATCCTACAATGTAGACTGCTTTGTCAATTCTGTCCCTGGCAGGAGTGAACTTTTCTTTAAATTTGATATCAATACAACTGAATTTTTTTGCTAGTTGACATAATAGATATCCAGAAATAATATCCATGGTCTAGCTTAGCCTAGTCTGAGTATTTCATATACTTTCCATTCCAATGCAAGATGATTAAGGTAGGGGTATGAGACTATATGTGTGTGTGTGTATGTGTGTGTGTGTGTGTGTGTGTGTGTGTGTGCATGCATGTGTGTGTGTGCATCCATGCATGCATGCATGTGTGTGTGTGGGCGTGCATGTGTGTGTCTGTGTGTGTGTGTGTGTGTGTGTGTGTGTGTGTGTGTGTGTGTGTGTGTGAAAATCAGAGTACCATTACCATTGTTTCAGAAACAGAGAAACTGGAAGAGCAGATAATAGGTGAAATCCTACAGTCACAAGAATTTAAATGTAGCCTGGTAAACTCAAACCAACTATACACCTAGCTCATCTCTTTAACCCAGTCACAAAATTCTTTCTGTCAATGATACTAAAAAGAAGGAAAGCTGAATTGGAAAGAGAAATTAGGAAAAATCTGCAGTTACTGCATTATTTTACTTTAGTAATGTGATAGATATCAACCTGAGAGAACCTCGAATCAGATGGGCAGTGTCCCTACATGAATGCCTGTGTGGAGTTGTTGATTATGTAAATAGATGTGAAAGGACCCATCTTAACTTTGGGAAGGACCATTCCCTAGACAAGGGATCCTGGACTGTATAAATGAAGAAGAGGAACCAAGTGGCAGCTTTCTTTGATCTCTTTGCTTCTTGACTGAAGATAAGATATAACTGACTGTTTTCAGCTGTGTCTTCTCACAATCTACCAAGAAGGACCTTGCCTTGAACCAGAGCTAGAATAAACTCTTTCAGCCAAGTTGCTTTTGTCTGAATATTTTACCATAATAACAATAAAAATTAACAAATTTAGAAAGGGAACCATGTGTCCAGAAACATTTTCAGGCCCATTCTTATTGGAATAACTGAGAGGTTGTGGCAGGTCATGTACCCAGGATGCTACAGAGGAGTGAGATGCCAGAAAGAAGGAATGCAAGAGATCTCTGAGTGGGGAAGAAATGAGAGTATAAGAGAATTAGTGGCAAGGTAGGGAAAGGAATAGCAATGACCAACTTCACCTCATTCAAGAGTCCTCATACAGATCATGTGTATTTCCTAGTAGTTCCTAGGTGCCTCTCTCTATGTCAGCAGAAGATTGCTATGCTACCCTCATAAAATGGAGGCTCTATCAAGCAGGATGAGTCCAGGGGTTGTTTCAGATAAAGGAGGCTTGCAATGGGTATTCATTGCAAGGGTGGAAAGAAAGGAAATGTGTGTGCATGTGCGTGTGTGTGTGTGTGTGTGTGTGTGTGTGTGTGTGAGAGAGAGAGAGAGAGAGAGAGAGAGAGAGAGAGAGAGAGAGAAAGATATGTTTTCCCCTTTGTGGCAGTCAATAAAACCAATAACAAATATAATGAAACAATGGACAGAAACACTCTCTCCAGCTTTCTTTAATTGAAATGCTATTGTGCCCAAGGGTACGCATGAACATAACTGAGCCAAATGACCATGAATTACAGACCTCCTGGGGAAATTCATTAGAAACTGATATTGTATATATGTGAAAGAGGTATTCAAGGACAGAAAATTCATACAAAAGAATTGCATTATGTCCAATAGGTCAACTAAATATCAGTAAGTGACTGACTATAGTGATAATGGACATATTACTAATTGATTAATGAGAATGGGTGGAGAGTATTAGATGGTGACTCATCCTGCTGTCACATCAGGGTGAAAGTCATCATCCACTCACTGCTCACTGTGCCTGAGCCTGACAAAACGCGTCCCTTATAATCACCACCTCACAGGTGGCTTGCCAAACACATTTCAACATCTTTCCTTCCCAGCTCACTTGCCAGTTGCCACCTACCCATCTTCAAAGTCTTGGTGGAAGTATTTCACTACCCAAACTGAATCAAATCTTAAAACAATCCCCAAATCTCTTTTTGAAAGCACCTTAATCTTTCTTGATAGCACACACCCTGATGTTTATCTTTGTGGGTTTTAGTTGATTGACTGAGTTTCCATCTTCCCTTCAAATATGTAAGGTGTATGAAGGTCTGTTTTGTCCTTCACTACACACTATATTCTCAATAGCCAACAGATTGATGGATAAGTAAGGAAATGATGAAAAATGAAGGTTCAGAGAGATTAACTAAGTATATGATTAAGTGATAAATTATCATTTAAATCTAACTCTCCATGCATTCCATTCTTGAAGTCACCCACTGTGATGCCCATTCCATGTTAGGTGTGAACCTTAACTTCCAGGACATTGAGATTGATTGAATGGTGTGGGAGCAGGGGAGCAGACCCCAGGGTCGTGAAAACTGGAGAACTGAACCTATCCCTTGCCAACTTATGCACTGAGTAAGCTCTGAGGGGCAGTGTGAAGAGCTCACCCTATGCTGTGGGTGAAAGAAAGCTGGAGGGCTGTCCAGCTCAGTGACCACCTTAGCCCAGATCCAGGGCTCTGAGTCGACTCACCCCAACATCTGTCCCAGCTATGAACTGCTGGAATGAATGAAGGGGCTGGTCCAGCAGACTCAAAACTGCAGGATCTTCATGACATAGGGCAACAGGGTATCCAAATAGAGTCCTGGTGAGGATTCAGTATTGACATCGTAACAGAAGCCAGAGGCCTCAAATCAGACCAATGACTCATTGCAATGAAAATTTCCAAGGAAAAATGTTAGGACAAAAGGGTATACTGGGAACATGCTATGACACACTCCAGCTTCCACAGCAAGATTTTTTTTTCTTTTGTTGGGGAGGTTGCAAGAACAGAAGGCAGGTAAGAGAGAATGAGGAGATAGATGAGTGGGATTGGGGTGCATGATGTGAAATCCATAAAGAATCAGTAAAAAGGTTTTTAAGGAGACAATGATACCAACAAGAAAAGCCCTCCAAAAACTAAATAAAACATGAGGCCCATTTCAAAAGCAGGGAACTATCATAGAAGTTATCTACACAATTATTTCACCTTTCTTATATTTTCCTTCATCCTGTCATTTTTTTATCGGTAGCATAATATAACTTAAAAAAAATGAACTAAAGTTCAAATTATGACCATCAGTTTAACCATTCACCTTTGCTGGCTTTACAGCTGTGAATGAGAACTTTATCAGCAGACTTATACAGCTCGCACTTGATAACTGGTATGTAATGTTTGTAGCCCTTGGCAAAGCCAACACACTCAGATGCTGCTATGACACTCTTTTCTATGCACACATCATAGGAGCCTTCTCTGTCTTGTAGAAGAGCACATGAACAAAGCGAAGTTGAAAGAACAAGCAACTGAGAGTCGCCAGGCTTTTCTTGTCTCTGTTTCTGTGTAGAAAACTGATACAGGATGTAACAGGAGTGAGGAATGATGGAGAGCAGGTTCTTTGGTTATTTGGGTTCTTATGGTCAATACCATCCTTTCTTTTGAATTGGTTCCAATCTTTAATAGTCTATTTACTAAAGAGAGGGGGAAAAAAGACATGAGTTTGGATAGCTGGGGAGGATCTGAGAGGAGTTAGGGGATCAAAAACCATGATCAGAATATACTGTATAAAAAATATATTTTCAATTTAAAACAAAAAAGTTTTCAGAGCTACCACCTTCTCTGACTCCTCTGATCCGCTATTGACTCATCTGATGAAGCGAGCATACATCACACTTAATCATAAACTGGCTAAACTGAGTCACAAAGATGTCTTGGAAAATAGGAAGCTATGAGTACAAATGAGCAGCAGAGAATTTGTTTGGTTCTTTCTCCTGTTCTGCTAGCACACAGGATTTGCAAAGAACATGCTGAAAGATAAAAATTTACTAAGCATTCCAAGGCAGTATCAGAATAAGCATATCCCATAGACAGTTACCAAACCCAGACACTATTGTGGATGCCAACAAGTGCTTGCTGACAGAAGCCTGATATAGCTGTCTCCTGAGAGGCTCTGCCAGTGCCTGACAAATACAGAGGGGGACACTCTCAACCAACCATTGGTCTGAGCACAGGGTCCCCAATGGAGGAGCTAGAAAAAGGACCCAAGGAGCTAAAGGAGTTTGCAGACCCATAGGAGGAACAACAACATGAACCAACCAGTACCACCAGAGCTCCCAGAGCCTAAACCACCAACCAAAGAGTACACATGAAAGGGGGACCCATGGCTCCAGCAGCATATGTAGCATAGGATGGCCTTGTTGGACATCAAAGAGAGAAGAGGCCCTTGGTCCTGAGAAGTCTCGCCCGATGTAGGTGAATGCCAGGACAGGGAAGCAGGAGTGTGTGGGTTGGTAAGCAGGGGGAGGGGGGATGGAATAGTGGAGTTTTGGAGGGGAAATGAGGAAAGAGGATAACATTTGAAATGTAGATAAAGAAAATATTTAATAATAAAAAAAATAAGCACAGAGCTCCCATGAGCCTATGGCCTGCACAACACAGACCATGCCCATGAAGTCAGACACGACATGTGTACGGTATTAATCTCCTGCAGGTTACTCCTTTGAACCTGGTGATTCTACTGCCAAACTCCCACAGTAAAGAATTATACTGTATTAAGTTAAAGATACCTGAGTTCACCATACTGTGAAGACAACAAAGGATGACAAATAGCCTGCAAGTCTCTTCAGATTCCTGTTGTAAGTGGTAAATGAGACAAGAACACACGTTGGCACACCAGGAATGAGAGATTATTTTTATTTGCAGGCGTTTTTAATTGCCTTTCCATTGACTGAGCTATTAAATATTCAAATCTGAGCAGGGAGCAGGTAATTTACAGCAGCTATATTTTCTCCCTTGTTTCATTATTGAAATCGTTTGAAGGTTGAATTCTGTACTAATGCAATAGCAAATGTATTGGCCAGGAAGATGTCTCCTCAGCCTCTTTTGAAGAAGGAAGGGTCATAAAGAAAGTCAGTCATCTTCACGATCCTTTGTGTGTTGGTTGACATCACTTTTTCCTGATTCATTCCCTGTTCCAAGGGCTCGCATTCTAATAAGCCCTGGAAACAAAGTGTGTCTTTTTACCTATCACAGCTCAGAGTTGTCATTGCCCAAGGATCCATTTAAAAGATTGGTAAATAGATTCCACCAAGAAAATTATGCATGTTTTTCTGTCCCTTTGATAGATTCTAAGACTTTTTCTCATTAAGGCCTAGGAACTCACACAGAAAATGGCAACACTAGATTTACGTTCACCCAGAGTTGGCAGAATCTTAAATTTTTTCATGAATCTATTCCTAATTAGCTCATTAAAGCCAAAGATACAGTAGCAATAGTATCGTAGATTTTTGCCAAACTAGAATTGTTAGACTCTCTGCCCTCACTCTTGCTGTCTTTAATTTACAATAGTTTTATTGCATTTTCATGCACCTATGTACTGTTTTACAGACAGGTTTGCACATATTTTCATATTTCGGCCATAATTTATTTGAAGATTTAAAAGGCAAAACTATATTCTCTTAAGCTGTGCTACAATAAGAATTGTCTGGTGATACAGTCTAAACATACAATATGTGCAGGTTCTATTTTTCTACTCATGTACTATGTACACAAATGGTTAAATTAGAAGTGAAAAGGTGGAGCTGTGGGCTGTCTGAGAGATGTTGCATGGTTAAATCAAAGACACTGATTTGAGTATTTGATCAAAGACCTCATCCTTACAATGCAGGGCATATTTAGATCTTTTGGTTTTATGGTCCACATCATGTGTGGTATCTATTACTTATTTGGTGAGGCTAGTAGATGCAAAGAGGAGAGTGCAGTATCTTATTTGGAATGACTTGCATTCTCTTTACTAAGATTCTTAAAAACACTGCAGGGTCTAGAAGCTGTGAAAATGTCAGTTTCCACAATTAAGGAGTCCCACATTAAAAGAAGTCATGTTCTCTTCTGAAAATAACCAGAACCAAATAGACCATAGGAAGTGTTAAGCCAGGAAAAAGGACCTAGGGCTACCTGTGATAAGATCAAATGTAAAAATAGCTTTTCTTGACATTGAGAATTTTATGTGAAGTCTTTTTATATTTTTTGGAAAAAAAACTTCAAATATCTTTTATGTATCATAGCAGATATGATTTTATCTAGCTCATAGAATATTCTGGTAATAAGTTGGGGGTTGTTTTGTTTTGCTTGCCTGTTTTGTTTTGTTTTTCAGAATTTATTGTCTAGCAGTTCATACCTCATTTGTAGAAACGAGGAAATCTGGACTTCATTATAATGTGAAAGTACCCCAATATCTGCATTTACAACTAGAATCATAGTTAGAGTTGATTAAATGCCAGATAATAATAAAGCAAACAAACAGATAAATGTATCAAAGCCCTCAAACTAAAGGGGACAGTAAATGAGCTTAACAGAGCATCATCTTTGAAGAACTAAAGTGACGGAATATTCATGCTACACCAGATGGTTCATGACTCAAGTCCTTTCTCTCAATTTAAAAGGTGAAAAGATGTTACAAGACTCATCCCAAGTGTATTATTCTAATTTCATCAACAGGCTCCTTAAGAGGACGCAGTAGAACTGGAGAAATGGCTCAGCTAATAAGAGTAGTAGCTGATCTTTCAGAAGTCTGGGGTTCAGTTCCCAACCCCCACATGGTAGCTTGCTACTGCCTGTAACTCCAGTACTAGGAGATGTGTGCCACCCTCATCTAGTCTCCTTTGTCACTGCACACAGTGCACATGCATAAACTTAGGCAAATATCATACACATAAAATAAAAACAAATTTTAAAAATCTCAAAATATTAGAACCATCAAGATAGGAATCTATTTCTTCTGGAACTTGAGATTTAGTTTTTATTTTTACTTAAAGAGAATATTTCATTCGTTGCAATTTTTGTAGATTTTCTTTGAATTTTAGACTTCTAAAATAGTGTGCATTTTATGCATTTGTATTCTTCTTACGTTGCAAAGTGATGTTAGAAAAAGAAAATGCAAAAGTCTATTATGAAAGGTGAAAATCACTTTCACCTAAGATGATAAATTATATTTAATATTATAATAGAAAAAAGTAAAACAAATATATTAATCTTAAGTTGGAAGTTCAAAAACCAGCTATGGGTCTCTGAAATGAAGGTCAGTCTAGATTTCCTGAACAGATATAGATTCTGTCCATTACCTTCTTGAAAGACTTGGTTTAACTGCAAGATCCAAAGTGCCTGGTTCAAGTCTTTTACTCTACTTAATAAGAATATATAATATCTGCATGCATGGCCCCATTTACAACAGGTTCATAAGACTACAGATGAACCCCTTTAAGAATGTGAGGTCATGCTCACTTAGCCCTTCTCATCTGTCCTGTTTTTGTCCCTGTAACTACATAGCTTCTCTGAAATTCTTTTCCCTTTCTGTAAAATAGGGGCAATGATACTATGTCCATATGGGGCTATGAAATTTTTATAAATATGCTTTCTAATTATAAGGTTTTGATCATAATTCCCAACAATGTTGCTTATTGTTTTACGAAGTAGAGATAAATTCAACCTGTTGTAAGCAATCTGCAACAGCATAGTCTTCCTCAATAAGATAGGTTGGAGTAATCATCTTAGTCACTAATGAGAAGGTAAAGAGGGGATAGCCTCACTCCCCCACATCTTAAAGGAAAAAGAACAGTCTAGGAGAGGTCATGCTATTGGGAATAGTGTCACATGAGTAGGGGAGGGGAAGGATTGAACAGGACTGCTGGTCCTCTGGCTTCATGTATTGCCAAACCAAAGTAACTTTTAAGTAGCTTCAATACAAAATGTTAAAATGTCATCAGCTATACAATGGTAACCAAGGGCACAATGACTTAGCATTGAGCAGTCAGTAACAGCAGAATTTATTCTTAGTGTGTTATATGCAGATGACAGTTGTAGGCAAATCTACCATGAAAGAAAATGAAGAGGGCCACAGGCTGCCACGTACAGTCCATCCTCACATAATCATGTTTTTTATGTTAAACTCAAGTTCAGTTGCATCAAGTTTTCCTGAAACAAAAGGAAGTTGCAAGTGGCTTTGATTTTGTTAGGTTTGCTATAATTATCCTAACGGTGTGGTATGTCAAGGCTTACATGTGAAAGTAAGAACTTCAGAACGTAGGGATTGTGGTGCCATATTGTTCTTGTCCTAGTTTGACTTGATTCTTTCAGGAATATAGGAAATAAATTCAAACATAGCAAATAGAAACAAACTCAGTGGCGATGGTGGTTTTCTGATCAACATTTTCCTCTTTGACTCATACTGGTTGAATTTATCTTCTGTAATAGTTATTGTCCCATCTCTAATGATAATAATCATAGAACTAATACAAGAAAGTAAAACACTTACCAAATAATTCTGGATCCTTCAGTCTCCCTAAATAAATACAGCTTATTTTCTTCCATAACAGTTCCTTCTTTCCTGCATGTTTCTCTTCAGAAGGGCACTAATCATAGAGATTTTTAATTTACCAGCTAAAGTTGATTAGATAAACCTTCCTTTAGATGATAAGGAAGTTTCAACAAAGAAAATAAATTACTGTTTTTATCTGATTATGTGAGTAAAAAAAAAAACCAATATTTTGATTATACAACACATTGCACTTAATATCTACAATGGGACCACTATAATTCAAACGACACAAGATTAAAAATAGCAGAGAGGCAGCTCCCTGTGAACTCTTGTTTCCAGTATTATGGATAACTTGCACTTAAGAATATAGTAATGCCCAGGCACCATGCCTTTGTTTTTATTTTCCTGTTGCCTCTCACGATGCAGACTGTATCTTTGGCAGAACAATGGGATAATGAAATAGAAAAAGAGAATAAGAAGTCCAAGTATAGCAGCCATTGCTGACCTTCAAGGTTGAGAGGCTTTCCCCCTTTGTTTTTGTATTATATAATATGCCCATTTTGAATGGAAAATGGACTTTGAAAATGAATTAACTGAAAACTACAGCCAACAAGGTTACTTCTGTTTACTTTGGTTTGGGGTTTATTTTACTTATTTTTTTAAATTTATTTATTATAATAAATAAGTACACTGTGGCTGTCTTCAGACACACCAGAAGAGGGCATCAGATCTCATTACAGACGGTTGTGAGTCACCATGTGGTTGCTGGGATTTGAACTCAGGACCTTTGGAAGAGCAGTCAGTGCTCTTAACCTCTGAGATATCTATCCAGCCCTTGCGGTTTGCTTTAAATTGAAAATGTAAAGGATATCTGAAAGAGCATGTCATAGATATCATGAGAAGCAGCATATCCCTTGAAGGAAACTATGTCTGGCCCAAGTACAGATCCTGCCACTAATGGCACCATATCGCAAGTTGCAGACTTTCTCTGATTTCACATGTTAGGCCAGCATGCAATGCTCTAGGTGTATCTTCCATTCTCTTGAACACCATTCAAATACTTCTTTGACCCATATCACTAATTAGAAAAGAAAGAGTTAAGATTTGGAATGTAAATAAAAAAAAACTTAGAAAATAAAATTAAAAAAAAAGATTTGTATCCATCTCTAATTAGTCAAATTAAGAAAGCATTCATTTCGTGTCTCTTTTTTAACATGAAATTCATTGATATCCACTACGGTAAATGATGAACTAAGAAACTCTTTATAAATTCGCCCTCCATTAGGAGCAAGCTTAAATATAGTTACACCCAGGAGGATCTCATTCTTAGACTAGCAATTGTTAATCATGCTACACACACATTCCATGCCTCCTATGATCTGTGGGACATTTTAATAAAAAGATTTTGAAAGAGGAAGAAAAACTATTTTTATATCTTATTGCCTTTAACACATAAAGGTTAGTTATTTGCCATATTAAGCATAAGTAGTTGTGAATGGTATCCAGAAGTCAGATAGCAGTGCTTTTATTGGATTCTATTTTATAGAATCAAAAAAAATAATAAATGCAAAACTAAAAATGGCTGTCTTCCTTCTGACTTCATCACATTAATTTGTTTGAGGTCCCCTATCCCCACACAGAGAAGTTTCATAAATGCATATTGACATGCCCACCGTAGGCTGATGTGGAAGGAGAATTAATCCTGTATTGTGTTGTAGTCAAGTTCTATTTAGAAGTTCCTCCGTGAGGATCAATAGAGGGTCTCCAAGGCACAATGGCTGGCTCCCTTCACTCTTGCTAGACAAACAAATGCCTTTTTAAAAGTCAACCCACGAAAGGGGTACAAATAGCTTTCTCTGGGCACAGCCAGCCCTGGCTGAAACTTTTGAGAAACAAAGATCTGGGTTTCTGTGCCTAACCTTCCTCTCTAGCCTCCTTTCCTGCCTTTGTATTCAACTGATCTCTCCACCATCTTGTTCAAAACTGCCTGCATTCCCCCAGGAGATGCACATGTGAGTTCAAAGCTTCATGTGCTGCCACTCTGGGGAATAATTGTATTTTATCAAAGACAAGTGTTCCTGGGCAGAATGAGTCTCTCACTGCGGAATCTCAGTAATGTAAGAAGGTGTTTGATATGTGTCACTGAATGGAAGGCATCCCAGAATCATCACATAGCAATGTAGTCTACTTTCTCATGAGACCCTGCTGTTGCTAGGAGCTAGAAGTTACTAGGAAGCCTCTCCCAAAACAACCTTTCTATTTACTGCCTGACATCCTCATTTTTATTTGTCTAATTTCAGTTCAAATCTTGCCATCTCTTAAAGGCATTTCCCAAGACAGAGGAACTCCTAGGGACTCACGCAATCATTTCTGTTATATTTCCTTAGTAGTACCTCATGCTTCCTATTCATCTCCTAAGGGTTTCTAAGAACTGTGAACCTGTTGTGACTTTGTGCCTTTCTGCTCCTTAACACTGAGTTAGGAGCACAGTACCATTTGTGTTCACCTCCTGCGCTAAATGTATAATAGCAAACTACAAACAAAGTAGTGAGCCCATGGCTGCGGCATCTCCTGCAACCCGAAGGCAGAGGAGTCCAGAGATGATAGAGGAAGAAGAAAGAGGGAAGAGTCAGATCCACTGAGTAGCCTTTCTTCTTTCTGTGGGAGTGCATTCCCTGGGAGCCAAAACTCAAGGAGCAGAAAGCCATTGAAAACTATGTTTAACAGAGCTGAGGTAATGTTTTAGTGAGAGATGTCAAGTCCTCCTAAAAGAAACTGCAATTGGCCTTTCCAAAGTGGGTTGACTGAATAAAAACAAAAATGAGTCTTCTGAGTCAGGATTTGGCAAACCATGGCCCACAGGTCAAATTTTACCCATCTCCTGCCCATAAAAACAGAAGTATAGAAATAGTATGAACCATGTGGAAAGGTAGAAGAGGAGTTTTTACAATATTTGAACTGTTAGAAAAAAAAGTCACAGGAAACTAGTTTTTAAGATATAAAATTAATTTGAAATGTAATTTTAAGTGCCCCTAAATTTCACTGGGTTGTACTCACACAGGGTCATATGTGGTTGTATTAGTCAGGGTTCTATAGAGTCTCAGAACTTGTGGAATGTCTCTCTATATGAAGGGAATTTTGTAATGACTTACAGTCTGTAGTACAAGTAACCCAACAATAGGCAACTGTAAATGGAAAGTTCAGGAATCTAGTAACTGCTCAGTCCCAAGAGGCTAGCTGTTTTCTGTAGAAGCTTGTCTTCTGTAGAAGCAGTGTGGCAAGAAGTGGAAGAAGAGTGAGCCTTCCTTTCAATGTCCTGTAGGCCTCTAGCAGAAGGTATGTCTCAGTTAAAGGTAGGTATCACCATGCCTGGATCTAGAACTTGCTTTGTCCCAGGCTGACCTTGAACTCAGAGATCAGCTCACCTCAGTCTCCTGGTATTAAAGGTGTGTACTACCTTGCCTGCGTCTAAGATTCTTATGGCCACTATGCCTCAAGATCTCCATGTCAAGATCCAGGTCAGAAACTTGTGTCTTCCAGCCTCAATATCTAAATGACAGATGGGCCTGCCATTTCTGGATTGTAGTTCATTCCAGATGTAGTCAAGATGACAACCAGGAATATCCATCCAATGGCTTAGATAGGATGTTAGTCTACAACAATACAGTGACAAAAAGTGTCCTGTGAAGCCTAACCAGTGTACCACCCCGACCTCTTTGGAATGTTCTGAATGAATATGCTAGGGGGAATTTAATGTTGCTGTTTGTGTCTTGTGCTTCTTAGTATTTTGAGGGATTTGGTTTGTTGGTGGTTTTGGTTTTATTTGTTTGTTTTGTCAACTTAACACAAATTAGCATCATCTGGGAAGATAGGGCCTCAAATGAGAAATTCCCTCCATCAGATTTGCCCGTAAGTGTGTCTTCTTGAGAAATGATTGTAAAGGGGTGGGGGGCAGACCACTTTGGACAAAACCGTTTCTGGATAATTGATTCTGAGTCCTGTACATGGTTGATCAAGCTATGGAGAGTTAACCAGTTGTCAGCTTTCCCTCCATTGCTTCTGCTTCTGTTCCTGCCTCTGGTTCTTGCCTTGAGTTCCTGCCTTGACTTAGCTCAGTGATGGATTGTGACATGGAAGTGTAAGATAAAACAAACCCTTTATTTCTCTAGTTGCTTTCTAAAATAGTGTTTATTATAGAACTAGAAATCAGACTAAGACCTGTCTCTTAAGAAAATAATTGAGAACCAATTGAGGATAGGAAAAGCCTGGGTAAATAAGCCAGCCATGGAGCATCATCCTTCAGGGTAAATGTCAGAGGTGTAAATGATATGATTAACAATTGTCTCCTGTAGAAGTGAGATCAGATAGAGCAAGACCCAATAGCCTTGGGCATCCTGAAGGTAGAAGTTAAAAAATGACAGATACTGATATTTAGAGGCCTGCAATAATGGTAGTTCAATTATTTGTTTCTTGTTCTAACTCCTGTTTTTGAGTGGGAGAGCTTTAGGGGCAAACAGAAGAGCCAAGTGCTCAATCTATCATTAGCATCAAAATACTCAGTTGATTATAAGAACTAGACATATTACTAGAGAAGTGATAAAGGGGAAAGAGAGGGAGAAAAAAATACTTAAGAGCAGTGTTTGGTTTTAGCTTCTATCAGTTGCTATAGTTTTCTTCCTGTGCATGGTAGTTCATTAGTTTATGTGCATCTCTCTATGCAATCATATCTCTTCTTTTTTTAATATTTATTTATTTATTATATGTAAGTACACTGTAGCTGTCTTCAGACACTCCAGAAGAGGGCATCAGATTTTATTACGGATGGTTGAGAGCCACCATGTGGTTGCTGGGATTTGAACTCAGGACCTTCAGAAGAGCAGTCAGTGCTCTTAACCGCTGAGTCATCTCTCCAGCATCTCTTCTTATAAAACCACCTACAATAATATGAAGGGATGCACTGTTGCTTCAGACTTTAGCATCTTCTTCTCATAATGAAACTCGACCACCATTGGTCACATAGTGTTCTTCTCGGGCTTCTGGAGTATTGACAACCTCATAGTCTTCACCCTACAACTTGCAGGTAAACACTTTCATAAGCCCCCATAATGGAGGAAGCATCCACTTGTCAAACAGATTTTGAGAACACTGCAGCTATTCACACTAATGACGCCCATAATGGCATTGCTACGTTCCTTCTTCTTCTGAATTTAATGCACACATCCCATTCTATATTCTCAGTTTATTGCCAGAACACTCATTGGCAATCTCACAGTCTCCTCTAAGCATAATTTTTAAACTTAAATTTATAAGTAACAGCCAGTCTCTGGCGTGACTAGCTATATCCTTTCATTACTATAATAAAAACTAACAACAAGAACAAAAGATTTCTACCACAGGAAGACACATGGCCAAATGAGTGAATTGTGAAGCCGTACATACTCATTTTTAAAGGCAGCTGGGTTCACATGAATTCACCTGCCTCTGAAATACGACTCTAATTTATTACTGATGGCATTCTTGGTGGCTCTGTTCTGGAACAATTTGTTCTAATTAAGAGCCCCTTGCCAACACTGAGTCACCATGAAGCCTGGAAGCCCCCCGAGACCAGCTTTCATTACACATTGTGCCCATTTCACACAAGTAGAACATTTTTACAATCATCAGATCCAATTTACATCTTTATAATATTGCTTCCCATCTGGGTGGCTGGGTTTTTGGGGTTTTTTTTTGTTTTTTTTTTTCCTTGAATTCTACCAAAACAGATATTTTGATTTCTTGTTCTGCACTCAGGGTGGAAAACCTGGAGCCTGCCCTGGAAAAAACAAAAACAAAAACAGTTCAACCTTCTCAGTTTTTAAAATAGGAAATCTGAATGGTTTGTAGTTGTTCAAAAACACAGGGTGAGATGACAGTGATGTGATACTGTTTCCAGTGAAGCTCTGTCTCACTGCTCTAGCTCTGACAACTGTTCTCCATGCAAAGCAGTGGTACTTAACCTTCCCAATGCTGCGACCCTTTAGTACAGTTCCTCATGTTGTGGTGACCCCCAACCATAAAAGGATTTAATGGATACTTCGAATCTATAATTTTGCTGTTATGGATCATAACGTAAATATCTGATATGCAAGAAATCTAATAGGGGCCCTAAAGGGTTTGAGACCCACAGGTTGAGAACCTCTGATTTAAAGCAGGTGCTGGGAGAACCAACAATATAATGACCTCTGCGCTTGTGACTCAGAGCAGCTGTGGCTGCCTTGGTAAGATCAAGCCAGTCAGCATCCTAGCACTGGTTAGGAAAGGAGTTCATGAACCCCCACCTCTGTCTAAGGAACAATGAACAGTTGATGGCTTAGGAACGGGGTGGGGGAGTCAGTGTTCTTTAAGGGTGTGACTCCCAGTCGGTTGACCACATCACAGTGGATATCTTCACACCCAAAAGTAAATAGCACAGACTGAAGTTGCTGGTTTACTGAATTAAAGGACACATGAAATTGGGGTTCTATAGGAAACTGGGACAGAAATTGGAGGAATTAAAAGGTTGAGTTGGGATGTATATGGATATGATCAAAACACATTTTTTTTATTTTCTATATATTTTTTATTTACATTCTGAATGATTTCTCCTTTCCCGGTTCCTCCCTCCCCGAAAGTCCCATAAGCCCTCTTCCCTCCCCCTGTTCCCCATTCACCCCCCTCTCGCTTCTGTGTCCTGGTATTCCCCTACATCCAGTCTTTCCATGACAAGGAGTCTCTCCTTCCATCTTCTTGGAAATCTATTGATATGTGAATTGTGTCTTGTGTATTCTGAGTTTCTGGGTTAATATCCCTTTATCAGTGACTGCATACCATGTGTGTTCTTTTGTGATTGGGTTACCTCACTAAGGATGATATTTTCTTTTCCAGTTCTGACCATTTGCCTAGGAATTTCGTGAATTCATTGTTTTTAATTGCAGAGTAGTATTCCATTGTGTAGATATACCACATCTTCTGAATCCATTCCTCCGTTGAGGGACATCTGGGTTCTTTCCAGCTTCTGGCTATTATAAATAAGGCTGCTATGAACATAGTGGAGCATGTGTCCTTACTGCATGCAGGGAAAGCCTCTGGGTATATGCCCAGGAGTGGTATAGCCGGATCCTCCGGGAGTGTCATGCCCAGTTTTCTGAGGAACCGCCAGACTGCTTTCCAGAGTGGTTGTACCAGCTTGCAATCTCACCAACAGTGGAGGAGTGTTCCTCTTTCTCCACATCCTCACCAACAACTGCTATCTCCTGTGTTTTTGATTTTAACCATTCTGACTGCTGTGAGGTGGAATCTCAGGGTTGTTTTGATTTGCATTTCCCTAATGACTAAGGATGTTGAACATTTCTTTAGGTGCTTCTCAGCCATTTGATATTCTTCAGGTGATAACTCTTTGTTTAGCTCTGTACCCCATTTTTAATAGGGTTATTTGGCTCTCTGGAGTCTAACTTCTTGAGTTCTTTGTATATATTGGATATTAACCCTCTCTCAGATGTAGGGTTGGTAAAGATCTTTTCCCAGCTTGTTGGCTGCCGCTTTGTCCTTTTGACAGTGTCCTTTGCCTTACAGAAACTTTGCAATTTTATGAGGTCCCATTTGTCAATTCTTGACCTTAGAGCATAAGCTATTGGTGTTCTGTTCAGGAAATTTTCCCCTGTGCCCATATGTTCAAGGTTCTACCCTAGTTCCCTTTCTATTAGTTTCAGTGTGTCTAGTTTTATGTGGAGGTCCTTGATCCTCTTGGAATTGAGCTTAGTGCAAGGAGATAAGAATGGATCAATTTGCATTCTTCTGCATGCTGACCTCCAGTTGAACCAGCACCATTTGTTGAAAAGGCTGTCTTTTTTCCACTGGATGGTTTTAGCTCCTTTGTCAAAGATCAAGTGACCATAGGAGTGTGGATTCTTTTCTGGGTCTTCAATTCTGTCCCATTGATCTACATGCCTGTCACTATACCAATACCATGCAGTTTTTAACACTATTGCTCTGTACTACAGCTTGAGGTCTGGGATACTGATTCCCCCAGAAGTTCTTTTACTCTTGAGAATACTTGTAGCTATCCTGGGTTTTCTGTTATTCCAGATGAATTTTTGAATTGCTCTTTCTAACATTATGAAGAATTGAGTTGGGATTTTGATGGGGATTGCATTGAATCTGTATATTGCTTTTGGCAAGATGGCCATTTTAATGTACTAATCCTGCCAATCTATGAGCATGGAAGATTTTTCCATCTTCTGAGGTCTTCTTTAATTTCTTTCTTCAGAGACTTGAAGTTCATGTCATACAGATCTTTCACTTGTTTGGTTAGAGTCACACCAAGATACTTTATATGGTTTGTGGCTATCATGAAGAGTATCATTTCTCTTACTTCTTTCTCAGCCTGCTTATCCTTTGAGCATGGGAAGGCCACTGATTTGCCTGAGTTGATTTTATATCTGGCCACTTTGCTGAAGTTGTTTATCAGCTGTAGGAGTTCTCTGGTTGAGTTCTTTGGGTTGTTTAAGTATACTATCATATCGTCTGTTTGATTTTAGTTTGGAGTTACGTTAGTAATTTTCTAAACCAGATTCAATCAGAAGGCAACCATTAGAACATTTTTTTTCTTTTTTTTTATTTATTTTATTTTATTTTTTTAATTTACATTCCAAATCACTTCCCCTTTCCCATTTCCTCCCTCCCCGAAAGTCCCATAAGCCCCCTTCCCTCCCTCTTTTCTCCATTCAACACCCTCTCGTTACTCTGTCCTGGCGTTCCCCTACATCCAGTCTTTCCAGGACCAGGGGTCTCTCCTTCCATCTTCTTAGAAATCTATTGATATGCGGATTGTGTCTAGGGTATTCCGAGATTCTGGGTCAATATCCCCTTATCAGTGACTGCATACCATGTGTGTTCTTTTGTGATTGGGTTACCTCACTAAGGATGATATTTTCAAGATCTGACCATTTGCCTAGGAATTTCGTGAATTCATTGTTTTTAATTGCAGAGTAGTATTCCATTGTGTAGATATACCACATCTTCTGAATCCATTCCTCCGTTGAGGGACATCTGGGTTCTTTCCAGCTTCTGGCTATTATAAATAAGGCTGCTATGAACATAGTGGAGCATGTGTCCTTATTGCATGCAGGTAAAGTCTCTGGGTATATGCCCAGGAGTGGTATAGCCAGAACCTCCGGGAGTGTCATGCCCAGTTTTCTGAGGAACCGCCAGACTGCTTTCCAGAGTGGTTGTACCAGCCTGCAATTCCACCAGCAGTGGAGGAGTGTTCCTCTTTCTCCACATCCTCGCCAACAACTGCTGTCTCCTGTGTTTTTGATCTTAGCCATCCTGACTGGTGTGAGATGCAGATAATTATGATACAGTAGGATTACACAATTAGAGACTTGAAGTAATTTAATACCCTCCTCATGTCTATCTTTCATAGTTAATAGAATGTTCAATCGATTCTTTAATCTCTTCAGAAGAGACAAAGCAATCTACACCTTGAATGTGTATAGTATCTTCCTTTAATCTTAGGAGATAACTCTGCTTCACATTGATCAAAAAAGTCTTTACTCTCATGTAAAGATGAGCCTTTAGTTTCTCATCAAAACTAAAGTTTCTTTAAGGATGTAGAGAATTCCCAAGTCAAATTGAGCAATAGAATTTTAGTGTAAATATCAGTTGTCTTTGGTAACCTACTTCACGGTTTGGGTCTAGGGAAATGGCCCATTGGAAAACCATTTGCCAGGCAAGCATGAGGACCAGAGTTGGAAACCCCAGAATCTATATGGATATCTTGCATGAGACAGAACAGAGGTTCTCTTGTGCAAGTTAGCTGGCTATACTGACCGAGTTAGTGAGCTTTGGCTTCAAATAAAAGAAAATGCCTCAAAATATAAGTATAAGAATCAAAGAAGACATGAATGTCGGTTTCTGGTTTACAGATGCACAATATATATTCACACACATGAAAACATACACATACACACACACATACACACACATACACATGCACACATGCATGCCCACACACATGTTCTCCACTTCTTTAGTATTTAAACTATGAACATGAAACATTATATTATCACATTACATTATTTATCTTTAATTTTTATGGGGTGCCAGCAGGAGGTCTCAGAAGGTTAAAAAATAGTTGTCCTAAGCTTTACAACTTGAGTTCAATATCCCAGGACCACCATGATTAAATAAGAGAATCAACTCCCACAAGCTGTCCTGGGACTTTCACATACACACAGAATAAATGCATTTTTACCAGGAAGGAAATCTCTAGTCAGTAACTAGGGCAAGAGCTTTGTAGATCTCTTTAGGCATAAGCAGGACAAGGCTGGTCTTCAATTTCGGTGCAAAACTTGTAAGAATGTTTTCCATGGTAGATAGCCCCAACCTGGACCTGCACTTCAGAGAAGGAGCTCAGGAAAGGGGTGGGGATGGGGAGGTGATGGAATAGGACTGTATTGTTAGAGCTGTCACAAGGGACATGGCTTGGAGATGTACTATCATCTCAGATACCTCAGTGGCCAAAAACAGGTTAAATCTCTGCCTTTCTCCTATCTCTCAGGCAGTTCTGTAAGACTTACAAAGCATACAATATGCAAAATTATCAGGTCTTTCTGGGAATAATTAGAAATTAGAGTTGTGTTAGGACATTACTGAATAATCCATAAGTAATTTGAAAAGCACAGTTGAAAATAAAATAGGTAAACACTTAATCACAACTTGAAGGTGTCATAAGGCCTCTAGCAGTGAATAGGTTTTAGACTATTCAAATTCAAGTGATAAAGAAAAGAAAAGAAAAGAAAAGATTCCCAATAAACAGATCCATTCCTGGCTTTTAAGTTGGTCGACTGATATTTGAAATGTGATGAAAGCCTACATCCAGTGGCTAGTTCCTCCTCCATCATGGCAGAGGGTCTGAGGGGCTTCTGAAGGCCTATTCCCAATGAACTGCCTCCATGGTGTCAGCAAGTGATGGAGCAACACTGTAAAAAGCCATGAGCATTTGCACTTTAAGAAAAAGCATTCAGGGAAGGATGAAATGATAAAAACCCTGCACAGAGACTGGGTGTTATCCAGTAGAGGAACGAAGATTGAAGCAACAGCAGCAGGTGCCTGAAGGAAGCCACTGTGTGAGAGCAGCCCTTCAGGACTGCACACGAAACTTCCCGGAATAGAAGAACACAAATAGGCCTCCTCTGGAAACTGTTGCCGTCAGTCCAAAGCCAAATGGCCATATTTGCAGGAACCTTGATCTGCTTGCTGGGATAATTTTATTTTGTTGAAAGGCAAGCTCATCTCTTCTAATGCACTCCCCAGGTAAAACCAGAGTGGAGCCAGCTTGGCAAAGTAAGCACCATACTACGGTCTTTGCAGACGATCAGTCTAAGGTCAGCAGTGGCAAGACAGGGAGAGTGGGAAAGTCAGCCCCTTCCAAGGATGGTGCATGAGATTATGATAACAGCCAATGGCTGGGCTTTTGACCTCACAAAATTCTCCAAACAACTTCAAGGCATTTCACAATGCTGGCCACAATCACATGACCATAAAAAGGGCAATAAAAGGCTTGCAAGAAAGTCACCCGATTACAAGCACTTCCTCTGGGTCCAAGAAATAAGATGCATTGATAATATTGAACCATGTTATATGGGCACTTCATACAGTGCCAGAGAGGAACAGAAAAAATTAGTGAGCTGGTCTGGTCCTGGACATAAGAAAGAGAGCAAGAAAGAAGTACCTCTCCTTGGTGTCTCCTGTGTTTCTTATTTGCCACCAGACATCACCTTGACAGATTTATTTAAGCAATAAACATTTATTGAGCTCTAACTACTTGCTCAACAATGGACAAGGTCTGTGCTAAAGTTGACTTGATATGATGACATGATCCTTGACCTGTTTGACCTCGTGTTTTAGCAAGAAAGCACAAACCTCTAAAAAGAAAAATGAATTAGATTTCACTAGTTGAAAGGTATAAAAGAGAGAGATCAGGTAGTCTTGCTGGAGCCCCAGATAAATGGTCAAGATGTTCTTCAAATGAGAACTGACATTTAGGCTCTGTCAATTTCATCTGTAGTTTTTTTCCAAAAGATTTATGCAGTAGGAATGCAAAGAAACTTGTACTAAAAAAGACCAAAATTGCAAAGTTATATTTATATGGGCAGGTCTAACCTGTAGCCCAGCATCTCCATTTGCCTCAGGACAGCTATGAATTCAGCTCAACATAAAATTATAAAGTTACTCAAAACCTTGAGGTGTTTTGTTTATAACTAAATTGCATAGTTATTGAGCATGAAGTTTGGATATGATAATGTGCAACATAGTGTCAAAAGGTTAGACACGCCCATTGTGAGAATGATGGAAGTAATATTATGTCCAAGTAACAAAAATGGTTCTGTATTGATTGTAATATATCAGACGTATAGATGAGCAGCTGAGGGAGAGCCAGGGGTCCAGTTGTGAAATGCTATCAGAATTGGAATCATAGTAAGGCTCTTTCTTTCCAGTGACGGAGACTAAGGTTTTCTGCCAAAGAATGGGATGATCTGGGTAAAGCAGACTCCTGAGACAGAGATGAGATGGCAAAGCAGAAAACATCTTGTATTGTCCCACAGCTGGGAAAACCATTCCTGTTGAAGCTTGACAGCATTCTTTGTTTAGAATGTTTGTCCCTCAATAATCAATAATATGTTTGCTGTCATAACTTTAAAAATAATGAAAAGCTACTTGAAAATAAGAAAACACTCTTCAGACAGGACTATAATGTCTCTTTACTGTTGGCATTTATTCAGGCAATAAATATTTTATCAGGGCATGACGTTGCAACCATCTGTTCCATTTATGAACTTTAAATCCTTCCTTTTGCAATATGAAGTGTGGAATTCAAGTCGAAAAATAATAGACAATAGAATTTGTTTGTTAAAAAGCTAGAGCCTGGGGAAATCCAGTGAGTAAACCTGAATAGAATACACTTTCTTGGTGAGAATGCTCAGCCCGTGGGCTGGAGGCATGGTAACTCTATCCTTCCCCATTTCTATACACATCCTGTCCTTAAAAGTCCCTCATTTGCACTCCAGAGTCCTAGTAAAGAGCTTCTTGTTTAAAATTGGGCTTCAGTGATAGCTCACACTGTCACTGTAGAAGATGACTTATCTTTTTAGAAGAAGCAAAATATTGTCAGAATTAGTTCACATCCTTTTGGCAGCACCTTGAAATTGGGTAATCTGTGAAAATGGTGGGATTTTTTTTGTGGATGCTGTTCAACTATTTTCAGAGTAATAAGATGCCCAAATATATCCTAAATGTTGAGCGTATGTAGGCAAAGATAAGGGATCTGTGCAGGCAATTTACTGGAAATACTTCTCCGAATCTCAGCCTAAGAAGACCAGAAAAGACCTGGTTTGTTTCCAAACTTTCGTTTAGGTTTTTATGCCCCCTAGTGGGCACTTAGCATTAATGCAGTTACAAAATCGTAGATAATTCGGCAGCCTTTCCTTTTGTTTAATTGAATTCAGACTCTGTAATCACTAATATATGACATTGAGGTTCCCTTAACTGTTACAATAATGTTTTAAATATGATTGAGCCATACTAGTAACTTAGCCAGAAGACCTCAAGCCATGAAAGAGAATCTTCAGTTTAAATGTTTTTATTTCATTTTGTTTTTCAACTCTCACAGACTCAGCTATAGAGTGGTTGTCCAGCATGGATGAGAATTTTCTTCTCCTCAAATCAAATGAGAAGGTCTAGGGAAAGGGAAAAATGAATTGAAGAAGCACTATAGAGGGTCGACACTGCCCCACTGAACTTTATTCATGAATTCCCTGAAAGTCTATTTTCTTTCACTAAAGACCTCTAGTTGTGAAAGAGAATCTTCTAGTTTCCACTTTGATATCATAGAGGTTGAGAGTGTTAGTTTTCTAAACAAAAAGAAAAAAAGATTCTAAAATATACTTTTTAAAGAATAATAGCTCATAGATTGGCTGAAACAAAAGATACCACACAGTTCTTGAAATAATGTATGCGAAGTTCTCAAGCTATGTAAGACAAGATGATTGACTCTTTGGAAAAAAAAATAGATAAGAACAAAGACATTGATACTTTTAGGCAAACACTGATTTCAAAATGTCAAAGACCAATCTTACCACTATGAAATTAATACCAGGGCCCCTCTGGCAAAAAAGTTCTGTCCCATAAGCAGGTGTTATATGGCAACACTTTAAAAAGTCATTTGCTATTTGCAAACATAGCAGCCACTATAAAACCTATCCATCACACCATGATCCTTCTAGATTGCAAGCTGATGGCAAAAAATCCATGAATAACATAGCCACTGAGATCCTAAGGGACAGAAATATTAGTTAATAAGTAATCCAGTTTCCAGGTCAGAAGAAACTGTATCTCATACCTCTTGGATCAGCACTCAAGCCAAAAAAGAAAAGAAAAGAAAAGAAAAGAAAGAACGAAAGAAAGAAAGAAAGAAAGCCCTCAGATACAAAATCAAAATCAATCATTCAATCACACACACACTCAGAGTGTGTGTGTCTGTGTGTGTGTGTGTGTGTGTGTGAGAGAGAGAGAGAGAGAGAGAGAGAGAGAGAGAGAGAGACTTCCACCATGATATTATACATATTATGTACTTTCATCTAATTTTTGAAGAAATCAATCCATCTTTCAAATATGCCTCCAGGAACTGACTTGTGCCCAGATGAAGTTGTTTTTAATTTAACTAGTTTAGTGGTTGATACACAGTAATGGACCCAGCACTTGGATCCAAGAGCAGACTTGACTCTTTTGGACTTTATTACATCCACAAGGGCTCCAGCCATTCTACTTCTCATACCTAGCAACATGTGACTTTCCATCACAGAACAGCAAAAGAGTGAGGATGAGATTGAGCACTGAGATCATTTTAATATCGACACTTTCTTCCTTTGGAATGAAAATCCCTTCTATGTGCATGATTGGTTTTTAAACATCACTCCTGTCTCCTCTCTCAGTATCCACGGAAAATAGATTTGTAAACCATGATTTTTTCTAGGGACGTTACCCATTACAATGTTTTGTATTTGTTGTTTAAATGTGTGTGTGTGTTCTTCATATTAGATAAGCAGGAAAAATAAAAACCATCTGAATAAAATTAGAATCCTACCAATGGAGAGTTCAAAACTATGTAAAAACTTTCGACTTTTTGCGATCTCTAAGCTGTTAAATTTTTGTGAAAAATGTCAAATGGTGAAATTAAATGTATATGGATAAAATTTTATTTACAATATGTTGTGCGCAAAAATTGCCAACACTTTCCAGCCTATAAAAAACACAAAAATGGTAAGATTAATAGATAAACAAATAGATGATTGATTCATGCATATGTATATACAGATGTATATGCATACATAGATAAATAGAAAATAAATATATACAGATTCACTTGAGTTCTTTGCTTGACTAATTATATTGTACTGTTTGGAGCCTTGAATAAGTAAGGGATAAGAATGAAATTAAGGTACTTTACACGAAACTTCAACCATGGTTGAAACTGAAGTCTTTGGTAACCAGAATTTAAATATGTCTGATTGTGGCATGTGTGGTTTCATGTGCTAGGCAAAGCACTCCTGGTCTGTATGCAGAACAAAGGTTATAGTGAAGTAATTGATGCAACATGAATGAACGAAAGCTGCTAGAAATGCTTCTGAGTTGTTACCAGTTTGATTTTGAGCCAGTGTTTGTATTGCAATGTTCAGAATCTTTTTACTGAACCCCACATCCAGTTATGCAACCTCACATGTAGTCTTAAATTTTTATGACCCCCCCCATATGTGGTCACGTCACACGGTTGAAAAGTTGGGCAATAATTAATGCAGTACAGACATTCTGTTGGAGCAATATGAATTGTGGTAGATTACCTGGACTGCTGGTCACCCACAAACACTAAGAATGAGTAACTGGAGAATCAAAGCATTGAACAGAGCCCCAGTGGAGCACTCAAATGCACTAGGGTCAGTCATGCACTGTCATGGTCACTGGTCCTTCCATGGCCAGTTTCTCTGCAATTCCCACCTATAAGTTGACACAAAATGTTTTCTCACAAAGGCCATGTTAATAAGGGTGATCATTTCCTAATAAATACCTGAAAATACAGTGTTCTTTCCCAGGAATAAGCACTTAGACCTCTATTATTAAATAAGAGAAAACTGTATGCACTTGCCCATTATACAGCAAGAGCTTGCTTCATGCTAAGACATAAAGTCCAACAGCTCCCGCTTTGTCAACTTTATTTTATGAAGAATGAAAAGTAAAGAGAAAATATCAGACTGAAGACACAGTTAAGCAAGATAACACCTGTCTATCATACAAAATGTCTTTGGTTCAATCTCCAGTACCACAGACAAGACTAAAAACATAACTATTATATCATTTATGGATAAGCAGTATGAAAATTATCAAATGGGAAATTGTTATGGAACATAGAGAATGGAGTAAGAATTCTGTGGACAAGGTGGATGAGAAAGAGCCATTGGAACGAAGACATTTAATTGCCACCTAGTGAATGACCTAGAGCTACACACAATGGTCAGTGTGTCCACAGGACAAGGAGTGTGGCAGTGACTGAGATAAAGTAGACAAGAACTAAGCAGTCATTGTTTCACCATAGGCTAGAGACAAAGGGGATGAGTTTCAATTTGCTTTAGTTCCCAACTCCTTTAGAAAGCTAAGATAAAGTTCCAACCGGTCAGTATCTATTTTAAAAGCATGGCTCTATTCCATGCATTGTAGCATGGTGACTATGGAAAGTATAGATTAGTTCCTCTGTCCATTGGTAGGTGGTGAATTATAAGGTGAGTAAAGAGACCTAAGTGGGTTTCTAAATGTCTTAGTCACAAGGAGTAACTGAGAAATAAGATGTGACTAATAGGGGCAGGTAGTCCAGTCCATATTAGAATAAGAATCTAGTGGCATTAGGATGGGAAAGTTCTGCTTAACTATACATGGCAAACTATGAAAACTGACTTGAGAGCTGGCATAGGAAGTGGGTAACAGAAGAGTCCTGTTCTGTCTAGTTTTAAACTTCATGGGATCATATGGAAAAGTCACCAGTGAGGTTATAAGTGAAAATTAGGGTATCCTCTGCCTAGTCTTAAGATGTGGGATTAATTGAAATAACACAAGAACAAGGTCTGTATGAAGAACATAAGAAGATTTCGAACTGAGGTATAAATTATATCAAGCTTTAGAGATCAGATGAAGGGAAAGAAGCCAGAAAAGATGAGAAAGTAGGACCCAGTGAGGTAAGACGGTGACTAACACTAAAGCAAAGGACAAAGTGTTTTTGAGACCAGACAACGACTCACACACAAGCACCAGACTGGGTAAGGTTATCATGAGAAATGGCCATCAGTTGTCACAAGTGAAGGTTAATGGGAATCCTGCAACGCTTGTTTTTAAAATGACTGGAGCTGATGAAAACCGTGTGATGTGATGCCCTACTTTTTCCTGCTCAAATCTCATCCCCCATCCAATGCTGAAAAATTCAGCGGAAAAGTGTGTTACCTAGACTATAAATTCCAGTATAGAAATATTGACTATTAAATAAATGTTTAAAATAGACCTATGCCACATGATATAGAAGGTAAGAAGAGCTTTCATGACATCATTGGACTTTAACTGTGCTCTAATCTGAGAGGTTTCTAAATGGTATCATCATTTTCTACAAGTTTGAAAGGGAATTTTTGTAAGTTTATATTCACAATTTCTCACTTATTAGTTGGACACCTTGTGTATTTTAGTCATGAACTAGACATGGAGACATTTCCCAAGTATCATTTGACCTAAAGCAAAGAAAAAAAGAACTAATTATATCAGGAAGAAGTGTGACTTATGACAATTCTTTTTTTCTCTCACCCAGGTATGGCGACATGGTACCAAAAACCATAGCAGGGAAGATTTTCGGGTCCATCTGCTCTCTGAGCGGAGTCTTGGTCATTGCGCTACCCGTGCCTGTGATCGTGTCTAACTTCAGTCGAATCTACCACCAAAACCAACGAGCGGACAAACGAAGGGCACAGAAGGTAGGTGCTGAATGCTGTGAAAGCAAGTGTTACCATCTATCGCTTTTTATAATAAGCTACAAAATCCTTGCCACTCATTCAATACTGGACTAATGATGAAAAGACCTTAGCATCTCCACAGCTTAAAACAAAGAATTGGGTTTTAGCCAATGAGAAAGGACTTTGAACACGATCACACTACTGGTCCATTGTCTGTCTAGAGATGGAGACTCCCAGTGAGCTACACCTCTACAGGCACGGACTGGATGAATCGCACTCTGTCTCACACAGCCTCTCTTGAAGTGACCCCAAACTCTGGCACCTCTGCTGCCTTAGCCAAAGCAGATTAACCATGGGCAGAGAATGGCCACAATGAGGTAGGAGGTAGAAAGCAAGAAGTAATTGTGAACAGTGCTAATAACCATTTATTCATACATATATGCTTAAGAATTATTATTAAAGTCCTATTTCTAGATCTGATCATTTAGTTCTTCTTCTTTAGAAATCAGGCTGCTTCCAAAAAAAAAAGGGGAGGGGGACTGGTAATAAGAACCAAGATGTGTATCTCAGCTATTTTGCTCACTTTAGAGAGGAAGTAAGAAAATCGTGAGAATTTGGACTTAAGTTTTCGGGGGAATTGTTTTTGTTTTTGTTTTTGTTTTTGTTCTTACCTAGCCCAGTAGTTTCCCGTGTCTCTGCACTTTGTGCCAATTATTTAATCCCTCCAAAAATATTCCACTATATACTTATATGTAAAATGGAGAAACAGTAAGATTATGATAACATGCAAAAGTATATAAATCTGTGTAAACTTATAGTTAACCTACAATAACATTAGCAACATTTAATATTTACTGATGACTTATTTTAGACTAGGCAATGGTATAAGGTCCAAGTAAATGATTTATATAGTCCTCACCAAACTTTAGGATTTGGTTGCTATCATTCTTCCCATTTAATGGGTGGGAATCCTAAAGTTTCCAGCAATCCAGGAATTCTAATATCATGTTAACCAAAAAAGTTCAAGAGCAACCCTTCAGTGTAAGCCAGTCTGAGTGGGGGCAGGGCAGATCTCAGTTATTTGCTACATTCTGTGTCCAATAAAAAACAACATCTGATCTATACCTTGGTGTCCTTTCTTAGCCCCTGTCTATTGGAGCCCTCTTGATACTTACTGAGAAGATACCATGCAAATTCAAATTAGAGTCTAATTTTCATAAAACACTTAACTCTGGTGTTGCATGCTTCTCTGGCAAACTGGATGAGTATGAGTTCATGTGCCTTTTCTCATTTGGATAGCCACCTTAATAGTCAGGGCCCTTTGTTCAGAAATCACTTTGGAAATCCTTCTTGATGCTTCTGCTCTATTTACAGAGTGCTGCATTTCCAGTATTTTTCATTCCCACTGCATTTTTTTCTCCTTTCCAGAATGCATCTCCTTTTTGTAAGTGCCAAAACTCCATTCATAGCTATGTTTCATTGGGTGTGCAGTCTAGATAATTCTGTGCACCTGCAGGCCATCACTAGCAATTTATTGCAGTTCACTACTAGCTTTGTGGCTGGTCCCATCATGGAGTTAAAACATGGTTGTCGTCAATATGTAGTACCAGTAAAGTAGAAAACCTCATAAGGTAGCCCTTGGATAATTTCAGTGATTCCATATAAGTACAGGCATGTTCCACAGAGATCTCCTTTATGACCAATGTCAGAGAGCATTTTCCTCCAGTTTGTTCAGCCTTGGACTACTTGCTTTAAGGAAATCCCCCCATTGGTGAACAATTATCTAGCTTCAAATTACTATCCAGAGCAGTAATAAATATTTTAGACAGCATTTATGCATATTATTAATAATCTAATAGGCTAGAAATGTTAAGAAAGAGAAGGATATAGGAAAGGAAGAAAGGAGGAAGACAGGCAGGCACACTCTGCCATTCCCTTCTCTTGCAGGGCACATTTGGCCAAGCCGAGCTGTAAGTACTGATTTCAGGTTCCTCTATAAGGGGATTTTCATGTGGCTCTAAGCACACAGGCACTCAGAGACAGTCTGAAATAGCAGTTATCCTCCAAGAAGATTAACTCCTACGTTTACTTGTCTCCATTCTATGTCTTTTGTTAGCGTAAGAACTACTCACAGAAAAACAATCTGAAGCACAAATAGGATTTTATTTTTTTAAAGTCCTAATGTGTCTGTGTGTGTGTGTGTGCATGTGTGTGTGTGTGTGTGTGTGTGGTGTTTTCTGCAAAGAATATCATGTATAATGATAAAAAACACATCTTTAAAGAACACCTTTAAAATACTAGAATTTCCTAAAAGCCAGTAGTCTAAATCTGAAACACGCTAAAAGAAAGCACATAAGTGTGATCTCTACAGAATGTGCCGGTACCTTCATGGGCTCACTGGTACTCACTCAAGGGCTACCTTGTGAGCATTTATTTACACTTGATGAACAAGACGCTGTACATTGCCAACATGTTTAAGCTCCCTGATGGGATGAGCTACAAAGCTAGAAAAGTGCTTAAAAGTATTTGTGGCTAAATAAACTAGAAGACCAAAATTAAATAGATGTGATATTATAAAGTAAAATAATTGAAAAGTATACTTCATGCATGATTTTTTATTTTCAAGTTCTTTTTATATCCCAAAGGTCCACCATGACACAATGAATTTTATATGTGACTATTAGAGAAATTGACTTAATAAAGCTAGATAAAACAACCTAATATAGCATTTCAGTAAATATCCTATGATCAATAAACTGAGCATAATTGCAAGAACAAAATGTATATTAAATAAAATACATTACCACGTAGTTTTTCCTACCTTCTGGGATATTAAAACCAAAACAGACTAATCTTTCATTATACTAAGATGATTTGTATTAATCTGGGTCTGGAGACTGAATGACTCGGTAGGTATCACAGTTGTGCTCTCTCTCTCTCTCTCTCTGTCTCTCTCTCTCTCTCTCTCTCTCTCTCTCTCTCTCTCTCTCTCTCTCTCACACACACACACACACACACACACACATACACACACACACACACACACACACACACACACACACACAAAATAACCAATAATTCAACCAAGCAAGCAGTCTTTCAGTAAGAATTTAATAAAAAGCAACACTCAAATGGACCAAGTAAAATAATATTATGAAATCGTTATTTTCTGTGCTTAGGTCTGTAGCTGACTCCAAGCTAAAGCAAGGGAGAAAATATACATTGCATGTGTGGAAGAGATTTCCTGTCTGTACAGTCAGGGGATTGCCCTATCTTGACCCTTCCACACACCAAGCCCTCTGTCTGCTTTTCCTAATATCCCCACCTTTAAAGGAAATGCACCATTTACTCCACTCTTCTCAAGCCTTGATAGTCTTTACTTAAAGTCTTGGGACTGAAGATAGGCATAAAATGGGACATCTCCTCTACCACAACTACTGGACACTGCATCTTATTAGACTCATTTTGCATCCAGTTATTCAAGAATCATTTATTGACTAGATTTTATTTGCCAGAAGAAAATCTTAATTGGTAGAATGTCAGATCATAAGAGTGATATTTTGAAGCAAGAGGCTACTCTGTTTTAAAATATGAATAAGACTACATAGTCATCTGCCTGTTCAACACTAACTCGACTGTATCATATAACAATGATGAGTATAACTTAAGCAAAGCAAGGCAACTGCCTTTATCCAGGGTTTCTAGTATGCCATGGGTGATTTTACTGTGACATCATAATCACTTGAAGGTTATGTCATTATGTCAGTTTTATAGAGACTTTGTGTGTGTGATCAGAAATCTATTGATTAAATCCCAAGACCAGAAAATTTTAGCATTATTCAAATATGAAGATGATATATATTTACATATGTGTATCTATACACAATATATACAAATACTTAAACATATTAAATAAATGTTTTTATATGTATACATATGTATGCATTATATGTGTATATTTTAATTTCCCTATATATACTAGAATGCTAATATTATATAGATATAGATATATAGATATATGTCTGTATATATAAATGTCCTCTCCTCTGATGCCCACTTACATGTTTCAATGCTTATCTCTCCTAGTTGTGAGTCCTTTTGTTGGCTGTTTATTTCACTCATTCACTTTACTGAGCGAAATCCCAGCACTGTACCTGCCAACGCTGCCCTCCTGGGATTACCCAGACTTCAGAGCTGGGAAATGCACACAGACTAAGACACTGTCTTCCACTTTCATCTTGGGTTGATGTGGCTTGTTTCATTTCTAGGACAGCTATTTTCCTTAGCAAATGGAAACAGTCCAATAAACTCCTTCAGACCTTCAAAGCTGACAAAGCTTCGAATCCTACATCCACATGGACCACTTGAGCATTAAATGAATGAAACAGCCTGCAGTGTAATGTCTGGAAGACATGGTTTAGGCAGGGAGTATGGGAGCCAATATTTAAGCAGTGATGAATTATCTCCGATTAGTAAAAAGAGAGACATTCTCTTGATCCCTAGGTTGCCTAGGATACTTTCGTTTCTTTTAAGTATTGAAAATATTTGATTTCAGTAACACTGTGGTTCAAAACATTTACTAAAACCTCATCCTAATTTGCATTCTCACTCCTGGCGTTTTGCCACTGGAAGAAGCTGCTATTTTCTACAAGATACAAGCAGGGGACAGAAAGGACTATTCTCTCTTAACTTCTCATTACACAGCAAGTATTGCCATGGCTGTCATACTGAGTAGGTCATAAGAAAAGTGAGTTTCTGAAGTAACTTTGTAAAATAATCTCCTTCAATTACCTGCTGAAACCAAAGCTATAATCACAGATGGTAAAGGCTAGTTTTCAACAGGTATTTGGTATGGCACTCCACAGGATGAGTTAAGCCAATTAACTCACAGTGTTACAGCAAACTGAGAGAAAAGTCGTGGCTGAAATTAAGACAAGTGGACTGGTGCTACTTTTGCTAATACAGTACCTGGCTTAACAAAAAATGGCTTCTCTGTCTTTAAAACAATTATTTTACAGATTAGGACTCTATATGTATTGTGAGTTGCTACTATTTATAGACTTCCTATTATGCGGTGAAAGACACGTCATTGTCCTATTCTGGACAGACAGTGGTTTTGGTTATGGCATACGACTCAAAGAAAGAAATCAGTATTGCTCAATATTGCTGCCTAATGCTGAGAGAATGACATGGGAGAGAGAAGCAACTATGCCGTGGGAAATGTAATATGCAAGGTAGTGGGGGATGGGAGAGCAGAGAAAATGGTAGGAGGGGAAAGGAACAAAATCCAGAAGATGGACAGGAAGGGGTGTGAAACAGCAAAAGAACAAGAGGGAGAAGGTGAACCAAATAAGGCAATGAGTGTTTGAGGAGCTTAAAGGATTGGAATCACAATAAGCACTTTCTGGGAATCAATAGGTAAATTGCTTGTTTGTAAATGATTAGGGCAATTCTAGGTAATTTCCCAACGTGCTTGTCGTTGCCATTGTTTTGTTGAGTAGGGACTGAAATGTTAGCACTGCCTCAAGCTTTTGAAGATAAAAGTCTTTTTTCTACCTTCCAACTTAATTCTCCAGTACTGGCTCAATATGTTCAGTGATCTCAGCATTCCACTGACAGCAGAAGTGAAATTTGTCGATTGTCCACATTACCCACAAATGATCTTGATACAGTACATGATTTTTAAACGGGATCGACATGCTGAAAAGCATAAGCTTAAGGGTGAAGAAAGAAAGAGTAGGCCTGAAGCCATGATGATCAGTGAAGTTCTCATGCATGGGACTGTTCAGCACTGCTCTCCAGGAAGGAGATATAAAGGGGAAATTCCATAAAACCTACATACACACACACACACACACACACACACACACACACACACGCACTCACGCATGTGCACATGCACACATACACACACACCCTTTGATACAAAAATAAGTCTACCATCAAAAAGTTATCATCATGCTCGAAGCAAGCAGCCTTGCTTCCAAAGGCTACTTTAAACTTTTGATTGGTGACGTATGCCTGTGATCCCATCATATAACAGATGGCTATCGGAGGCTAAGGAATACAGTGACAGCCATAGGCCAGCCCCAGCTATTTAGTGTATTCAGGGGCCAACCTTGGTTACCTGCCTCAAAGTAACAACAAATAAGAGTTAATTGTGGTGAATCGTGCTGTGGCCCCATCTTTTCAGAAGCCTGAAGCAAGATCACTAATTTAAGGCTAACTTCCTCCACTTAACAAAACCCTTTCTCAAAAGTATTAAAACACAGTGACTGAAAAGATGGATCAGCAGTTAGGAGTACTTGCTGTTCTTCCCTAAGACTGGAATTCAATTCCTACCATTCCAATCAAGTGGATCAAAGCTACCTGGAATTTCAACTCCAGGGGATTTGGCATAATTACATTATTTCCCTCCTCCTCTTTTCTTCTTCCAACTCCTTCCATGTGCCCTCCCTCTAATCTTTCAAGCAAACAAACCCCCAAATGTCCTCTGTTCCCAGCCAAATTACAAAGCAGAAAAGACTGGAGATGTAACTCAGCAATAGAGAATGAGCCCCCCATGCAGAACACCCTGGCTTCAATCCTCAGTACTTAACAAACTAGTCAATAGTTGACTAAATAAACCATGCTTCCTTTGAACGGAGGCATATCACATAGCCATATAATTTGTAGTAGTGTCTGCATGTGCTCCTGGATGAAGTTCTCAGATGTAGACATTGAATAAACTGCAATAGAATGTGAGCTGTGTTCTTTCAGCTGTATAATGATGTGTGTGCACATCTTGGGCTTATGACAGGAGACACAGCAGCTACTGGCTACAGAGCATGTCAGCCCATAGGCCAGAGTACTTACCTTGTGTGCGTGTCTTTGTAAAATTGGCATTATTTTTCATAGGCACACATTCCCTTTCCATTTTTAGAATGGAAATAATTTTTTTTAATTTTACACAAAAGAGTATACTTGAGCCTCAAGGTAGCACAGATATGAATTGTTCATAAAGGGAATGGTGGGCCTCTTAAAGTAAATTTGTAAGAAGTTTCCTGGACAAATCATCCCAAGTGCTTTGGTGCATAAGCTTGTTTTTTTGTAAAACTATTTTTAAATATTTATTTGTTTATTTATTTACATTTCAAGTGTTATCCCCTTACTGGGTTCTCCCCCTTCCAGAAACCCCCATTCCATCCCCCCTCCTCCTGCTTCTATAGGGTGTTACTTCTCCCACCCACCCAATCCCTCCTCCCCACCTTCAATTCCCCTTCTCTGAGGCATCTATCAAAACTTCTTAGGACCAAGGAGTTCTCCTCCCATTGATGCCTGATAAGGCCGTCCTCTGCTACATATTTGGCTGGAGCCATGTGTACTCCTTGGTTAGTGGCTTAGTCCCTGGGAGCTCTGGGGTGTCTGGTTGGTTGATATTGTTGTTCTTTCTATGGGGTTGCAAACCCTTTCAGCTCCTTTGGGCCTTTCTCTAACTCCTTCATTGGGGACCCCACACTCAATGTAATGGTTAGCCACGAGCATCTGACTCTGCTTGTTAACCAGGAGCCATAAAGAGTGGTCCCCAGAATGTGCAAGGTGGGAGGCAGGCTCCTTCCATGATGGTCAGAAGGTAGTCATGTAGCAGGAACTGTAAAGAGAAAATAAGTTGGAAAGTCAGCCAACCATTTGCTGTTCTGGGGAATACTGCACTGATGATGTCATTGAAACTAACCAATTGAATGAGCATCTGAAATTCTCCAAACAGAAGAGCAGTCTGTGGGAAATACTTTGAAAGTTTAAATAGTCTTATATGTCCATCAGGATAGACTCACTTCTTTCTTCATCTGAACAGCATCAAGACTGAAATAGAAATCAGATGAATAAATATTTGTGTAGACCCTTGGGAACAACTTACCTAATTTCAGGGATTTCAAGATTCTGTAATACTGGGATCCACTTTGGTCAATTCAGCAGCATAATTATAAAGGAAGAAATTAGGCAGGGTCTACACGTGCTCCTGAGTAGTGAATTTAGAAAGGGAGAAGGAGTGAGGGAGAGGGGTAATGGGAGGGAAGGGGAAGGGAAAAGGAGGGAGGAAAGAAGAGAGGAAGGGACAAATGAAGAACAAAGGAAGAAAGGACAGAAGGGAAAGAGCTAGAAATGAAGGCATGGGGGAGTAGAGAGAGTTAAGCTAACCAGATAGAGGAGGGAGGAAAATTCACAACTGAGTCCTGGAAACAAGTTACTAATTTACAAAAAGAAACCAGTGACTTAAACAAGAATTGGCAGCTGCTTTGGTGGGCCTGCGGCTTCTCCTTCACTAAGTTACTCAGATCGCAGTAACTGTAAATGCAAGTCAAGTGACACTGTTACTTTGCTCCTGACAAAACTGAAAGAAGAACGCAGTGACTTGATATACGACGTGCACATCAACATACATCATACCCACAATAATAAAGACTATTTCTTCAAGGAGTTTATTCTCCGACTTATAAATGGGATTCAGTAATGCTCACAGGACATTTGTTTTTTCTCTCCTGTAGAAAGCGAGGCTGGCCAGGATCCGGGCAGCCAAAAGTGGAAGCGCGAATGCCTACATGCAGAGCAAGCGGAATGGGCTGCTGAGCAACCAGTTGCAGGTATAGCCAGGCCCTTTGCTTCTTTGTAACCTCGAGCGCATCAGCATGATGGTCATTTGGTTCCACTTAACCATATGATTTTATTGCGGGCGCTTATGAAAAGGACTACTGGAACAACAAAGTGTCATTTTTACAACTTTCCAGCCTACGTCCTACTTGCCTATAACAGCTTAGAAACTGTGCTAGGGGACAGTGCCCGTGGTTTGGACTTCTCTTTCCAAAAAGGAATTCCAGCTCCTAATTGCCCAATCATTTGAATGCATAATTATTTTGATTTCAAAACACATATGTCCAGTTTGATAGGGGTCAAGGGGGAGGAGACCTGATATCTTCCTCTACTTCTGATGGAGAAAGAATAGTATTCAGTAAGTGTTACAAAGGTCACAGGATCAAAGCATTACGTGATAAACCCTTAGTTATAGGGACTTGAATTTCCAATTCAAGGAGGTATAAGCTTAAAAGACCAAATGGAAATGTACCTGCTGATCACCCAGACTTAATTACACATCTATCTTTTTTTTTTTAGTTAGTGTCACTGGTTAATCTCAGAAAACAGGCCAGGTAGCTCTGCGCACATGCGTAGCCCAGCTTCTCCTAGTCTGCAAATTAAAGAGAAAGTTTTGTGTCTTCCCTGTGTTACAGTCCTCAGAGGATGAACCGGCCTTCGTAAGCAAATCTGGATCCAGTTTTGAGACACAACACCACCACCTGCTTCACTGCCTGGAGAAAACCACGGTAAGGAGACAGCAGGACAGGGTTGCAGTCTTGTGCCTGACAGCACTTCTGTTTGCTTCTGTGCAAACATCAAATTTCCAGGCAGAATTTGATCCTCTGTATCCCAAACAAACATGCTGAAAAGCAAGGCTAAAGTCTCCCAACAATAGAAATGACTTAGTAACGATTCAACTTGGAAGCTGCTATAGTTATCATAGTGTTCCACCCTACATGGTTGCCTTAACTCCGTTCCAAGACACCATGAAAGAAAGTTATCTTCCAATAAAATTGAATCAAATATTGCTTTTTCTACATTTATAAAGTGATTTAAACAGGAAAAACAATACAATTTCAGGTGTCTCTGCATCTGAAGAAAGAAACTATCAAAGCTGTAACAAAAAAGAAGGAGGGATCAGAAGAAAAAGCACATATATCTCTTATTCACGGGTGTATGTAATGAATATAGAGACAGATATTTGAAAATGATCTCTTTAGTGCAATAAAATGATACTTGGTCACAGAGTGTTCCTAGATACAGAGAAACCTCCATTTCCTCACTTGCAAGTCATCAGTGGGAATTATTCCACAGCAAAGTTGCCCAATATTAAGTTAGCTGTCCATGGGCATTGTGGTTTGTGACCACAGAGCAGAACAAAGCATCTTTTATGTGTGAATTGGGTCAGCTCACTCACCAGTGATACAATATAAATATAAATAGTCTGAATTCTAACATGTCTCCTATCAACTTGTTTATCCAGAGTCATTCAGCAAATACATAATCACTTGCCTGTCCTGAACCCACCAGAGAGCCAGATCCAAGGTCTTGTGAAATCAGAATGAACCCCATCACCTCCAATGTGTTGTCCTTTGTTGACAGGACAAAACAGGAACAATAAATGTAACTGGATAAGGGCAGTGAGCATTGTAAGCAAGGGCGGGTCCACAGCGTGGGCCAATGAGTATCCATGAGTAGGCGGGCTCAAGAAAGTCTCCCTGTGCATCTCTCAGTTCTTTAGAGGTTTGAGAGATACAGATGAGTTTGAAATTAGTCAGGCAAAGACATAGGGGCAGCTCAGGGTCACACTTAAAAGATGATGTATGTGAAGGAAGAGAGTAGACAAGGGGGTGAGGAGGCAGCAGAAGAATCCAAAGGTCCCCAGAAGGTACATGAAGACTCCAAGAAAAAGACACAGCCAGGCATTTGTGCTGTCAGGGTGATTATCTCAAAATAAGTGGAAAATTTTAGAGATTTAATTAGGGCAGTTCCATGATCATTTTTAAATTTTAAATAACATTATACCTATACTTCTAATTTAATAGCTAGAGAACACTTTAACAGTGATAGATTAAATATAGATTGATTTGTCTGTTTCATGTCTTTTCCACTGAAGAATATTTCTTAATAAAAGAAAATGTTTTTAACCCCAAGAAATACAATTTAGTTTGAACTACTTAGAAAATATATACAGCAACTAGAAGCAGATTACCTTCTTTAATTCCAATACCTAATGAGATAAGTAGGATTCCCATGCGTTCTAAATGGTGTCATGTATGTTGCATGTGGTAAGAGAAAAACCCAGATTATTACTCCTTTGTGCAAGAAAATTAACACAAAATTCTGTCACCTAATCATTGTGCTCTGGACTCCGAACAATAGAATGTCAAATTCTACATGCTTCAAAATGCTACCCTCAGCAAAGCAATGACAAAATGAGTAACTAAACCAATCTGTTTCCCATTAGGCCATGCATTGCTTCAACTGTTTTACTAATATTTTAGGATGAGAGACGGTTAAGTTAAATTCAAAATGTGCAAAGCCTTCCATTATAAGGTCATTTCTACACACACACAGATAAAAATCATAATTGAAGTCATTCTCCAGCAATTCGGGCTAAGGAACATTTGTTCTTATGTTTCTGAGGCAGAATTCTTCTGTAGGCATTTCAGGAGATAATTCTTTACTATTTTTACATTAAATGTTATATTGTGGTCTTGAAAGAGGGGTAAGTGAAATAACACACCTTACTATTTGTCTCTGAGTGGGGGGTTAGGAAAATAGAGGTGATAAACCATAGAGATGAGAAAAGAGACCACAAAACCGTGAAACTAATCTCTTACGGGATATTTCTCAGGTATGGGCATATAATTCACTCTTTATGAATAAGCAATAGTTTTTGCTAATATATAGTACGTAATCTAATTTAGGACATTCTGTTACATAAGTCTCTGTTTATGTTTAGTTATAGTAAAGTCACTATGAACTTACAAATTCCCTGTGGATATTTTTATATTCATTTTGTATTCATTTTACATTGTTTTGTTTCTTTAGTTTATAACGTTCTAATTTTATGTTTAAGTTAATGACAATATTTTTTAAAATGTTGGTTATGTAAATAAACATTGAATCAGCTCACACATCTCCAGATCTAGCTAGAAAGATTCTTTTCCTCAAAAAAGTTCTCTAAGAGAATTTCAATTTTGATATTTAAGTGTTTCTGAGACCTATTGGATCAAGTCTAATCTGAATCATAGTGTATTTTTAAGTTATAAGATAACAGTATTTGATCTCTTTTAAATTACAAAATCATTTATCTGCCTTCCTCACATTTTCTTACAACTCTCCCACAGAACCATGAGTTTGTGGATGAACAAGTCTTTGAAGAAAGCTGCATGGAAGTGGCCACAGTTAATCGCCCTTCAAGTCACAGTCCCTCTCTCTCTTCACAACAAGGAGTCACCAGCACCTGCTGCTCACGGAGACACAAAAAGACTTTCCGCATTCCTAATGCCAATGTGTCGGGAAGTCATAGAGGCAGTGTGCAAGAACTCAGTACAATTCAGATCAGATGTGTGGAGAGAACTCCACTATCCAACAGGTACCTGGGATTGATCTGTACTGTGTAAATGCCTGTCCTGATTCATAGACTATGTCTGCTGCAATAACAGTGCAACCAATGTGGCCTTTAATCCTAGTTCCAAGGAAACAAGGAAAAACTGACAAAACAAGCTTAGCACATCTGTTAAGGGTCAAAAGCCGCATTAGGAGGCAGAGGAGATGGCTCGTTGGATAAATTGATTGCCATAGAAGCCTAAAGATTTAGAGTCCAAATTCTCTAGAATCCACATGAAAGCCAACCATACACTGCAGTTGTATATAATCCCATCACTTGGGAGGCAGAGACAGGGCATCCTGCGGGTAAATTGGGGTTGGGTAGCTAGCTGGAGTTGGTGAGTCAGCAAGGACCCTGTCTTGATACAGGAAATGGAGAGCAATCAGGAAGGCATCCAGCTCCCTGCTCTTCCTCCTTCCTGTGCCATGGGAAGTTTATAATAAATCTATCGCTTGCAGAAACCATCAGGCTTCAGATACTTATTTAGAGCTACATCTTTGAGGTTCTTAACATATGACTTATCAATAAGTAGGAGCTTTCAAGAAATTGTGACTTTGCAAAGCAACACCATCCCTAAGATTTTATAGCCTTAGGTGTTAGAAAAATCTCCATGGGATGGCATGCCATGCTGAAGCCTCCCAAAGTCTCTGCCAAAAGAAACTATTTCAGTTGTTATCTGAGGCCTTTCATTTATATTTTTATAGAACATACTTTGATAAACAATTGATTGAACTAAGCTGAGCAGAATTTTAGGAATGTAAGTCACGTTAGTAAATTAACATTTATGATAACATATTAAAGTGGTTTAAAATATGGTATTGCTTATATATTTTAAATATTTTAGTAGTAAAATATGAATTCTTCAGTTACATGAAAAACGACTTAAAATAAATAACTTACTTGTTCAAAACTACTTTTCTCCCTCATTAGCCGATCCAGCTTAAATGCCAAAATGGAAGAGTGTGTTAAACTAAACTGTGAACAACCTTACGTCACCACAGCAATAATAAGCATCCCAACACCTCCAGTAACCACCCCAGAAGGCGACGACAGGCCCGAATCTCCTGAGTATTCAGGAGGAAATATCGTCAGGGTGTCTGCTTTGTAAAACAATTGGGGCGGGTCTGAGAGAATTTGAGCCCTGACTATGGAAAGAATCTAAAGGAGAAGAAAGAAGAAATAATAACCCTTTTTTGCATATTTAGACAGCAAAGCAAGAAGGTTGGCGATGAAACAAAAGTAAAGATTTCAGAGTTGAAGATGTGAATCAAACCACCAAATGGCATTTCTAGACAGCGTTCGACCTGTCCACAGAGGATGACTCTGTGGCCCTTTGACTTTGTGAATGAGCACAATGAAATGCCATTTATTGATGCCTCTTATGATCAGAACTCTTTTTTTTAATAAAACAAATAAAATGAATCTTTGAACATAATGTTCCAGTTGAATGCAAAACAAAAAAAATATGGAAAACATTTTGATAAAAATTTTTCCTGTTAAAAACCATGAACATTGGCTCTGGTGAAGATTACTGTTGATAAAAAATTCATAAGATCCATTTGTGTGGACTGAAGGAAACCATCCCAATGCATGCTAGAATTCTTTGGAGCAGTGATCTCGGTTTCCTTATGTTGTCTTCAGAATAGGCATGACAAACTATACCTGTAGAAAGGGGAAATTTCTGTGCACTTACAATGAGCTGATTGTCCGTGTTCTATGGTGGGCTGTGCAAATAAACTCCTTTTAGCACCGCAGTGTTTCTCATGGGGATGCACACTAGTAAATCTAAAGTGTTCGGATAGTTCAGTATTAATTATTGTTTAACCTTGCACCTAGTCATTGTTATAACTGCAATAATTCCTTCTATATCTGTTGTATCAGGAATCAGGAATTTTTTTGGGCTTTCCATATATCCATAGATACAGTTAGAGCCACATTCATAGAAAAACCACTGGTGTGGCCGGGTTTTAGGTGACTTTTTAATCCAAAACTATTGTGTCATAAATGTTTTTTTGTAGTATTCTTTGGTCCACTGTATTCCTGTGACCCAGTGCATTATCTGTCCCGGGATCTCTCTAGTGTCTTTCTACTGAGCTTACCCATTAATGACAGGATTAGTGTTTACTGTAGTAATAAAACAAAAGTTTCCTGCCTTTGTATTTCTCAACCAGTTATTATAAGAAGACTGTCAGCAATCCCCTTGATAAAAAACTAGAGTAAAGGAGTTGACATGAAATATCTCCAGTGTTCTCACTATTTGTAGAAAACCCGGACCCTGCAAACACCCATATGTGTTTTATGAGAGGAGTTAAATGGTACTTTTTAAAAAAAATCACAGGATGAATGATTTCAGAATCTAATTCAATGTATTAATTATTCTGCTTCAGATCTTCAATACATTTTGAGAATAACTGAAACGCAGAGGTAAACTGAAGTGCTTTTTGTAGCAATATTTGATGAGAGCATGCTTTTAATGCCATCCAAGAAAGCAACAATATATCTCAAAAGATTCTAGTGTATCACAAGGCACAAAGTTCTCTGCAAAATCAGGAAGAGGGAGTATGATGATGTGAAGTCTACCATTATGTACATTTAAGTGAAAAGTCTTGATACCTTTTCACCCTTGAATATCCGCAGATGTGTCTGCACGTGACAATGTAAAAATAAAAAACAAAGTTTTATGTCGAATGAAAAATTTTGTTCATTCCAAGCCACCACTGTAAGAACAAAAGCTTAGTTTCTGTACATGAAAAAGAATTAATAATTAGTCCTCTGTCATAGAGATTTTGAAATGCTTATCACAATTTACCATAAGAAAACGAATTAATCCAAACATTTTCAGGTAAAGCCAGAAACTGTCACTTCCCATTTATAGAATGGCTTCTAGGACAGTGCTAGGCACACAGTAGATCTTCAGCAAAGCTGAGTGACAGGAAGAACTCAGCTGACTCTCGGGAAGACCTGGCTTTACTCCTAGTGTGTCTTTGAAAAAGTTACTAATATTCCTGCGGCGTGAATATTAACAATTCTATTAACACCTGCCTGTTGTCACTTTATGCTTCTAGAGCAAATACATAGTGAAACTTCTTTGACAGCACTTATTAAAAAATATTTTAAAATAAGTACAATCAGGAACATTTACCATCTTTTGATTCCCAATAAGAAATTCTATTTTCATGTTCTTAATAGGACATAAAACAACATAGACTTGGCTTATTTTAGTTGATAATTACTCTTCCTGCTTTGGTTTGCCGTTTATCACAAAATATTAATTTCTTCAGATTTTCAGAAATGAAATTAAAAAATAATCTTTTGGATGTTTTAGGTGATTTAAAATATACTGTGTTGGTGGTGAATGACTTTTGATGACTGTGTTAAGTGCAACTGTACTGTAAGTGAAATGTAATTATTTCTGTGTATCATATGGAGTAACTAAGGTCATTGTTTTTGACAATTTTGTTTGAAATTCATATATCTTATTTCAAAGGATAGCATAATATCTGCATTATGCTGGAAAAAAAAATAGACCTTTGGAGAATACTTAAATAAAACATGTGCATGCTTGAACAGGACAACATGGTTGTCTATGGCCCTTTTTTCTTAGATTTAATACCTTTCCAAAAGATGTGTCACACTAATAATAAATCTAAGAGAACCCTCTGGCTCATGCAGACTGAAAGAACTCAAAACTTCACTGTAATGTAGACTGGATAAGTCAACAGCTTTTCTCTATCAGTGGGATACCTGAAAGATAGATAGATAGATCGTGGGGTTAGAAAGCCCATACTCTGAGCTAAACGTACTCTTATCATGATTGCTTGTATCAAGCAAAGTGAAGCTCGGAAATTGCAGTATTGGTCAAAGCTTGGTTCAATTCTTAGTAATAATAGAGGGATCTGGAGAAAGAAGATGGGTGATTTGTATGCCTATAATTGTATGTGTGTACATAGATGATAAATGAGAGTTATATGATAGACAGACAGACAGACAGACAGATAGATGATAGATACAGATGATGATAGGTGTTAAACAGATACTAGTTTTGTTTTAAGATATACTGCAATTTTTTACATTTTGATTAAAATATAACTGTATCACAACCCCCTTTCCTTTCCTCTCATGATCCCCTCCCATTTCACTCCTTCTAATCTTTCCCATCCCCCCTCAAATTGAGAGCCCCCTTTTATTGTTGCTACACTCATATATGGGAAAATATACAAATACAATAGACAGAATCCATTTTTTGTTGTTTGTACATATGTGGCTTCAGGGATAACCCTGTTCAAAACATATGCATGTACTGACAGCCTTTTCAATATCCTGGAATAGACAAAAGGGGAATTTACATTTAAAAAGAAATTATAAGAAAAAGAGACAAGCCATTTAGTACAAAGACTACTTTTCACTCTTTCTGTATATTATCCTTTTAGTATAGTCTGCATATTCTCAGTAATTACTTTCATAATAGACTAACTTGCTGAGGTGTCAGTATTGCCTTTAAAAAGTTCCTTGTACCTCTCTCTCTTTCCTTCACTTTAGTTACAACAATAACCTGGAAATAGCCTCTGGGGAGTTTCTCTCATGTCTACAAGCAACATTGCTCAAAAGAATAAAAACAGTTCTTGATACCAAACACATGAGTCTTCCGAGTCTCATAAGATAGACAAGCCCTCTTCCCGAAAGAGTTATTGAAGTGTTTGCTTGGTTAACTCACAGGTGTAAAGACGGTTATTGCACCGTGTACACCTGAACAGAATTTTCAATATGATTGTGTATATATGCCATTTTTATTGAAAATAAGAATTTAAACTATTTCTATCTCAGCTAGTTGCATTTAAGAGAGTAAACCTTTTCTTATAGTGTTATGCTTTATTTCTAAGTAATATTTTAAGCAACTATATGCTTGTAATAGCTATATTTACAAAGGCTTTCTCACAATAACAATGTTGTTTTTGACCGCTCACCTTACATGTCTTTGCCTTCTCCATTCCCTAGTCATTTCATCTGTATTTTTTCTATAGAAATTCAGTAGGCATATACTATTCATTCTGTTTATAACTCAGTTTCTGGAATTCTTATCATAAGCAGGACACTGTGTTAAACATCAAGAAAAATAAGGATTGAGAAACGAGACCAACCGAACCTAACACTGTCATTGGAGGTTCGTTGTCACACAATGCTATGTCCAAACTTTTTTAACTTTTATTTCATTTTAGTTTTATTTTTTATTTTTTAATCTTACAGTTTTTGCATATGTATTATGGATTCTGCTTTTGTGTTTTTATGGGATTCCAAACAAGTGTGTCTCTGCCACTAGATCTCCCTCTTGTGCCTTTTCTTGGACTCTTTCCCTCGCGTTTATTTGTTTTGTCTGATGTTGATTTACTTTATTTTATCCTTTAGATGCCTGTTCGTTTTCTAGTGAGAGACATCAAAGGGATAGACCTGGATGGGAGAGGAAGTGAGGAGGAAGTAGGGAGGAAACCCCAACCAGAATATAGTGTATGAAAAATAAATATATTTTCAATTAAAGAAACAAATTAGTAGATCAAGTTTCCTCAAGGACTTACACAGTGACAATGGGTGGAGGCACTCTGTGTCACCCTGCTACTCAAAAGCCCACACTGCAAGTTCCTTGTCTGCCTTGATCACACACTATTCTGTCTCCATCTCCCAAAGGGAATTCCCTGAAAAGCACTATATAAATATACTGTTCTTCAAATTATTTTCTCAAATCATTCTAGCATACTATTGAAATCTCTATGTAAGCAATGATTCTCTTTCTACCAAGGGCCGGAAGCAAACTCATGTCTTCCTACTTACTCAGAGAAATCAAATCCAAAAGAGAGGCAGAACTCATTACTGTGGTTTGACCATTGGGACAAGGACAATACCTATCTCTCAAGATTCTCCTCCACATTTCCTCTCAGTTTCTGAGAATGTGAAAAGGAGTTAATAGAGTTATTTTTTTCTTTTCTCCAAGGGTAATTGTGAATCTTCACACCATACACTTCAAATTAGTTTAGGTAATTAATCTTATGGAAAGATCTGAGATGGTAGGACATCAAAAAACAAAAGTTCTAACCAAGAACTGATGAAAAAGGTGATCCAGATAGCCTATGGCAGCCCAAAGCACGGGGAGAACTGACAGAGTGCATGGCATGAGCAGAGCCAAAGAGTCAAAGGGAGATTTGGAGGAACGCTGGACTACACAGGATGGGGCTTGGGAGGGGACTAAGAGATGGTAGGAAAGCATCCTCTGGTTCTACTTGAGTTGATGAACCAGCATCTTTTTTAATTTAATTTGCTTTTTTTTAACTTGTTCACTTTACATCCTGCTCACTGCCCCCTTCCAGTCAACTCCTCTCACAATCCTTCCTCCATCACCTCCTCCCCTTCTCCACTGAGTGGGTGAGCCCCCAAGATACCTGTCCTCCCACCCTGGCACTTCAAGTCTCTGCAAAACTAGGCACTTCCTCTCCCACTGAGGCTAGACAAGACAGCCCAGCTAGTAGAACTTCTCCCATAGACAGTCAACAGCTTTTGGGATAGACCCCATTCCAATTGTTCAGGACTCACATGAAAATCAAGTTGCACATCTGCTATATATTTGTGAGGAAGTCCAGGTCCAGCCCATGTATGTTCTTCGGTTGGTGGTTCAGTCTCTGAGAGCCCCAGGGGTCCAGGTAAGTTGACTCTGTCGGTCTTCCTACAGAGAGACTGCCCCACCTAGGGGTCCATCCCATATACAGTTACCAAACCCAGACATTATTGTGGATGACAACAAGTGCTTGCTAACAGGAGCCTGGTATAGCTGTCTCCTGAGAGGCTCTGCCAGTGCCTGACAAATATAGAAATGGATGCTCACAGCCAACAAATGGACTGAGCACAGGGTCCCCAATAGAGGAACTAGAGAAAGGACCCAAGGAGTCATTGTTTTTAATAGCTGAGTAGTATTCCGTTGTGTAACTGTACCACATTTTCTGTATCCATTCCTCTGTTAAGGAACATCTGGGTTGTTTCCAGCTTCTGGCTATTATAAATATGGCTGCGATGAACATAGTGGAGCATGTGTCCTTATCTTCTGGGACATCTTCTAGGTATATGCCCAGAAGTGTCATACAGTACTACCTGAGGACCCAGCATACAGCTTTCTAAATTGATTCATATGGAGCTCTAACTAATAACAACTACTAACCCTGAAATACAAAAACAATGAGTCTGCCCACTAGGCCAACCCACTAAGTAACCACATTAAACCTTTTCTGTACAGAAAATGTCAGAATTGAGAAATAGCAAGTCTTAGAGTCCCTGATTTTAAAAAAATGTAACATTTTAAATTAAAACATAGCATTCAGTAAAACAGCTCTATTGTTTATAAATATTATGATGGTTTTTCTAAACTCAAACATTATCAAAGGCAAACATTCAACTTCTCTTCCCTTTTATTCAATCCAGAAATGTTCCTTGCCTAAATGAAAGTGTGTGGCTATGAATGACTTCTGGATTCACCATTAGTGAATTAAAATAAAAATGAAAACTAGCTAAGAAACATATTACTATCCTAAATGACAATGATTTTTCCAGAAACCCCACAACTATGCAACGTTGTATACGCTTGTAAGAATGAAGAAAACTTGAGTGTTACAGAGCCTTGCTTCCATTTTAAAGCAGTCTGCCAAACTTTAAAAGTTGCTGATGAAGTATGTAGTCATAGTACCTAACCAACTCCCAGGCTAAGTCCTAGAGGCTAGGAATATTCAGAAGTTATGTAAATCACCTTGGTTTGTCCAGTTCACTATCTTTTGTAACTTCTTAAAGTCTTGCAAATATTTCTAGAGAATGTCCGCAAAGGGCCTATTGGCATTTAGTACTCACGCAAAATGAGGTGCTAAGACATGCTGAAGGGCAAAATAACTGCATTCTTCAGCATCCTAAATAAATATGATAGGGTTAAAATACCCCTGTGTATTTCCATTTTTACAAAGAAATCCAAAAATTTTATTTGTCCCCAATAAAATAAAAGGCTTCAATAAACTGTAAACACGAACATTTGATTTATAGGGAACTGTAGGAAATTTAATGTACCTTTTAAAGTGGTACTTGGGAGGGAACTACCTGCCATAAAACTTCTTCTTTTGGCTTCATCGTTTTCTTGTTTTATGTTCAAAAATAACACTAGCATTGAGAATAATTTCTCTTTATCCTCCATTTCAATCTTTCACTTTCTACCACCCAAATGGTAAATTTATTATCCATTGTATTATGCCCAAAACTTCTTTGACATGAAAGTTTGAGGTGTAGTTCTCATTCAAAAGACAACACATGTTGCATATGGGTAATTGTTGTCCAATCCAGATAATAAATTGTAGAAATTTGATGGGATATTATAGTTGTATGAAACTCTTTAAAATTGCTATAAAGATATGATTTCTCAAAATTGGTTTCAAAAAGAAAAATGTCATTTCTTAATATCATCTCCACACTAGGTCTATGCACCAAGAAACTCCTAATAGAAATGTGTACTACATTGCTAAAAGGAAGCATATCAGAAAGTGCCACTGTCTAAAACAAGATGTATTTATTAACTCAAGGATAGAAGAGCCAAATAATTAAATCATGGGTGGCTCTAGAAAGTGGGATCCAGAAAGCCTTTCAGGGATCCAAGGTTTGAAAGAGTATAGCGTTAAGTAAGTTTCTCAAACATACTTAGATTTTAATATATTAGCAAAAATTCTGCGATTAAATTAGATTTTGGTGCAATTATTTATGTTTGGATATAGATTTATTAATCTTGTAAGGATGCTTAAAATTAATTCAATGCATTTTCTCTGTTAGCTATTTCTTCTACATATAGTATGGCAGCCCAGTTCTTAGCAAATGTAAAAAAGTTTACAATAAAACCAACTTAAAGACTGAAATTCAGGGCAAAATTCAGACAGTGACATGTCTGGTTTTGGTGGTTGATTGTTCATTATTCTATTTACACATTTTTAACTCTTCTGAACTGTATTCAAAATTTAAGTACAAAGGATAACCAGAATAACTAATGTTTTCTCTTTTTTATAAGACTGCAGTTCCTTTTTGCTATTTAAATTTTTTGATACAATATATTTTGATCATTTCCTTTTCTTTTCACCAATGTCTGTCAGATGCACACACACACACACACACACACACACACACACACACACACACACACACACAGTCTGCCCTGTAGTGGGACTTTCTTTCTCACATTAGTTCTCTATAGAGGAATTTTAAACCAGCAATATGCCTGTTCTAACAAAGAATTACACCCAAAGACTTTCTAGGTCAAGTGTTCTGGTTGAAATGAAGATACACTCTGGATTGCAGTATAATCTGGTTAGCATAATACAGACATGCTCTTGGTACACACTTTTAATCCCTAACAATGAATGGTAGTTTAGTTTATAGTAGGAAGCATTCCAGTTTTGAAAATGATTTTTCAATTTAATTAATTTAGGGGCAGGCAAAGTGATGAATCAGAGAAAGATTTGACAGAATGAGTCAGAGATAGAATATTCCCAAGTCTCACAAGAACAGCACAGGAGAGAAGCTACTTAAGAGGACAGCACAGGAAAGACAGACAACTTAAGAGCAGTACAGAGAGAGAGAAGGGAAGACATGTGTGTCATGTGGTGTGTGCTGGCCATTTTACTGGGGCCACTTGATAGAGAGAACAAGTTAGACACAGGTGAAGACAGAATGATCCAGAAAATGAGAAGGAGCCAGAAGATTAGATGGTCTTGCCAAAGTTAGTATGAGGCCAGGCAGAGCAATTTAGTCAGAAACCAAGAGAAGCCAGATTGAATCAGTCATCTTACAAGACTAGATTGTATGGAGGTTAGCAGCTTCCAGGCCTAGGCCTAGGGATAATTACAACAGAGAAAGAAATGCTCTAGGCTCAGGCCACACCATGATTTTCTCTCACACAGCTTGAGTGTAACTCTCATCTCATCCCATCATCTGAGGAAATAAAAGCAACATTTCCCTTCTTTGTGCTGAAATATTGTTTGGGTTGAACTTGTGAAGGTCTTATGCATGCTGTTACAGTCTCTGTGGTTTCATGCATGCATCAGCCTTGTTGTGTCTGACAAATTCTGTTTCATTAGAGCCATCCACCACCACTGACTATTAGCAGTCTTTCTGCCTCCTATTCTACACAGATCCCTGAGCCTTGTGGGGGAGGGGTGGGTTGTTTCAGTGTGAGCACTTCAAAGTCTTTCACTCTGCACACTATGTAGTTTTAGGTCTCTGTGCCAATTACTATTTACTTCTCTGATGAGGCTTAACTGGTACACTGATTATATGGATATAATGATGTCATTAGGAGTTGTTTTTATGGTTGTGTTTATTTATCAGAATAATAGGAGGTTCTCCCCTAGAGCATATGACTTGTCTAGTCTCAGTTTCTTGCCCCTATTACCAAGATCAGGCATAGATCTTATCTGATGGAATGAATCTTAAATCCATTTTTAAATAAACTGGTTGATTACTCCCCTATTGTATCAATGAACACATCTTTCAAATAAGTTGTTATAGTTAGCACAATTTATAGTTAGATGAAATTTATGATTATAGTTCTCCTCTGTTACATGCATAGCATCTTTCAGCACTATGAATACTAGCCAATAGGAGTGAAGCTTCCAGTTGAGGAGTATCAGCTAGATTTCTCCATGCTATGGGTGTATAGTATTCTACAGTATAGTATAGCATAGCATAGCATAACATAGTATAGTTTTTATATATAGTATAGTATATGGTGTTTTTAACAATGGGGTTTTAGAATTGGGTTGTGGAGGGCAGTGAGTAACATAGGCAATAGCATGTAATGTTTGTAAGGAGTGTGTGCATAGGACTCCATTGGCAAATAGCTCAAAAAGAGGTAACATTCCTGCTACTGGGATTTTATTTGGTAGCATATGATGTATATAGTTTAGAAATATATATATACATATATATGTATATCTATATAAAATATAGATATTTTCTAAATTATATATATATATATAGTTTAGAAAACATCTACATTAGTAGATTTTGATACTACTAGTAGGTTTTCAAATAGCCTTAGTGTTAGTTGGTAAATTTAAATGGAAATATTGGCTGGAATATAAGGAGGGATAACTAACACTATTGGTTTCTGATTAGACATATTAATATATCACTTCTCATGACAAAGAGGAAGAAATACTGAGTGTTCAAACTATGTCATAAAGGCTTAATTTCAAAAACTAATTTTAAAAAATAAGAGGAAGCCAAACAAACTGACTTAAACCGTCAGTGAACTCCTCATGAAGTCCATTGAAGTTCTGTCTGACTTTCATCGCCCAAATAAAGCTTAGAGGGAAAAAAAATCTTTAAATGAAATGGTGAACATCTGTGTGCACAGACACACAACACACACGAACATACTACATACACAAATCTAAACAGGCAGAATGTGATGTGCAAACTGAAAAAAAAATGTGAATAGAATGTAGATTAAAGTGTCTTCTTCCTAGAAACAATTACACCTTCCAGGGTTTTGTTTTCTTTTTCAATTGTAGAAAATTATAATATACAATGTCTATACTAGGCTTTTTAATGAATCACTCTAAAAGAAGTGATTTAAAGCAGCACTCATAGTATTACTGAATAGTGTTATCTTTTCTCTGAAGATAAATGCCTGGGAGCCTGAGACTCACACTAAATAGCACAAAGAAGAACTAAGGTAGCAGTGATATTTGAGAGCACACAAGAAAAAGAAAATCACCATTGTTTGTTGAATTACAAATTTATTAAAAAATCTGTAGGTTTTATCTTTTTATTTAAAAGTATTTTTCATATATTTTGATCATGTTTCCTCTTCCAGGTCCTCCTAGAGCCTCCCCACCTCCTTAGCAATCTAAATCTATTCTCTCTCTCTCTCTCTCTCTCTCTCTCTCTCTCTCTCTCTCTCTCTCTCTCTCAAAAGAAAATAAAAACAAATAAGCAAACACTAGTAAGATAAAGAATGCTATAGCAGAAAAAGCCTACAAATAATCATGGAATTTGTTTTCTGTTGGCCAAATTTATCTTGTCTTTTAAGTAGAGCAGTAGATATTTCTTCTTAAAATGTAATCAGTCTCTTAAGTACATTTGCTTTAAAATTTAAGGTAACTACATCTGATGGTAAGGTTATAAAAACTAAACTTCAGAACTATGCAATTAAAGGATACATCAAAATATCAAATACTTTTTCACTAAATAATTCTATGAGCTTCTAACCTGCTTTTTAATCTCTCCACATGGCTGTGTAAAACCCACATTTATTGACCCTCATTAGTCAATGCATTTGATACGTCCTCGAGGACTAAAGACACACCAAGATAAAGGAGATAAAGTCCTCTCGATGATAATTTGGCATGTTCCCTAAATATCAAAGAGTATGAGGTACATCTCAAGAAAACTGTGTCTGTTTCCTTCATAATCAGCACAATGTCCAAATATTAAAACCAAGCAAGTTTCAAGAAAGTATCTAAAAATGATTAGCTTTTTTTTTCCTCTTGAGATTATCATTTTGTAATACATCTGCTAAACTATAGTACAACAATGGATCGACTGAAATCCTTTTTAAATCACTGTCTTTGTAAGTGTGATGTGTGTTCAGGATGCTCGTTGAAGCAGAATGATACCAAAATCCTCCATTTAATACCATCTATATTCTGCTGGTTGTTTTAGACCTCAAACAGAGTGAAATAATCTATAAGAAACATCCTTGGAGACATAAAAGCATATTGAGTATTCAGATCAAAATGAAAATGGAAATGGAAAGTTAAGTAACATGTAAATAAGAATGACCCTTCAAGGAAAGGTGTATGTGGGCTGAAATAGAGAGACTGCACTACCAACCTCATGCCAGATCTAGAAAGCATGAATTCATTTAACCCTGGAATATTAAGAAACAACCTCTGGAATTAGTAACAGTCACAGCTTTCAAATGTTTTTCCCTTCTCTATTGCCTAAGGCCAAGCATTTAGTAATTTCAGCTAATTTCTTGACAGATAAGTAAATCACTAATTCATCATCCTTTTTATTTTCTATGTATTTCCTAGGTAAGTGCCAATATAAAGACTGTTCAGTGAAATATAACAACTAACATTTATTAATTAATGAACCGATAGCAGTCTTTCTTTTAATTTTATTTTTCTGCTGGTGCTAAAAGCTCTGTTTTCAAAACAAGAGTACTGAAACCAGTCAAATAACTGACCCAAGATCACTTCAGTAGGAAATTCAAACTGTTGCGCCAGGAAATGTTTGTGAACCCCTCAAAAGAAACAGCAAGGAGCCAATTCCAATGTAATTGCCTTAGGGTCTCTTTATTTAAGCTCAAGCTTGGGCTCCCTTCCAGCCCTGACACAGCAGGAAGATGGAGCCCTGAGCCTAGTTTTAGGCAAGCATTTAGAGAGGAAAGAAGTGGGTATCTAGCCTGGCACGCATTTGATTTGGGGCCATTGTGGCCTTTAACATAATTGACTGCTGCTGGGAGCCAAACCATAAACTTAATTTTTGTATTTTTTTTTTCCTGATTTGTGATTGTTAGGAAGTGAAGAGCAGGGACAGGGTTGTAACCTGATGGATGCAGATTTTTTAAGGAATAACCTGGAAACTAGTGCTAGGTACTAGCCTGTTAGTTAACTTAGGTTAGTTAGAACCTTAGGGCAGATTCTCTAAGACAGATTCTGAAACCAAAACCGAAAATCCCACTGCAAAGACCATCAACTTCTCTAAGAAAAACTTGCCTATTGAAAAACTTGCAATGAAATACTATTCAAGCTTGTGCAACATGCAGCTCTAAATTTAATCATTAGAATGGGAATGCATTGTGACCACTTATATGTGAATCACACACTTGTAGTTTCTGTACCACTGGGATGACCAGAAAGCCTTTATTATACACAGATTCATTCACTTTATCTAATAACTATTAAGTACCTCATTTGAGCCAGATGCTCTTTTAGACACTTGAGATGAAAACTATTACAAGTCAGATAGTATCTGTGTCATCATAACATCTGTGTGTATTTAGGAAAATTATTAATCAAGTAAATAGAGAATATATCATTGCAATCAGTTTTGCCATAATGAGAATTCATGGGCACCATGAAATGCATAAGGGGGGGTTCTCCAATTAGAATTCCAAACTCAGAAAAAGCTTTCTCTAAAGAATAAAATTATGGAGTTCCAAAAGAGAAGTGGACATTATGCAAGCATAGATATTCTTGAGAAAAAAAATGATAGTCTACAAAAGAGAAAAGGTTTTCTAAGCTTTGGAACCTTCTAGAAAACCTGGGGAGATAATCCACAGTGAATGAGGGCAGCAGTGACTACAGGTGGGAAATCAGATTGGATAGTTGGCACAAATGAACTTAATGACCTTTTCACCTTAGAATATTGGAACTTGTCCTTGGTCTGATGGGAGACTATGAAAAACTTTGAGGTGAGGAATGACATGATCCAATTTATGCTTTTAAGAATTCAGCCTAGATGCTATGTGCAGAAGAGCAAGTTGGAGGAAAGGGCAGATGAAGCCAAGAGACCAATTTGGAAATCATTACAGTAAGTAACTCAAGAGAGAGGTGAGATGCCACTGATTTAAGGTGGAACAGGAGAGAACTGTGTGATTGAGGGGACAGGTTAGAATGAGAGTGAAGGAGCCTGGGTAATGATTGGGATCCATGTGAGCGTTATCAAGGGAAGCTCTCAATGTCTGATTTAAGTAGCTGACAGTGAAGTGTCATTTGCTGAGATGATCAGGAATTCTGTTTTGACTATGTCCAGGAGCCATCCAAGTGTGAACAAATAATAGCACTGACAATAATTAGCACGTACTCACCTTGACTCTTTGTCAGGCAATGGTTTGAAATTAGGATAGTTAAAGCACTTTATTCTATATTGCAAGACTAAAATCGACCCTAGATTTTTTTTTCACTCTGACTCCAATGCTTTAAAAGAAGACATTTACAGTATATTCTCTGTTTGCTTTTAATAAACAATTGAGACACAGCAGTGGATGTCCCAGAAGAAAGTCTGCAGGTTATGTAGAGACAACAGCACAGAAGCAGATCTTAAGTCCAAATATATTGAATAAGATACAAAATAAGAGAAGAATCTTTGAAGTGCACCAGAATGGGCTGTACAGTAGTGTGAGGGTGTCCAGAAGGGCAGAAGGTAGTCAGGAGGACATGGGGAAGTTAATGAGATCAATGGGCTACCTCACGGTGCTACTGGAATGCCAAGGACAAGAGGGACTGAACATGGTTGGTGAGTCTGAGCGGCCATCACTTCACTGAGCACAGCTCACAGAGTGGAACTGGATGAACTTAGAGATGTAAGAGCAGAAAACCTTGCAGGAGCACTTGGCTCAGAGCTTGGGTCAGAAATGAAGTGACTTCTGAAGGGGCTAAAGGAAAAACCGCATGCGGGGCATTGAATAAATCGATGATCTAGTTTCTCAACATGATAGGATATAAAATAACACACTCAAACCTGGTTGCAGTGCTCTAAAGTCTAGGAAACAATGAAGTGGTGTTACCTGAAAAAGAAGCAGAGTGAGGAATGTTTGAGGACGGGCAGGACAGGTGGACACTGAATCAGAACATCTGAGGAAAAACACACAGGACAAAGCTGACTTTCTCTCAGGCACTTCAGTGAGAGCTCCGCTGTGTAGCCGTGTGTGATAACTGTGAGACAGTCACTAGTACATACTCTTCCTGCCCTCTGCTTTTGCCTGCTGAGGGATGATGGCTGGGGACAAATTGTATGCTCACTATTCTGAATAAAACAGAAAATGATCCTAATCATTGTGAGGACCTTAAAATAAGAAGATGAGGAAACTCTGAAGATGCTCTTCAGAAGCTGGAAACTGACTTCTCTCAGCCCTGGTGTTGCCCAGTCCTAACAGGGAGAGGTAGACTGTGATACAGGGACAGGTCACTGCTACCAGCATGCTACCTACCAACAAACCAAAGGCATCGGAGTTTCTCTTCTTGAGACCTGTTCACTTGGTCTTATCTCTGATTGTCATGTCCAAGGCTGCAGGAGCACAGTACAATTCTAATAACTCAAAGGTAGACACAGTGACAATGTGACTCCCTGGATATTTTGCAGTTGACAAGTGACCATATAAACTTAATGAATCTCTAGAGGAAAGTGGTCCCTGAGTAGTCTCAAAAATTCTGTCTGAACTGCTTATTCTGTCATTGTGTCTAAACAGCCAGAGTGACCCTATAACTAGACACACACCATGGCATGCCAACACATATGAGCATACACATGCATAGATTCAAGAAACACACTCAGGCATATTCACACACATGCTACACCAACTCACACATCAGGCACACAATACACATATATATCCATAAGCACGGATTTATGCTTATGAAAAAGGAAGTGCACATAATCCAAGTAATCACTCGGAAATTGCTAGCCAAGGAAAAGAAACCCTGTCCAAGCAAAGACCTTGAACCTATTTTAAGAGAAATAAAAGGCCATAAGAATTCTTAGTGGGTAAACTATACTGATTTACTTTCGCAAACAGTATGATGGCTGTAATACAGAATGAATAGCAGAATACCTAGAAGAAGGAAGAAAGGGGGGGAGGGAGGGAGGAGGGCAGGAAAGGCAGAAGCAGGGAAGAGGAAGAAAGAAAGGGAGTGAGCTCTCTTAAAGTGCCCCGGGTGCTAAATAGTGCTAGGGTGATCCAGGGTGTAAACATCAGTTATAGAGAAAATTCGAGGAAGATTAAACTAAATTTTAAAAGAGGTGCTAACAAGACTTGCCTGGGACTTAGCTATGAAACTAGAAGAATGTAAGCAGGCGTGTAGATTCACTTAAAACAGCAGACTGGGAGAGAAAGAGGGGACTCAAGAGTTCTCTTTTAGTCATGGTATGTTTTAAATTGATGTCTTCTCTGTGGAAGTGTCAAGGAGAAGCTGCATATATAAAACTGAAATTGAAAGGCAAGGTCAGGGCTGGAGACAGAGAGAGAAGAATGATGGGAATGGAGATGGTATATAAAGTGTGGTATTGGATGAAGCTGTAAGGTGATCGTGTACATAAAGAAGAGGCCCTGGGCAGATAGAGGCATCTAGCCTTCAAAGGAATGCAGAGGAGGGGGAGTGGAAAAATAAAAGGAACCATCAGTGAAGGATGGGCAGAGCCTGAGAGCTTTCATCTGTTTTTATCAGTTTTACTAGTGTGTGAACCAGCTGAAGAGGAATAAATCTCCTTTATGTTCTCTCTCTTCTTGCAAGAGCTGAGAATTGGGGAAGGCAAGGTTTTAAAGCTGTGTCCACAAATTCTTTGATAAGCCTTCATCTGAGAAATAGCCTAATTTCCTTCCCTGTGTGTGGGCTACATTTAATGACTCGCTTCTAATTAATCAAGTCTGGCAGTACTATGGGGTAACACTTCAAGCTTAGATTAGAAAGAGACTGCAACTCCCATCTTGACTCTTGCTATGACTTCTGGAGTCATCTGCTCTGAGGTGAGCTGGCCACTCTACAGAAAGGTAGTCCATGTGGAGATCTGAGAACCATGACCAACAGTCACAGTCAACTAGCCACCCATGAGAGTAACCTGGCCTAAAGCCTATACACATTTTAATCTACCATTCCATCACATCTATACTGCTATTGATGCTGAACAGAGCTCAGTGATGCAGTTAAACGATGGAGTGCATTTTTCTCTGATGGCCTTGATCATTTAGGCCGCTGAAGATCCAGGTGACCATAGACTTACTCCATATCTTGCCAGCATCTTCTGAAAAAGAACATCTAGGAAAAATAGGTCTCAGAAATTTTGAGATAATAAAAGTTTGTCATTTGATGCTGCTAAGCTTTGGGGGTAATGTGTTAGGAGGCAATACATGGTGAATATATCAGCATAATGGAGCAGAAAATGCCACAGAGCTATGCGTAATAAGTTTCTTCCCAACATTCTTATTGCTTTAGTTCTAGGAGAAAATGAATCATGACTGTTAAGTGTATTTGGAAAACAATACTATGTTTTCTCCACACAAAAATAAGAGCCAGTGATATGGTGCTGTGTGGCTAACATCTTCTCCCTTCACCTCTTCTGGTTAAACACTTTCTACCTTGGAGCATTTCTCTCAACGAAACATTACTTCTTAGAGGCTAGTTCCAATGTATTATGGATTTAATAATGAGCTTTCTATGGGTATTACCCTATGTCTTCCCCAACCTCACTGAAATCCTAAGTGAAGATGTAACACTCAGTAAAGAATACAGAGGTTGCAGATACAATGAAAGGACACCTCAAAGCCAGGCTCCCCATCTGCTATAAAACCATGGGAATGCACCCAGTGTTATTAGCCTTGGTTCCTGCCTTTCTGAGATGATTTGTAAATCCTCTGGTAGGTGAGAAGATTAGGTAAAGTGAGACTTGTGAGGACCTTTTAATCTACCATTGTATCACTTCTGTGCTGCTGTTGATGCTGGATAGAACCCACTGAAGCAGTTCAATGATGGAGTGTATTTTTTCTCTCATGACCTTGAATGCTCCTTCCAACGTCCTCACATAGTGTATTATCTTAGTACATCATATGCCTAAGCACACATTTCTACCTGAGTGTCATCTCCATGCAGCCTGTTATTCATGATTTGATTATTCCTGCATTTTACTTTTCAAATAGCTTATTCTTTGTTCTTTTTCATAATTCTTGGGGTGATTTTTTTTATCTGAATTAAACATACAAAAATCCCAGGGCATAACTGAACCTGAATCAGGACAGGTGGGATTTTGAGCCTTGGTACCTACTCTGATTTCTCTCCTTTGAAATCACTGAAAAGAATGATACTAATCAGAGCAGCCAGTTGTAAGCAGGCAACCAAATTAAAGGTGACTTTCCCACAGAAGGCCCACAGGAGAGACTCTTTACAAAAGAAAAATGTTAAATTGGGCATGCGCTCATTGTCAGTTATTGAGACAGCTATGATATCAGACTAAAGTGTTTCATTTACTGTGTTCCCTCTCATAACTTACTTTAAGGAGGAGGTCTCATGCCTGGAGGAAGCTGCGGGTCTCCAAGAAAGGTTGAATAAGATGACCAAGCTGAACAAGTCAGTCCCATTAACTTCTCAAAGACATGACACATAAAATCAGCATCTCTGTGTTTAAAATTTTTAATTACTAAGAATGTGAATCATGAAGTCACAGTCTCTAGCAGAGAATCTTCTAGTATTATCTTGCTGAACAGATATAGTATCAAACTGCCTTCTAAATATTCATATAACCTTGGATTATTGCAACTCACAGCCTTCAAAAAACAAATCAACAACAATAGAAGCTTTCATTTATTTACATGTCCTTGTTTTCTAGAAGAATGTGTGTGTGCTTGTGTGTGTGTGTGTGTGTGTGTGTGTGTGTGAATTACTAGAGTTCAAAGCCAAATGGTGTACAATTTAACTACACCCCCAGCTCACTAGGTGTTTTTAAAATAATTTTTAAAGGACCTTTATTTTTAAAAATGCTTTTTCAAACAAGCAATCTTTTCACAGTATGAACTGTACTACAGACATATTTAGTTGCAACTGTTCATTTCATTTCAATTGTTTAAGATGTTAAAATATCTTAATATGAAATATTTTGAAAATACTGAAAATTGGAAAGCATAAACAAACATTTGTCTTCACACCATTAAACTCCAACAACTGTTAGTGTTTTGCCTTAGTTCAGACACATATTTTATTAACAAATGAAGCATTCTAATTAGAAATGACACGTCCTTCTTCCCTTAGATGCACACAGTCCTGAAGGTTTGTATGTCATGCTTCAGATCTATGCTTTCATAGTTACAAATGTCAATATGGGGATTCTAATGAAAACCTAGCATACCACTATTAAGTCTGGAAACCTGCTTTTTGCAGCAGGGCTGTATTGAATAGAGGCTATAGGAATTTGGGGGCTCTGTCAACTTGGATTCCTTCTTCTACCAAATTCATGAAATCTGAATCATTGTCATATTCTATCTGATGCCCTGTTGGTCCTGGAATTAAATATATTGAAATTCCATTAGACTGAAACCGAATTCTCACAAGTTGTCATTCAACTTGAAAAAAGACTTGCCCCTTTATTCTCCTTTATCCTATTTGATTCCTTTATCAGGAAAAAAACAAGCAATTCTTGCTTCACACAGTTCTATTAGAGAGTGAGCTCAGGTTTTCTTCAAGACTTCCTGAATATTCTGTGCCTTATGCTGTTTCTATTTACTCTCCAATTCATACCCAGCATGAAATGTATCTTGATCTCAGCTGCTGTTCGTGGTCTCTTTACACAGAATATGTCTGTGTCTCAGAACCCATGATGGAGGGAGTGTCCTCTCTATGAATGTTTAGTAAAAAAGATTTAGTACAGCATTTGCATATGGCAGAACTGAGTCCAAGAATCTAAAAATCAAGAACTCTTATGGTGAAGCCATCAATGTAAAGTCATAGGAGCTGCCACAAGATTTGAGAACTGGGTCTCTGAACTTCATAACAGTGTCTTTTATTGTAATGACTCAGAAACTGCAAAAGAAGAAGATTTGATAAATGACTTTCAGGCTTATGAAACACAACAAAAGAATGTGCAAGAATAATAGTGACTTAAAAGAAAGCCCCATTACCAAAAACCTATGCCCACCAGTCTAAAAATACCCATTCCCTAAGCAGACTCTCTCGAAAGAGACTCTCTCCTCAAAACAGTGTCACCCTTATGCTCAAAACATTTTAAAAGCAAATCCCAAACAAAACCTTCGGTGCACATCTATCTTTTCTCTTTTTGTCTTCTAGCTGCATTCTTCTCAGTCTTTGACATTAAAAATCTAGAGCTCAGTTTTATTACTGTATTCTTCATCAGCAAACTTCATTGTCCCATGCTTCCCAAGGTTGGTTTCTTCCTTCTCAAAAATGCTATACTCTTTCTTCAAGTACTACACAATACTTGTGTAGTTTCTGTACTCATGTCCCCTTTCCTCTGTGATATTTTTCTTTAGTCTGTTCTGACAGTAACACCCATGTAGGACCTGTAATGGATTCTCCATGTTTTCAGAATACATCCACAAAAATCTCAAGAAATCTCATCATCTCTGGGTTGATATCTTCTCCATGTTGTCCATCCAGAGAATGATGTTTTCTAGACTATATACATACAGTGCATCTCTTTGATTCTTTTATAGTTAGCCTAAACTAAACAACCATTCATATTTTTCTCACTGAAATTTGTCATATAAAACTATGACATTTCAGTGATCTGCACTATCTGAATACCTTCATATCTCGGGTACACTGTATTTTCACCCCATACATTCTCACCGAGCCTTCGGTCATTTTTTCCAGCATTGCTTCATCCAGTTCATACATTCCTGACTTCCTTCACTATGCCTGAGACTATATCAGGCACTCAATAACTACTCCATGTCCACCTGCTTCTTTTCTCAAGTAAACAAGGAACTTCTTGAGTCAGAGATTGAATTTTATAATTTTCCTCTGATCTCCAATACTCAGCCCAACTTATTCTCTGGAGCAGATGCTCAATATTTCTTCCTGACTTGCATTGAATTGCTCTCAAACTTGGCAGGAGAAAATAAGAAAATGAATTCCAAGTAAAACTAGGAGACAATAGATGAGAATTAAGAATTACCATTAGACATATGATTGTCAGATTGATTCCCATTGAACCTCAAGCAGAATAATAGCACAGCCTTCACCACCATAATTTTCTTCTTCTAAATTTGATAGAGTATAAATTTCCAGCAGATAAAAGGATTTTAACCCATGTGTGTTAAATTCTCACATGCTTATTCTATAAAATTTAACTGCTAATATGTAGGAGGAACAGCAGTGACCACCTCTATGCAAACGTCAGGGACCACACAACTGCAAAAGCATCTCCTGCAGGAGGACCTAATTGAAGACTGAGTGAGAGACCAATGATTTCTGATGCAGACAATGCCAGCCAATTGGGAACTACTAATTAGAAGAGATGCTTTCTTGGAACCAATGGGGCACGGGTGGAGGGTACTAAAGGAGCTTGCAGCAGTGTTCAGATGAGCTTGCTGTGGCATTTCTCACCTGCTCCTGATTCTATGGTTTGATTCCAAATCACCTCACCTCCAACCTCCAAGGGCAGGTAGGCTCAGGCAGTGAGCAGTAGAGGGCACAAGCAGCGGTAATAGTCTTAATTTTAACTTTCATATACAAGAACCAAACTAGCCAACAAGGTAGTCTGTGCCTTTATTCCAAGCTATTTGGATGGTTGATACAGAAGCATCTTTTGAGCTCAGGAGTTAAGCAATACAGCAGTACCACATCTCAAAAATTTGTTTGTAATAAAAGAGCTTCTAGAGGAACCACCATCCCTGAACTTAAGCTTTACTATGGAGAAATAGTTATTTAAAAAACAAAGAAAAACAAAACAAAAACAACACCAAAAAAACAAAACAAAACAAAAAATCCCACCTAATATTAGTACAGAGACAGACAGGTTGATCAATGTAATAGAATTAAAGACCCAGAAATAAACCCACACATCTATGGACAGTTGATTTTTGACAAAGAAGGCAAACCATATGGTGGAATAAAGGAAAGATTCTTCAACAAACGCACTCTGAATGCAGAAGAAAGCAAATTGATATTTTGCAATCCATATTTATCACCCTGCACAAAACTCAAGTTCAAGTGGATCAAGAACCTCAACATAAAACCAGATACACTGAATCTAATAGAAGAGATAGTGTGGGATAGCCTTGAATGCATTAGCATAGGAGAAAATTTCCTGAACAGAACATCAATGACTCAGACTTTAAGATTAACAATTGATAAATAAGACCTCTTGAAACTGAAAAGTTACTGTAAGGCAAAGGACACTGTGAATAGGACAAAATGGCAGCCTACAAATTGGGAAAAGATCTTCACTAACCCTACTTACAACACAGGGCTAATATCTAAAATATATAAAGAACTCAAGAAGTTAGACTCCCAAAACATAAATAACCCAATTAAAAAATGTATGGAGCTAAACAGGATTGTCAACAGAGAAATCTCAAATGGCTGGCACACACTTAAAAAGAAATTGTTCTACATCCTTAGTGACCAGGGAAATGCAAATCAAAAGGGCCATGAGATTCCACCCCACACCAATCAGAATAGCTAAGATAAAAAACTCGGGTGACAGCACATGCTGCTGAGGATGTGGAGAAAGAGGAACACTCCTCCACTGCTGGTGGGATTGCAAACTGGAAATCAATCTGACTGTTCCTCAGAAAACTAGAAATAGTTCTACCTGAAGATCCAGTTATACCACTCACAGGACATATACCCAAAAGATACCCCACCATACCACAAGGACACGTGCTCCACTATGTTCATAGGAACCTTATTCATTATAGCCAGAAACTGGAAACAACCCAGATGACCGTCGACCAAAGAATCATGAAAGGCAGAGGGAGGGAGGGAGGGACCTGAGAGGGAGAGGGGAGGGGGAAGGGAAGCATGGAGGCAGATCAGGTGTGAGGAAAGACGAGGCCCAAAGGGCCAGGAGAATAAATGGGAATATGCAGCTGCTGGGGGTGGGGGATGGAAGGAGTCTCTAGAAAGTTCCAGAGACCTGGAATATGGGAGCTGGAGGTCTCTCAGAACTCAGTGTGGGTGACCTTAGCAAAAATGTCCAACAGTGGGGATATGGAACCTGAAAAGACCATCTCCAGTAATCAGACAGGACCTCCAGTAGAGGGATGAGGACACCAACCCACCTACAAAACTTTCGATCCCAAATTGCTCCTATCTAAAAGAAATGCAGGGACAAAAATGGGGTAGAGACTGAGGGAATGGCCAACCAATGACAGGCCCAACTTGGGTTCCATCACATGGGCGGGCACCAATCCCTGACTCTATTATTGATGCTGTGTTGTGCTTACAGACAGGAGTCTAGCATGGCTGTCTTCTGAAAGGCTCTACCAGTTCCTGACTGAGACAGATCCAGATATTGAGGTTGGGGACCCCTATAGAAGAGTTAGGAGAAGAGATATTGAAGGAACCGAAAGGATGGCAACCCCATAGGAAGACCTATAATGTCTGCTAACCTGGACCCCTGGGAGCTCCCAGAGACTGAGCTAACCAAAGAGCATACATGGGCTGGTCCAACACCCCAGCACTTATGTAACAGAGGACTGCATTGTCTGACCTCAGTGAGAAAGGATGTACCTCTAAACCTGTAAAGACTTGATGCCTTAGGGTTGGGAAAAACGGGGAGCACCCTCTCAAAGATAAGGGGGATGGGGAATGAAGGAAACCACTCTGCCTTTGCAAGGAGGAAGCACCCAGAGGGGGATCAACATTTGGGATGTAAATAAATTAAATAACTAATTAATAAAAATTGTTTCCTTACTATCCCAATAGATCAAAGGGAGTTTTTTTCTACTTAGATTTGTAAATTTTCCCTTAGGAATAAAAAGGAATGTGTCCTGGGCATATAACAAAGATATCCTAGGCTGCTGAGGAACAGGTTCTCTAGGAGATGTCCTTGCTTGCTGAGTCTCTGCTGCAAGTCTTCAGCAGATTGGCTTTAAGAGGAGCAACATTTGATTTGTTCAGTTCTATTCATATCAAACCACCTTAAATGGAGATATGAGTTTAGTCAACTTTTAACACTATATTAGCTACTGGATATTACTTAATCGGTTGTTCAAATGGATACTGAAAAGGCTTGTCACGTTGTCCAGATTCAGTCTAAGCCAGCAAACATCTGATTGAAGCAGAAACAAAACAAGAAGTGGAGCAAAGTTGAAATAGTCAAGGGACGATGTAGACCATGGGACAGAAGGTTTCCAACACCATCTACATTATTTCTTCATCTGCCTAGCGCACCTGTGACAATGTGACTTTGTTCCCTATTCATTTGTTTTCTGATAGTATTTTCATGAACTAATAAAAACAAGAGGGTATTCCAAGCCTCTGGGCTAACATCCGCTTATCAGTGAGTGCATACCACGTGTGTTCTTTTGTGAATGGGTCACCTCACTCAGGATGACATTCTCCAGTTCCACCCACTTGCTTAAGAATTTCATGAATTCATTGTTTTTAATAGCTGAGTAGTATTCCTTAGTGTAGATATACCACATTTTCTGTATCCATTCCTCTGTTGAGGAACATCTGGGTTCTTTAGATCTTTAAAAAAAAAAGAATTAAAAAAAAAAGAATTGTATATATGTGAATAAAATAAATACAATGGAAAGGACTAGGTATTGTGGGGGGTGTTAATTATAGATAAAAGGAAGAACAAAGGCAGAGATAGACACCTGGGAGAGTCCAAAGTGAACATGACCCTGAGCTGGGCCATGAGAGTAGATGGAGAGGAGGGGGAGAGCAGGTGAACCAGGTACAACAGCCAAAAGGCACAAGGCATAAAGAGCACAGGTAACTGAAATGGTTGGATTGTATAGGGAAGAACAGTCCAACGTCCTGGGCAGGACAGTTCAGGATAGGGGGCAGAGTGTGCCAGCCAGGACAGACCTGCAACAGTTAGGGACTGAGGAATTACTTGGAGAACCTAGCAACCAGGTCTACTTTGATCTGTTCAATAGACACCTCAGCCACTTGCCCCTGGTCTGAAACCTACAAACGTGGTCAATAATACATCTGGATACCGCTTCAATATCTTTATGCATCAGATATACACAAATTAAAACTATATTTACAATGCAGAATGATTACTGAGTTAGAATAGGAATCCTCTAGGAAAAAACAAATGGCAGTAAATACTGACAAAGATAGCAAGGAGCTGGAGAGTAAAGGAGCCTTTATTCCCTGCTAGTGGAGAATCAAACTACTGCAGCTCCTATTGGAAGCATTGTTGAGGTTTCTAAAATCTAAAATAAAAATAAAAATAGAACTAGCCTATGACCAGGCTCCATCACCACCGGACATAACTAAAGGGATCATACCACAGAGATACTTGTACCACTGTGCTTATTGCAAAACCATTCACAACAGCCAAGATATGAAACCTCCTGACGTTCTCCACCAATAGATGAACACATAAAGAAATGTGCTATAAACACTTAATGGGGTTTTACTCCATGTCTTAGTCAGGGTTTCTATTCCTGCACAAACATCATGACCAAGAAGCAAGTTGGGGAGAAAAGGGTTTATTGAGCTTACACTTCCACACTGCTGTTCATCACTAAAGGAAGTCAGGACTGGAACTCAAGCAGGTCAGGAAGCAGGAGTTGATGCAGAGGCCATGGAGGGATGTTTCCTACTGGCTTGCTTCCCCTGACTTGCTCAGCTTGCTCTCTTATAGAACCCAAGACTACCAGCCCAGGGATGGCACCACCCACAAGGGCCCCTCCCCCCTTGATCACTAATTGAGAAAATGCCCCATAGCTGGATCTCATGGAGGCACTTCCCCAGCTGAAGCTCCTTTCTCTGTGATAACTCCAGCCTGTGTCAAGTTGACACACAAAACCAGCCAGTACTCTCCACCACAAGTAAAAACAAAATTCTGTCATTTGCAGAAAAATAGGTGAAAGACTGGGAAGCACACCAAAACTGCTAGACTCAGAAAGAAAAATATTTTGTTGTTTCTCTTATATGTACAATCTAGATATTTACATATAGACATGTGTGTGTGCATGTGTGTGCATCTCTGTCTCTCTCTATTTCTGTGCATCTCTCTGTGTCTCTGTCCCTCTCTGTCTCTGTTTCTCTCTCTCCCCCCCCTGTGTGTGTGTGTGTGTGTGTGTGTGTGTGTGTGTGTGTGTGTGTAGATATACTTGATGGGGTAGGAAAGTGATTATTTTGAGGAAAAGCAGTATAAAGAGAAGAGGGAAAAGAGACTAAGAAAGACAATGAATCACATTTCCTGTCACAGCTTAGAAGGTTAGATTTACTTATATATAGTATATGTAGTGTGTGAATATATATATATATATATATATGTGTGTGTGTGTGTATAGATATACACATATTTATGACATAATACATATTAACAGCAGGAGGAGTGTCTAAAAAAGGAAGAGGACCAGCAGAATTGCAACAAGAAAAAAGGAGGGTGGCAGGGAGGTAGATATGATCAAATACAATGTTTGCATGTAAACATGTCATATTTAAACCCCTTTTGTATAAAGCAACAACTAAAATTTAATTTCAAAATAAAGTAATAAAACAGAGAAAATGTCATTTTCAAGACAAACTATAACATGAATATAAATAGTAGTGTGTTTCAACATTCCACTGAACTTGTTGAAAGTTGAGGTAGAATGTAGATGGGGATGTAGCTTCACATGTGCCCACCATGTGTGTCCTGGACCTTATGGCAGCTTCTGTTCTCAAAAGGTGGCTTTATCTGTGACCTATGCTTTATGGAGTGATGTGTCCATCCTCTTGAGGTCAGAATTTAATTCCTCTTCCCTTTAATCTTCCCAGAGCCAAGACAACGCCATGGAAGAGATGCTGCTGGCCTCTTGAGGATGTGCTTTTTAAAGGGGAATGCAGCTGTAATTCAGTGGGCTGGAACATTGGTGCTAGAAGTTAACAATCTGTACAAGGCTACTGGGGGAATGTTTAGAGCTCAGGGATGTTCTCATTGTGTGATGATAAAAAGGACTCTCAAACTACATAAGACTGAAAACCTTCTTATATGGCTCAGAAATTCTGTGAAACAGCACTAGGGACAGAAACCAAGAAAGTTTCAAATCAAGTCTATACTGTTAATAGAGTGAAAGGGAAAATAAAAACATTGCCAGTAACCCTCATCCATTGCTATTATTCTGATGGCTTGTATAGTATTTAATATGCTGAAGTTCCTTAATATTAGGTGCAAAAGAACTTGTGTTATAACAGCTAAATCTAAGGAGGTATGTGGGAAATAAAAGTGTGCAGATTTCTTTACATTATAAGACAACTGCTTCAGTAAGTGTTCTACTTTATTAAAATTGTTATCATTTAAAAAATATTTGTTATTATATAATGATAGTACATCAACTGTTGTTATCAGGGTCCAGAGTGGTATTTCAGTACATGCATCCCCCAACACTGATCAAAACAAGCTTCTCTTTACTTATCTACCCTGTCTACCTCTAGTAAGTTATTCTATGTAGAAATTAGGACTATTTAATTTAAAAACCTTTATATATAGAATGAGGACATTTAATGTATACAATCTCATATTTGCATATGTATACATACTCATGAAACTGTCACCAAAATAAAGGTCAACAATATTACCAAAACCCAAACATTTCTTGTGCCCATTTTAAAGCCTTTTTATCTGCCATGAAGCAGTAGCTGGGCTACTTTTATCACTATGAATTAACTGGAATTTTCAAGTTATACATAAATAGAATCTTATAATTATTATCTGGCTTATTTTATTAACAAAATTCTTTTAATCTTTTGTCTACTTATAAATATCCATAATTTGTACACACACACACACACACACACACACACGCACACACGCACCACTCTCTCAGTCACTTTCAGGAAATATAGTATATTTCCATCACATTACATGAATCAGTAGTCTTATCTGTTTTTACTCTTGAGTAATAATATTCCACTAGATAGTTAGAATACAATTTGCTAACTTCTTCCCTAGCTAAGGCTGTCCCACAGCCCTTTATACCCAAATCATGCCCGAGAGAGCTGGTCTCCCAGGAGTGTTCTCATTCGTAAGCCCACAGATGAAACCACCGCTATTGCTCCAATAACTATCCAAAGAGTGACCCATGAGGAGCTCACAGGGCACGGGAACTGTAGAGCAGCTGCGGACAGGATCCTTCCTGTCTCCATCTGCACCCGGAGCTAAGGCTATCTATCCCACAGCCCTCCATACCAAAATCCTGCCCAGAGACAGCTGGTCTTCCAAAGAGTGCTGACACACCTAAGATCACAAGCTCACAGGCCCATAGGAGGGACAAGCTCCAGTCAGAGACAGCAAGATAAACTAACACCAGAGATAACAAGATGTCACTAGGCAAGCACAAGAACCTAAGCAACAGAAACGAAGGCATATGTCATCATCAGAACCCAGTTTTCCAATCACAGTTGTCCTAGATACCCCAACACACTAGAAAAGCAAGATTCAGATTTAAAATCACTTCTCATAATAATGATATAGGACTTTAAGTGGGACATAAATAACTCTCTTAAAGAAATACAGGAGAACACAGATAAACAAGTAGAATCCATTAAAGAGGAAACACAAAAATCTCTTAAAGAATTACAGGAAAACACAAATAAACAGGTGAAGGAATTAAACAAAACCATCCAGGATCTGAAAATGGAAATAGAAACAATAAAGAGTGCACAAAGGGAGACAACCCAGGAGATAGAAAATCTAGGAAAGAGATCAGGAGTCATAGATACGAGCATTACCAACAGAATACAAGAGTAAGAAGAGAGAATCTCAGGGGAAGAAGATACCATAGAAAACATTGACACAACAGTCAAAGAAAATGCAAAATGCAAAAAGGCCCTAACCCAAACATTCAGGAAATCCAGCACAAAATGAGAAGACAAAACATAAGGATAATAGGTATAGAAGAGAGAAAGATTCCCAACTTAAAGGGACAGTAAATATCTTCAACAAAATTGTAGAAAAAGAATTCCATGACCTAAGGAGATGCCCATGAACAAAAAATAAACCTACAGAACTCCAAATAGATTAGACCAGAAAAGAAATTCCTCCTTTTACATAATATTCAAAACACCAAATGAACAGAACAAAGAATGAATATTAAAAGCAGTAAAGGAAAAAGGTCAAGTAACATATAAAGGCAGACTCATCAGAATTAAAACAGACTTCTCAATAGAGACAATGAAAGCTAGAAGATCTTGGGCAGATCTCATACGGACCCTAAGAGAACACAAATGCCAGTGCAGGCTACTATATCCAGCAAAGCTCTCAATTACCATAGATGGAGAAACCAAGATATTCCATGACAAAATGAAATTTACACAATATCTTTCCATAAATCCAGCCCTACAAAGAATAATAGATGGAAAACTCCAACACAAGAAGGGAAACTACACCCTAGAAAAAGCAACAAAGTAATCTTCTTTCAACAAACCCAAAAGAAGATAACCACACAAACATAATTCCTCCTCTAACAACAAAAATAATAGGAAGCAACAATCACTTTTCCTTAATAACTCTTAACATCAATGGACTCAATTCTCCAATAAAAAGACAGACTAACTAACTGGATATGTAAACAGGACCCAACATTTTGCTGCATATAGGAAATGCACCTCTGTGACAAAGACAGACACTACCTCAGAGGAAAAGGCTAAAAACGAAAAGGTTCTCAAGCAAATGGTCCCAAGAAACAAGCTGGAGTAGACATTCTAATATTGAGTAATAGCAACTTTCAACCAAAAGTTATCAAAAAAGACAAGGAAGAGCACTTTATACTCATGAAAGGAAATATCTACCAAGAACTCTCAATTCTGAACATCTATGCTCCAAATGCAAAGACACCCACATTCATTAAAGGTACTTTACTAAAGCTCAAAGCACACATTGTACCTTACACAATAATAGTAGGAGACTTTAGCACATTACTGTCATCAATGGACAGAAAATGGAAGCAGGAACTAAACAGAGACACAGTGAAACTAACAGAAGTTAACCAAATAACTTTAACAGATATCTATAGAACATTTCATCCAAAAACAAATATATATATATACCTTCTTCTCAGAACTGCATGGTACGTTCTGCAAAAATGACCATATAATCAGTAAGATTCAAGAAAATCGAAATAATCCCATGCATCCTATCAGATCACCACTAACTAAGGCTGGTCTTCAATAACAACAAAAACAAGAGAAAGCCCACATACACATGGAAGCTGAACACTGCTCTACTCAATGATAACTTGGCCAAGGAAGAAATTAAAAAACAAATTGAAGACTTTTTAGAATTTAATAAAAGTGAAGGCACAACCTACCCAAATTTTTGGGACACAATGAAAGCAGTGCTAAGAGGAAAACTCAGCTCTGAGTGCCTCCAAATAGAAACTGGAGAGAGCACATGCTTGCAGCTTGACAGCACACCTGAAAGCACTAGAACTTAAAGAAGAAAATCCACCCAAAAGGAGTAGACAGCAGGAAATAATCAAAGTCAGGTTTGAAATCAACCAAGTAGAGAAAAAAAGAACTATACAAAGAATCAACAAAACCAGGAGCTGATTCTTTGAGAAAATCAACAGGATAGATAAACCCTTAACCAGACTAACCAGAGGGCACAGAGACAGTATCCAATTTGACAAAATCAGAAAGGAAAAGGGAGTCATGACAACAGAAACTGAGGAAATTCAAAAAATCATCAGATCCTACTACAGAAGTCTATACTCAACAAAACTGGAAAATCTGAATAAAATGGACAATTTTCTAGACAGATACCAGGTACCAAAGTTAAATCAATATCTGATAAACCATTTAAACAGACCCATAACCCTTAAAGAAATAGAAGCAGTCATTAAAAGTATCCCAACCAAAAAAAAAGCCTGGGACCAGATGGGTTTAGTGCAGAATTATATCAGACCTTCAAAGAAGACCTAATACCAATACTCTTCAAACTATTCCACAAAATAGAAACAGAAGGAACACTAACAAATTTGTTCTATGAGGCCACAATTATGCTTTTACCTAAACCATACAAAGACCCTACAAAGAAAGAGAACTTCAGACCAGTTTCCCTTATGAATATCGATGGAAATATACTCCATAAAATTCTCCCAAACAGAATCCAAGAACAACTCAAAATGATCATTCACCATGATCAAGTAGGCTTCATCCCAGGGATGCAGGGATGGTTCAATATAAGGAAATCCATCAATGTAATCCACTATATAAACAAACTCAAAGAAAAAACAACATGATCATTTCATTAAATGCTGAGAAATCATTTGACAAAATTCAACACCCCTTCCTGGTAAAAATCTTGGAACGATCAGGAGGTGAAAAGGATACAAGTTGGAAAGGAAGAACTCAAAATATCACTATTTGCAGATGATATGATAGTATACTTAAGTGACCCCAAAAAAATCTACCAGAAAACTCATAAAACCGATAAACAACTTCAGCAAAGTGGCTGGATATAAAATTAATTCAAACAAATCAGTAGGCTTCCTCTACTCAAAGGATAAACAGGCTGAGAAAGAAATTAGGGAAATGACACACTTGGTGTGACACTTGGTGTGACACTAGCTTGTTTTCTTTCACTTGTTTGCAAGTGAAAGAACTGTATGACAAGAACTTCAAGTCCCTGAAGAAAGAAATTGAAGAAGATCTCAGAAGATGGTAAGGTCTCCCATGCTCATGGATTGGCAGGATTAATATAGTAAAAATGGCCACCTTACTGAAAGCAATTTACAGATTCAAGGCAATCACCATCAAAATTCCCACTCAATTCTTCATAGAGTTAGAAAGAGCAATTTGTGAATTCATTTGGAATAACCAAAATCCAAGGATAGTGAAAACTATTAGCAACAATAAAAGAATGTCTGGGGGAATCATCATCCCTAACCTCTTTAAGCTGCATTACAGAGGAACAGTGTTAAAACCTGCATGATATTGGTACAGTGATAGGGAGGTAGATCAATGTAGTACAACTGAAAACCCAGAAATGAACCCACACACCTATGGTCACTTGTTCTCTGACAAAGGAGCTAAAACCATACAGTAAAAAAAAAAAAAAAAGACAGCATTTTCAAAAAATGGTGCTGGTTCAACTGGAGGTCTGCATGTAGATGAATGCACATTGATTCATTCTTATCTCCTTGTACAAAGCTCAAGTCCAAGGACCTCCACTTAAAACCAGATACACTAAAACTAATAGAAGAGAAAGTAGGGAAGAACTTTGAACACATGGGCACAGGGGAATATTTCCTGAACAAAACACCAATAGCTTATTCTCTAAGATCAACAATCGACAATTGGGACTTCCTAAAATTGCAAAGCTTCTGTAAGACAAAGGACACTGTCAATAGGACAAAACGGCAACCTACAGACTGGAAAAAGATCTTTACCAATCCTACATCCAATAGAGTGCTAATATCCAGTAGATACAAGGAACTCAAGAAATTAGACTCCAAACAACCAAATAACTCGATTGTAAACAGAGATAAACAAAGAATTCGCAACTGAGGAATACCAAATGACTGAGAAGAATCTAAAGAAATGTTAAACATTCTTAGTCATCAGAGAAATGCAAATCAAAACAACCCTGAGATTCCACCTCACACCAGTCATACTGGTTAAGATCAAAAACTCACATGACAGCAGATGCTGTTGAGGAAGTAGAGAAAAAGGAGCACTCCTCTATTGGTAGTGGGATTGCAAGCTGGTACAATCACTGTGTAAATCAGTCTGGCAGTTTGCAGGCAAATGGATGGATCTAGAAAATATCATCCTGAGTGAGGTAACTGAGAGGATATTAGCCCAAAAGCTCAGAATACCCAAGATAGAATTCACAGACCATATGAAGCTCAAGAAGAAAAAAACCAAAATGTGGATGCTTCAGTCCTTCTTAGAAAGGGAAACAAAATATTCAGGGTAGGTAAAGAGTGGGAGGGACTTGGGAAGAAGAGAGGAGGGAGAGGGGTAAAAGGGGGGAGGGTCAGGTATGAGAGGAGATGGGGATGATATATAAAGGGTCAGGAATTTGAAAAGAGGAATGTAGCAATGGGAGATGGGTAACTGGGGGTAGCCACCAGCAAGTGAATGTGGCCAAGATTGATTGCTTGGAGTTAAACAGCTTGTACATGAGTTCTACACTGGTTTTAAAAAAAAGTGTTTCTCTCTCTCTCCACAACCATTGACTACCTGTGGGTTTTCATCTCAGTACAAAGAGGACCATGAGGAATTTTTCTCATCCACATTGGCCTGTAAACTGTATTTTCATTATTGGGGATCTTGTCCAGGCAACCATAATGTTGAGATTTCATGGGTGATATCTAAAGCACTCTAACAGAAGTATGTTGGTATTCTGGCTTTTACAACCTTTTTGCTCCCTCTTCCACCAAGTCCCCCAAGCCTTACTGTAGTATTTCATTGGAGATGTATCAGGGTTTTAGGTACCCCATGTCACTTATTCTTGGCATTTTGACCAATTATAAATCTCTGTAATAGTCTCCATCAGTTGCAAAAATAAACTTTTTTGGTGAGGTATGAGAGTTACATTTATTTGTGGGTATGAGGATAAGTATTTATAATATAATTAAAAGTGGAATTCATGCAGGATAATGGAAGTAGCATGTTCTCTTCTGGGAGCTGTGATGTCTGCAGTCACAATTTAATAGGTAAGGTATTCAGTAAGTACCACGCATGATTTACTGAGTGAGCCTTAAGTTCTAGTAGACAGCCATTGGTTACCTCTGAGATACAAGTGTCACTACTGCACCTTTGGGAATACTTGACATATTGCTCAGTCATTGCTGTGATTAACAGGCTTTACTCAAGCGGGACTAGTAACTGCATTTCCTTCTGGTACTATGACGGCCAGTCTTTAGTTGGGAGGGAAGCTTCCTGGTCAGTTCCAGCTCATTCCTTCCAAGTCCTATGCACAAGTCCTATGTGTATGGAGTCTTTCTCAATAAGATCTTACCTTCAAGTTTTGAAAGGCAATCAGGGATAGTGGCAACACCCCATATTGTTCTGGGAGTCTCTTATATCTCCCAGATGAACAATTCTTGGAGAAGATTTCTGTGCATGACACTGAGGAGTGGGAGGTTGTTACATAGTGCATGGCTCTTGCGGGGAGCACAATCACCCTGTGTGGCACAAAGTCATTTATATATACTCATATATGTATGTACATGCATGCATTATACATGCATTTTAAAGGCAGTTTATAAAATAATACATTTCTCTATGGCTTTTTTTCAAATATCCTTGTAATTGTTCTCTCTCCTTCCTCCCCTTCCCCAGCTAAAGTCCCTTACCCTATTTTACCCTAACTCCCTTCACAGCATCTGTATCCTCCTATACTCCCCTCCAGAACTCCTTGTTCCCCTCCAAACAGTCTCTTTCCATTCTCCTGGTTTCTTCAGTCTTAACCCTTAATCTCTCCTATTTTAACAGCAATTTTTAATAAATGAGAGTCTTTATAATAATAAAAAGAACTTTCCAAAATCCTTAGTTTATGAATTATGCTTTAATTCTGTGTATGAGATTAAGAGGACAAAGTGTCTCTTTTATCTGTTCTCTTAAAGGTATATTCTTTCATGTCTTAATTTAGGTCTAAGATTCATTTCGAAATATTTTTTATATACGATGAAAACCCTCTCATTCATCTTCTGCCTGTGAAATATTTAATTGTTCCACATTATTTGTTTGAAAGACTTTTCTTCCATTATACTTTTTTTGTTGTTTTTGTTTTTTGTTTTTGCATCATGGTCAAAAATCAGTTTTCCAATATGCGTATTCATGTGTGAGTGCTCTATTCTGTTCCACCAGAATAGAGATGTATATGATGTATATGTCTGTATCCACACCAGATCCACATAACACTGTATATGTCTGTATTCACACCAGATCCACACAACACTGATACCATCTAAGAATCTTTGAAACCCATTAACATCATCTTCCCAGTCTTGTTTACATTTTTTTAGCTTATACACTAATTTAATGTTATAGATCTTTTGAGTTTTCATATTATTGAAATAAGCTTGGCATTTTAGGTAAAAACTCATTTGGTGGAAAATACTTAGAACTTAGAAGCAAACTTGGGACACATTGATACATTGACATGATACTTATTAGATCATCAGCATTTTCATTTACAGCATTTCATTTTTCTCAGTTGTCTTGTGTAGTTTTCAATCTATAGCCTATCATAATGTTTCCCCAGGAGGAAAAACACAGTAATCACTTCGATTATAGTGGTGTATTTAATTTTAATTTCTGACTTGATTTTTTTGTCAACATATTTAAAAAACCAATTTATATTTTGCTTGCTTGCTTGCATTTCGTATCTTCTAATATCACTTATTATTTCTAGTAGGTGTATTTAGAGCCCATTGAGCTTCCTACATACACTGCTCCATTTTCTGAAAACAAAACAAAACAAAACAAAAAAGCAATCTGGATGTACAATCCTTACAGTACTATTGGTTGTAGATGATATTGTTACTGGATGGGAAGGAAAGAGCTTATTCAGCTTACACTTCCACACCATGGTTCATCACTGAAGAAAGTCAGGATAAAAACTCAAGCAGGGCTGGAACCTGGAGGCAGGAGCTGGTGCAGGGACCATGGAGGCTACTGCTGTTTACTGGTTTGCTCAGCAAGCATTCTTATAGAGCCCAGCAGCAGAAACCCAGGGATGCTCCCACATCAATCACTAATTAAGTAAATGTCCTACAGATACATCTTTTGGTGCCATTCTCTCATTTGAGGTTCCTTTTAGATAACTCTAGTTTCTGTCAAATTGACCTAAAATTAGCCACAACACCATGGATAGTGATATTTTTTGTTTTAGTAGGAAATGCTATATTACATAAATCATGTTAAGAAGCTGGTTGCCACAAACCTCCTGCATGTGAGACTTTTTCCTCTAGCTGCAGTAAAATATTTCTATGTTTGACCGAGGAAGAGAAAATTGATCACATTTTTCCTTAGTGTCATTGAGGTTTTGTTTCTCAGGATCCTCTTTTATTCTTGCATCTTTAAACAATCAAATTTAGTCATGAAATATATAGAGCTAATTTTTTTCTCTAGTTTTAAAACTATAAGGGGACCTTTTTCTTTTCTGTGTTATACAGATGCCAACAATATTATTGATAGCTAAAATGTAAAACCCTCAGTGAAATTTCGCTGCTTCAGGGCATGTATGAAGCCTGGGGCTGGGCAAATGCTCATTTGAACAGCTACCTTATATCTAGTTTGTGTGATACTTTAATTAGTGAATTCAGTCAAATGGGTTAACTTTATAAAAACTAGAATAAAATTTGTAAACTTGTATAACATTTATTCAAATCTCACTTCCTCCCTTGAGAATACAATTACATACATAATAGGTTACTTGAAGTTTAATTGTTTTACTTTTTCCTCTGTCTTTTTCTGATTTATATTTATCTGTTTTGATGTTTGCAACGAGAAATATAATGTTAATTCCACTCAGAATATCTACCCTGGTACTTTTCATCTAAGTTTGATTTGAGACTTTCAATCATATATTTTCCTTATTTCTTGACTTCTTGGATATGTGGAATGCTTCCAAAGTTACTGTCTATTCTGTCTTTTCTGTTAGTTGTAACATCAGTGACAGTTCCAGATCTATTTCCATTAATAATTTCCTTCTCATTATCGGGTGTGGTTTCTTAACTTTTCAGGCATGGCTTGATAATTTTTAATCTGATGTCTAACATTGTGAGAGTCTTTTTTGGATATTGAATTTAAAGGTCTTTCTATAAATGTTCTTAAGACTCTTTCTGAGTGCAGTTAAAATCACATGGAAGCAATGTGATGGTTCAGGGTCTTCCCTTGATGACCCATTGGTGCTGGAAGAACTGTGTTTATTCTAAGATTTTGCCCAGGACCTGAAGTGGGACTGCCCTGTGTTGCATGCAGTGTTCCATGAGCAATGAGATTTTCTAGGACACTATTCCCAGCCTTCTGTGGGTACGAGAAAATCCACACTGATCCTCTCCTGTCAATATTACCCTAATGAATAATCAAAATAACACACACACACACACACACACACACACACATAGTGGCTGTTTACACCTCTCTCCTCTTAACTCCTCTGTTTTCCAAACTGTATCGCTTTGGTGTGCTCACATCCTCAGTTGTACCTCTTGTATTCCTGGTATCCTCTAGGACAGAGGTTCTCCACCTTCAAACGATCCTTTCCCTGAGGTCACATACTAGATATCCTTTGGACCACATATTTAAATAACAACATTCATAATAGTAGCAACATTATAGTTATGAAGTATCAACAGAAGAATTTTAGGGTTGGGGTCAGTACAATACAATAAACTGCATTGAAGTGTTGCAGCATTAAGGTTGAGAGCTGCTGATTTAGGTTGTACCTATTCTTTGCCTTAACCATGTCCTGAAAACCCACTCAAAACAGTACACTGGGGAATCAGAAGATTAACCTTATTTTACCAATTTCATATCAATCCTGTATTTTTTATTACCTTACAGGCAATGTCAAAAATAATCAGTTTAAAATATTTACGTGCAATGCTTTTAATTGTTTATTCCAGGCAGGGAACTAAAGTCAGTCCCTGGTCCCTGTCATTCTACCTTGACTGGAGTAGACGTCCTGTTTTCCTCTCATCCAGTGTTGATAGAGGTTAAAGAGAAGGTGTACACCTTCCAAATTCTTAGACGAAAGAAAATACATTTATAAGAGCATAGCTTCTTCCTGATATATATGTATCAACAATAAATACATCCGTGCACTTAAACAAACATAAATTTTGACTATGTCACAAATTCCTAAATATCACTTATCTACGTGAAGCGATGTGCAATATATAACAAGTTGTCACGACTGTGAGAAATGATCTCATAAGACTGCTAACAAAGTGGCTCCTTCCTAAGTTGGTGAAGAGTGTGGGTTTTGGAGTTAAACAAAACTGGTTAAGATCCAGTATATCATTTACTTGTGAACGTTTTTCAGCATCTTATCTGGCTAACAAAATGTTGCTCACTGTGGATTTGGAGAAGAACAAATGAGTACTGTTTGTTACACGTGCACTAACACTTTTGGATGCATTTATCCTTTTTCTCAAGTCACTTTCTAAAGTAGCATAGGAATTGCTATTAGAAATCACCTGCTTCCGTCTCTCATTCTCCTGGCAATTTCTTAGTGATTTCATAGAGATGTATACTTACCTTTTTATTCTGTACATGACCAATCAAATAAATGTATATTGAAAGTTGAGAGGTCCAGGGTTAGGCGTAAAAGCATTTTATAAATCTAAGGATCTATTATATTATTAGACTACAAGTAGAATTTGAGAGTTCACTCAGACATTGGTAAGACTTGACTGAGCCCTAAACACATTCTGCAGATCCAATCTACATCCATTTGTAGCTTAATGAGTCCTAAGCCCTTGATAACTCTGTGTTCTCTGTCCAAGTCAGGAAAAATAAATGCCCTCATTTACTGAAGTTTGTCCTTATTAATTATCATAAACAATGGCTCTTAGATTTACTTACTGTGCTCATTGTTGATATGTATACTAATTTATATATATACATATATATGATAAATACATATATAACTGAAATATCAGAAATATCACCTGAATCTATGAACATACTGAATAGAAATAATAATAGAAAAAAATAAGTTCTGCCAACAAATTTTAGACAAATAAAAAACAATATACACAGAAAATTATGCTATAAAATAGAGACTACAAAGGCTAATAATAACAAATAAATTGTGAGCTAAGAGAGGGGTTGCAGTAACCAGTACAAAAACATTTCACGAAGAATCATGCTGGACTTTGACTTACAAGTAAACATAAAGAATATCAGAAAAGAAGTCTGTGATATAACCATGGTCAAGAAGAACTAGAATACATGGTATGTTACAGAGATTGAATGACTCACATTTGTCCCAGCTGTATGAAAATATTCACTTAGTAAAACAGTTACAAAGAGAGGACTTTATTTTGTAGATGCTGAAGACTGATCATACAGTTCCCCTTAGCTGCATGCATGGTTGTACAGGTTGAAGACTATTTTCCAACCCCCTTACACATGGGCTGGAAGACTGCAAGTGATATAAGCTTCCTGGAACATGACAGTATACACTGGGAAAGCTGGCAAAAGAGAAGACCATCAGGCTGATGCTCTTGGAACTATTTACACATGTGCTTCCTAAAATATAAAAGCTCTTCTATTTTGTTTAGTCAGTTAGTATTCTGAACTCTCTAACATAAGACATGAGCCTACAGACTGAGCCATTGCTTTCTTAGAACCGTTGTGACGGGAACAAATCTTAGGACAGCTAATGACTGAGTTATAAGTCCCAAAGTGAGTTTTAATAATGATACATATGCTACTGAGTTAGACAGTTCTGTCTTCCTTAAAATAAGGACCCTCTTGGTTAATGTCATTTGGCAGGATCATGCTAAGAGTGGGATCTGCAGGATTTACAAGAAAGCCTAAGAAGGCGTTCCCGAGACAGTCCTAGTAGTAGAACAGCGGTAAAGAGAGAGACAGAGAGCAATGCATACCATTAGTCAAAACTTCCTATGATTTGGACTTATTCTGCATAAGTAGCAGGGAGGCAATTAGATAAAAGTGTCACTCTGAAGGAAGGAGACTTTGAAGGACAATTGTGCCTGGAGATATTGAATCACATGCAGGAGGATCTGGCTCTCTCACTGGGGGACTAAGCTGAGATTCAACCACAGGCTTATAAAGATGCTGTGTAACAAAGTGAAGAGTAGGGAATCAGAGTGCTGTGTTGGTATGTGGGAGATCAATAGTCTAAGTTGCTCTTCCTTGTTGGTAAAATGGAACTAATGATGCGTACAGAGTGAAAAAAATCAGCATAGAGAACAGAGGAAACTTGTGTTGGTAACATTGCAGGCTGTGCCTGCCACTTTTGAGGCTCCCATGAATGCAGAGAAGCCTGCAATTAGCATATTAAAATGGAAGATAAAAGAACATTCAAGGTGATGTTGGAGATTCTTCTGTATAGGTTTCTGGGGTTTGCTTGGATGAGAACTCTGATCACAGTAAAGAATAATGTACTTTTAAATCACAGGATGATAAGAATGTGGGTGACCAAAGCAACATGGCAGCTGGCAGTATTTTCTTTTAAAAGAGGCGGACTCGTTTGTCACGGAAGATTCAGTAGCTTATTTATTTCTCATTTCTTTACCTCCTTTGACGCATCAGTAGGAATAGGAGTTCAGACAAAGAGAAGCTGTTGTAGCATCCTGTTTAAGATTCTCTTCATGAGATTTGGTCCTCAGCCCATTTTCTGTCAGACTTCCTGAAACGGGAAAGCAAGGCATAACAATTCTCAGGCTCCACAGTGTATTCTCCTAAGCGGCAGACTGGAATTTACAGCTGCCCGTAGACTTCTCCATCTGCATGTCCTGCAGGCACCCCCAAGTCAGTACATTCCAAAGCAAGTGAATTACCCGTCCACACTCTCATTCTCCTCCAGTCTTCTATCTGGGATAACAACACTATTGCCAGATTACCAGGTACAAAATGTAGAAGTATTGGTTCCTTTCTTTTCTATCATGTAACCTCAATGTCAATCTGCAGCTACCTTACAGAGATTCACATAACAGTAGTCTACTCTGTTTTACGCCTGTTCCTTGACTTTCATTTTTCCTGGTGAGGCTCTTTCTCCCTCTACACAAGCCCAGGAAAGGTCTATCTGCTCTTTGCCCTGAGTTCACAGTTGAACCTCCAGAGGTCTCCATTTCCTTAGAACACAGCAAAGCATGCTTTGTCCCCAGGGACTGGCACTGTGGCCGCACCTGTTCCCCTGAACCCCATTCCTCTTGCTTGGATGAAACAGTGGAAGTCCTGAGCCCTGCATGCGTCACTTCCTTTTCTGAAAACACTCCAGCAGCTCAACCTTGGGAATCCACAGAACAAAGCCTCAAAACCACATTTCACCCACTTCCTTTCCCCGGGTGTTCATTCCAGCATTCTGTGCGTGGCAGCCATTAACACATATCCTCAAAACTTTGTTCGTTATTGAAATCTCAGAGCCTTGGCTCACTGAATGTTGCTGTGAGTGCAGTAAACCCTGCTCCTCCCTAGACTCTGCTCAAGGACCATTTCCCAGGAGGAACTGCCTCCAGCTTCTTTCCTCCTCCCCTTGCTCAGTAGGGCCACACTCACTGTGCACTCCTTTATTTACATTTCCTAGTGTTATCACAAGCGTCTCTAACCCAGATTTTATAAGCTTTATAACAGACATCATCTCCAATTGCCTTCTCAGAATCTCAGGGGTGCTTTGAAATTGCCTGTCAACCAATCTAAAAATAATCTCTTAATTTTTTTTTACTCTAAAACTTGTGATTTTACCTCCCTCCTCCAAAAAAAAAGCTTTTAAAGGTTCCCAAAGACATAGTTAACTGTTTTCCCCCACCATAACCAAACAGAGAACTCCCTCAACTCTACAGCATTAAATATACTTTGTTAAGTTCCTTGCAGTTTTATTATTCCAGGTGCACCGCTACCATAAGAGGCCTTTGTGGACTATGGCTATAAATGTCATTTGTTCCCATTAAGCAAATGTATTATATAGAAGATGATTATCTAAATTTATGGTGACTATTCTAGAGGGTACTAAATCAGATAATATATCAAAATTCCTATTTTAAAAAGTCAATCCCTATCATTTAAAGAGTGGTGTTTTCCCCTAAGCTCAATAGAAGCATGTTATATGACTGTGAGAGCCATCAAAAGAAATGCAAGCAAACTTGACAGCTATCTAAACAAAGCAACTAAAATGCAGAGCTTGGTCAATTACTTGCTTATCATAGGTGAAATCTGAGGAAGTGATTTATTGATGTCTCATCCTATATAACCCCATATTCTTTCTCTCCCGTCATCTCTTTCTCTTTAAAGAACAAGAGTCTCTCCTCACTGTCCAGGCTTGCCTTGAACTCTCCGGCTTAAGCCATCTTCCCGCCTCTCTCCTCCCAGGAGTTGAGATTATAGCATGTAGCAGTCCTCCAAGTCTTTTTCCTTTTCAAATTAACAACAAAGGAAAGCGCTGAGAGGATAAATGAACAGAAGTGATTTCTTATATCCAATGCGCTTAGCAAAAAAAAAAAAAATAGGAACTTGAAAAAGATAAAGACATCCTGTCTCTTTTCAATGAAAATGTAGTTTACCTATTAGTTCCATGAGTTTGAAAATTACTAATCCTTTGACAGAGAGGTCTGTAGACTTTATTTTATACTTTACAACGCACCCCACTGCCACCCTTGCACGGTGCCAAAAATAAGGCAGAGGAGCCATTTTGGCCTTGATCACATGGGACATATGGAGGCCACATGGAACATATGACAGACTCATAAAATCTGTTCTGCTTTGGGCCATTGACCCTTAGTTAGGAAGACTTGAAACAAGAATAGTTCACCTTGGGTGTGTGTGTGTAGGGGTGTATGTGTGTCGGTGTGTGTGTGTGTGTGTGTGTGTGTGTGTGTGTGTGTGTGTGTGGTGTCTTTTGTCTCTCACCCATGGGCTGACCTAAGGCTCTGGCTTTTCAGTTCTCTTTTCTTTCTGTAGCTCAATAGTGAATAGTCCAAGTACTAAGCTGGACAGTGCTACTAACACCTTGGCAAGTGGGATCCTATAAAGAAGTGAAGGAATGGGGCGCATCCCATGATGCCTGCAATGGCAGAGGACACAGAAAGAGGCAGGCACCAGACAAACACTCGAATTTCTTTAACTTGAAAGAACGGGCCTCTGTGGCTGGGTCTAGGGCCCTCATTGTACAACTTACTCATGGTGCTGCCTCCAGGGCTCAGAGGCCTCATCCCATCTGGATACATAAGAAAGCTCCAGAAGTGCTCAAAGCCTGGGGGTTCAAATCTGTCTACAGAGCTCACTGTGGCTGGGGCCTGAGGCGCTGACCTCATGTGAAGCCATCCTCACCCAGACATGCTGCTCCTCCTTTTGTTGTCTTCAGGTGAGCCCTTGAGATTGCCCTCAGTAGTTCGCTTCAACTTGAACCCGATACTTTACTCCAGGCCTCCATGAAGATGGTGGCGGTGTGGCGGAGTATCTTGATAAACATGCTTTAAGACTGTGGGCTGCATCATTTCCAGTCATGGAGACTTCCCCTCCCCATCTCCTGCCCCATGCCTGCTCTTCTCATTTGCATCCGCTCCCTTGCTGGTCTCTTCACTGTTAAGAGTGATTGCTGTGTATAAAAGTGGGCACCCTTTCCAGAACTATGTAGTGAGATCTTGTCTTGAAAGTAAACAGGCACAAACCATCACGATCTAGAAAATATTTATTGACTCCTGTATTAATTTTCTTCCCATAATCCAAGAAATGAACAGAATGCACAAGATACAGTAAAATGCACTTTTCCCATATCAAATAAATATCTTCTACACTTGTAAAAAATTAATATTCTGCATAATTTGCTACAGTGTATTAATGGATGAAATAAAGCAAGGATTCTCTCTGGTTAGACTACCACTTATTTTAGAGTCCCATGGTTTCTCTGTGAAATTACATCGGCTTCAAGTTGTTACTTCTTGTTTGCAAAAGAAAAACATAAGCTCTTTGACAAAGTGTTTATTAGAAGGGGAAAAAAAGCATCTGAATTTTTGATGAATCAACTATGTGTAAATCCTATAGTTAATACTTACTGCAAGCCGGCCGGTGGTGGCGCACGCCTTTAATCCCAGCACTTGGGAAGCAGAGGCAGGCGGATTTCTGAGTTCGAGGCCAGCCTGGTCTACAGAGTGAGTTCCAGGACAGCCAGGGCTACACAGAGAAACCCTGCCTCGAAAAACCAAAAAAAAAAAAACAAAAAAAAACATTATAATAATACTTACTGCAGCCAGAGTTAGAATGATTCTTATGTATCACACTGGTAATTTCCGAAATTAGTGGTTAACAACTTAAATTAACAGTTAGAGATATAGTATAGAACCAAGACAGAATTTAAAAGCTCTGTTGTCGGAAGAGACAAAAGTAATGGGGCTGTATAAGACACTTTTGTCATTTTCAAATATTGTTATTCATAACATTATACGAACTGAAATCTACTGAATTATACAGACACGGCACAGACTTATATACATATGTATCCCTGATAAGTTTAAGACAACATCTTAGCTCTTACAAGTGCTATTAATAAGATCATTTTAGTAACCAACATAAATCATATTTAGGTAGTCACCAATCTTGAAAGATTTTTATATATAATCAAATCATCGTCAAAACAATACATCATCAGGTAATAAAGGTCTTTAGCACTAAATACCTATATTAGCAGTCAGTGGATAGTTTATAGGCTAGTTAGAGAGAGGAGTTAGTTAACCTTCATACAAGCTTCAGTGCCACCATGACGGTTCATTTCCATGAATGGATGCAGAAACGCTGGTCAAACTGTATCACCTCAAAACATAATTGTGCTCAGAAAAAAACAAAGAAAACATACACAGTTGTTATGAACTCTGGGTTCAGCATTTTGAAGGGCACCATTTATTGTCTGTGTATTAATATGTGAAACCTTTGTTTTAAAGAGTGGAGAAATGATATGCTTACACATTCCTTTTCAGAATATTAATATACCTAAAAATTTCTGAAATAGAAAACTGTGTGCCCCCAAACCCACTAGTCCCGCAAGTTTGTGACTTCCTTCTTTGACATTCTTCATAATTCTTCCATCTCAAAATGTGTATTGAAGCTGTTTGCCATTGACGTATGCTCGAAGATCCTTGAAAGACTTGGTTTTAACAGTTCCACAGAGTGACATGACAAGTGCTGAGACGTATCATTTTTCAGAGATAGCATTTGGTCTGACCCAGGCTCTCTTCTATCATAATACAGAGCCCAGAGCAGAGTAATGGTGAGAATCATGGCTAGGATTTGTGTCACACCAATAGAGATCCCCAGAAACCTTAGTACTTGCAATTGTTTGGTTCCTCTCAAAAAGGAATACATCTTCTTCCCACAGCCCTGTAAAACAGAAAAGAACAAGAAATAGCGTAATCAGTGTTAAATTGTCAAAAATGGTGATTTGAAAAGAGAACAATCTAATCAGTTAGTTAAATTTAGGAATTTTAAAAAACTAACCCTTAACCAAGGTGTGGTGTGCACCTTGAAAAGCCCCAATAGCTCATTCTGTCCAGCATCCTTCTTTTACTTTCCACACATAGGCACCAATATAAAACCCAGTGTCTGGAGCACAACTTCTTAAATAGTTTGTAATGGTGACTGTTTTTCACTTGAGTATTTTCATATAACCTTGGTATATAGTTTTATTTAATAGCTATGCCAATAAAATATTTGCTCATAATAAATCATAAAGAAATGTTTTTTTTAAAACAGTTCTTTGAGATTAGAGAGGTATCTCAGCTGTTAAGAGCACTTGCTTCACAAATTAGGACCAAAGTTCGATCCAAGGGCCCATGAAACAAGCCAGGTGTCTTGTGCATGCCTGTAACTCCAAGTTCAAAGCAGTGGGGACAGAAGGATTGATAGGGTTGCAGATTTCTAGGTGGCCCTAAGTTCAGAGAGAGACCCTGTTTAAATCAATAGATGGAGAGTGACAGAGGAAGGCACCAGACACACTCTTCTGGTTTTTGAACTTGAGACTAGTGCAACTGCAGGCACTCATGAGGGTACACATACAGACACAGACACAGACACAGACAGACAGACAGACACATATAAATATTTTAAAATTTTAGTATGTATATAAATTTACCATTTATGAAAGGCCAAAGCCATTTGCATAATAATTAAAAGGGGTGTGCTTGTAGCTTTCTACATAAAAATTTGAATCTTGATTCAATATTTTCATTGTAATGTTTGATCCAACACCATGTGTTTAAAAATTGATCATAATTATCATTTTATAATCTCAATGCCAATGATACTGTTTTGAATAAAGTACATAGTGGCCAGAAGTATGTTTAAGTTTATTTGAGAAACTGTTGGAACTTCTATTCTAATCCCAATCAGAATTTGTTTAGTAATTTCTAATAATCTAAAAATATTAGTAACTAAAACACCAGTTTTAAACACCAAATTCTTACACAGTATAATATACATCAGTATAATTTTACATAGTATGGAATGATGATAGAAAAATAGTATTTTTTTCACAGTCAAAATCTTATGTTTCAACTGGGGATGTGGTGGTGCACTCCTTTAAGCCCAGCACTCAAGAGGCACAGGCATATGGATGTTTGTGTGTTCAAGGCCAGCCTGATCTACAATGCAAGTTCTAAGACAGCCATGGCTATTACATAAAGAAAACCTATCTTGAAAAATCAAAGCAAGTTTTCTTTGAACGCACTTGATTCTGTTTATGCAGTTAAAATCGCTGTGATCTGTAGTGTATGATAATCACATGTCTGAGTTGACTTGTTTCCGGCAATGTTGACTTTGTGTGGCCCGAGCAAACAAAAGTCCAGTGCAAATACACAAGTGTGCACCAAACCACAGATGCAGTGAATCCTGAGAAGTGACATGGACAAACGCGACCAGAAATACCTAGGATCCATTACAGGTTTGACGTCACATTAAATTTTGGTCGTGGCACATTTAGAGACCTTTTACAGTTGCCAATTTTTTCATAACACCCCAAGTGGGATCGTGAGCCACAGTTTAAGAAACTATGATCTAAAGAAAGTTGGCAAACGTTTGGTGTATGTGCAGAGGGCTAGACAGAGAACATTTTAGGCTTGGCGGCCTATACCCACCTAGATTGCAGCTTCACATTTCCTCCAGTGGGATATAAAAATGACACTGACAATAGCTGAGGAGTGGAGTTGGGTGTTGCTATGATGTTCCGTACACAGAAATGCTCCAGGCCACATTTAGCTCAAGGCTGTAGTCTACTGACTAATAATCTTGATTTATCCAGATTATTTCTATTATTATCATTATTGCTGTTATTGTTGTTGTTTGCAGCCTTGCTGGGTTGTAGCAATGCCTCACTTGATCAGAGACTTCCCCGCCCCCACCCAAATCCAAATCATCTCCTCAGTCTGCTTCTAAACATGCTGATGCAAGAGATATAGACCTATGTTCATCACTACCCCCGAACACTGCACAAGGAGAGTACTTATGGGGGACTTACTGTCATGCTGTAACATCTATCCTACCTAAAGGATCTGAAACACATATACGATGTTCCCATACAAGTCATGGATACTTGAGGAAAAAATTAACAAGGTCATTGTCAGTGATGTTTTATGAAAAGAGTCTAATGGGAATCTACAGCATATACGAGAAGAAAATTCGAAAGGAAAATAAGATAAACAGAAGGAGGAGGAGAGCTGTCCCCTGTAGCTATAGAGACAATTATTTAGAAAGTAACTGGGGATTATATTGATTTGGGGACATTGCAGTAGTAGGTTATCTATATATCATGACTCACCTGAGGATCCATCCCATATGCAGCTACCAAACCCCATCACTATTGCTGATGCCAAGAAGTGTTTGCTGACAGGATCCTGATATGGATGTCTACTGAGAGGCTGCTTGCAGCCAAGCATTGGACTGAGCACAGGGACTCCAGTGGAGGAGTTAGGGGAAGGACCGAAGGAGTTGAAGGTGTTTGCAACCCCATAGGAAGAACAACAATATCAACCAACCAGATACCCCAGCATTCCCAGGGACTAAACTATCAACCAAAGAGTACACATGGAGACACCCATGACTCCAGCTGCATATGTAGCAGAGGATGGCCTTGTCTGGCATCAACGGGAGAAGGGGCCCTTGGTCCTGTGGAGGCCCAATGCCGGCCCCCCACCCACACTGTAGGGGAATGCTAGGGTGATGAGGTGCTGGAGCACTCTCATAGAAGTAGGGGGAGGGGAGGGGGATAGGGGGTTTTCAGAGAGGAAACCAGGAAGGGGGATAACATTTGAAATGTAAATTAATAAAATCACCCATAAAATTTTTTTTAAAAGATGTGTGAGTGTGTGGTGGAAGGGACATAAACACAGTACTCAGGCATGAATAAAATAGAAGAAGGAAAAACCATGACAAAGAAACATGGAGTAAAGAAACAGAGAAAAGGTACTGTGAAAAAGAACTGCACTGTCAACTTCTGGAGAAACCACTGTGTAGCTGTATTGTCTTTGGGGATCTGTGTCCACAGTGAGCACACAGTGTAGAAATAATCTCCTCTGCTACAGAAACTTAATTTTAAATTAAGGTGACTAACTGAGAGATTATTTTATAATCCAAGTATGACATACTTGGATTCCAGTAAAAGTGACTTAGTGTTTACCCTCTAAAGATAGCCAAATTACTGCCTCCTTGTCTCCTTTGCCAGAACCCGCAAAGAATTCATACGCCAATGAGGACTAAATACAGAATCAGTGATCATTTCATATATCTTATTAGAAGGAAGGAAGTTCTTCCATTTGCAAAGAAAAATACTGGTTGGTAATTTTACTCCAGTAATACATGACTTCAGAACAATAAGAAATCTTGTAAAAGTGGTCAGACACTCTGTAGCAACTGCCCTTTCCTGGTGATAAAAACATAAAAGAAAAAAAAAAGAGCAAAGGGTTATCAGCCTTACCAAAAGTAAATGTAATGTGCTTAAGATTAGTGAGGTAACCCAATCACAAAAGAACACACATGGTATGCAGTCACTGATAAGGGGATATTAACCCAGAATCTCGGAATACCCTAGACACAATTCTCATATCAGTAGATTTCCAAGAAGATGGAAGGAGAGACCCCTGGTCCTGGAAAGACTGGATGTAGGGGAATGCCAGGACAGAGAAGCGAGAGGGGGTTGAATGGAGAAAAGAGGGAGGGAAGGGGGCTTATGGGACTTTTGGGGAGGGAGGAAACGGGAAAGGGGAAATGATTTGGAATGTAAATTAAAAAAAAACTTAGAAAATAAAAAAAAAAAGAACTTATAACATGGGCTGGAGAGATGGCTCAGCGGTTAAGAGCACTGACTACTCTTCCAGAGGTCCTGAGTTCAATTCCCAGCAACCACATGGTGGCTCCCAAACATCTGCAATGGAATCCGATGCCCTCTTCTGGTGTTTCTGAAGAAGTTACAGTGCACTCATATGTATAAAATGAATCTTTTAAAATGAAAAAAAAGAACATATAATATTTAACATCGACTTGTAGTCATGTCTTTGGCTTTCCTACCATAGCAACAAAGATGAGCACACACACTGACATGCACAAGTGATCTGTAGAAAACCAAAATACAAATCACCAATACGGTTTTACAAAGTTCGAAAGTTTCAAAACAATTCCACTCAGCTATTTATCAGAATCTGTTCGCCTTTAAAATGCTCGTGTATAATGTGGTACAGTGTAGTACCATTGCCAAGGTCATGAACTGAAGACTCACGATGCTCATCTTGAAACAGATAACCAGTGCCACTTGTTTGGGACATTGAGAGGGTTAATAAATTCCCAGAATTGTTTCTAGAACACTACTCGAGCAAAAGGTATGCAGATTCTGATCTGTGTCAGCCCTTAGTTTAGAAAGCTCGAATCTACATGCAGAAGAAAAAAAAATTAATGACCAGCAGATAGAAGCCAAGTTGCAACACTTTATAATATTATGAAAAATCCCCAAAGTTTAACATTATGTCACAACAAATACTGATTGTTTTAACCCTTGCCTGCAAGAGCCAAAGTAGCCCTCAGTGTTTTTTAGGAAAGTGAAATCACTATCCAAAATGTCCACCTGCTATTGAGAGGTTAGACCACTAATCTTCTGACAGAGTAGAGTTTATATAATTTAGAAATAGTTACTTTTTAATAATTACATGTAAATTCAAAGCTTTTAGTTTTAGACATGTAGAATGTTAATATACACAGACACCCTTTTTAACCTTATTGCTAAAAAATATGTATCATATTGTGCTATCTGTTTCTCAGGAAATGAATATAATACAGCCTTGGGTGGTGTCTGGCTGATGATCTTTGTCTCTGTCTACAGTATTGAGGTATGAATATTAGTGTTTAATGCATATGAAAAATTAGTATAAACATTCTAACATTTAGTTAATGATAAATTTTAGAATGAAAGGTGAACCACTCAAGGATCCACATTTTCAATTAGATGAGAAAAGTAAGTTCAAAAGATCTATTATGTAACACAGTATCTACAGTTAATAATGCATTTAAAAGGCAAAGCATTCAGGAAATATCCATGCTGGTGGCTCAAGCCTTTGAAATGCAATACATCAATTATTTCATTTTACTCCCTCAATAGTCTCTGAAATGCAAATTTTGCCTATATATTTTCATCTTTGTATTAAGTCCTTCTTCCTTTTACAATAATTCATTTTAATCAGACAACTCATAGGAAAGGTAATGTTTCTTTTTCAAATATGTAAGTAAACCATAGCCATAGTTGATCACGTACAACCTGTTTGGCTTCATATTTTGGCATTATAAGCAATCAGAGCTTTCAACATCACATTTAGCTTTTATTTTAAAATGTATAGTAAATTGTATTGTCCAAGATGTGCTAGGAATAAGATACATTAGTCAATAAAAAATGTTCTAAAGTGGGGTGGAACTTGGAAGTCAGTAGGCCAACTTTCCATCTTTTCTAAAGCTTGGAGAAAATTTAGTGACATTAGCAAAGTGTGCCCAGTAAAACTTCCGAGCAGCGTATTCCACATAAGCAATGGTCAGAATCAACTATTTCAGATCTCTGGTAATTAGCCAAAGACTTGGAGCAATCCAAGTAGTTTTTATTCCAGAAGGTACCTGGGTCTCAAGAAGAGCAGGAAGCTTTGAGGCATTTGAATGTCCACTGTTCAATTTCTCATCTGTACTAGCCTTGAAAAACAGTCTACATCCACAGTGGACACTGGACACAGAAGAGGAGAATGGAGTTGATGCCCTTTAAAAGTATAATTCCTAACAAGAATTCCCATTATTTGTCAGCTCTGGTGGCTATCTAGAACTCTAGGCTATTTTAATGTGACTTTAGAGTTCAGCCAGTGTAGTAAAAACCCCTGGAAATGTCCACCAAAGACTCTCAGTGTGTCTGTTGATCACAGCAGCAACTTGAGTTGTGGGTTGGTAGTTGTACACTTTTGAGCCAAACCAAGGCTTAAGAGATGTCATAGTTAAGAAACAGTGAGTCTACCTATGGTATATGTGAGAGATCTCTATCTGTCTATGAGATTTGAGAAAGTTACACACGTTCTCAAAGTTATACATGAGCTTGGTAAAGACCTGAGAAGGTCTTACAATCTCACTTCTAAACGGCCTTAAGATTCTTTGGCAAAAGACTAGGAGACTTACTGGCTCCAGTCGCCTCAGGAAATCTCTGTTCATTCACTAACTAACCCCACGCCAAACTACCTGAGCAGGAACTTCAAAAGCCACTCATAACAAAAATAACACAGACTTTACAAAATTAGTGTAGAAAATATAATAGGTTAACAACTAACCACAAGAAACTTTCATGGCACAGGGTGAAGGGTTCTTAAATTATTTGAAATGTCCAGCTGAAGGGAAGGAAAGGAAGGGAGAGAGAGAGAGAGAGAGAGAGAGAGAGAGAGAGAGAGAGAGAGAGAGAGAGAGAGAGGTTCAAGGAAGAAGAAAGAAAAGCAACGAAAGTAGGGAGGAAGGAGGGAAGGCAGAAAGGGAGGGAGAGAGGAAGCAAGGAACAGACAGGGAGGAAGGGGAAAAGAAAAAGTTACATGATATGCAAAGAAAGAAGAAAGGTTCACATGTATAGTATAAAAAATGTTTTAAAGCACTGATTCTCAATCTTCCTAATGCTGTGACCCATTAATACAGTTAGCTATGTTGGGGTAAACCTCCAACCATGAAATTATTTTCATTGCTACTTCAAACCTGTAATTTTGCTGAGGCTATGAATTATAATGTAAATATCTGTTTTCTGGTGGTCTTAGGCTAGTTCTGTGAAAGGGACATTTGACCTCACAAAGGGGTCACAAGTCACAGGTTTTTAAAAGAATCATGAAGTTGCAATTCTAGTGAGATTTCCCATCTCACTAATGAGTCTTAACAAGACTACCCCTTCTCTTTTGGACAGGGTCTTCTATACCCCAAACTGGCCTCAAATTAATTCACTATGTTGTTGAGAATGGCCATGCACTTCAAACCTCCCTCCTCTACTTCCTGATTGCTGACATTACAGCTGTGTGCCACCACACCCGGTTTATTTGGTGTTAGGAAACTAATCCAAGGATTCCTGCATGCTACAACTGAGCTAAGTACCCCATACAACTAGCTCTTACCAGTCACGTCTGTGCTGGAAGTGTCTTTCTAACAGGATGCGTTAGTTCTAGTTCTGTGCTCAACCTATTCCTTCCCATACAACAGGGTCAACTCTGCCTCACTTTAGCCCTCCATGATATCGATTATCCAGGCACAATATGTCCAGTTCTTCTAGCTTTTCAAATGTATATGCCTAACCTCTAATGATTGTTTTGGGGGGTCTTGTTTTAATACAGGGTTTCACTGTGTAACCCGGGCTGTCCTAGAACTCACCCTGCAAACTGGCCAGCCTTGAACTTAAAGTGATCTGCCTGCCTCTACCTCCTAATTGCTGGGATTAAAGGCATGGTCCATTACAAGCTGGCCCCTTAATGGTCTTTTCTGGATTGGTCTGAGTTTGTCAACATTATATTGAAAATGATAAAGCTTCTAATCATGAAAAAAAAAACTAACTAAAAACTGCAGGAGAATTTTAAGGAAACCAAGGCTACCATAAATGAGTTTGGATCCAGGTGAAAAACAAGCTCTTTGGTTCATCCAGAATGCTAAACATGTAATTGTATTAATGTGCCACTAGAGTAGGTGTGGTTTCCTTTCACACCAGGGCACTATGAAAAGACTTGATCTCCTCCATGGTATGAGAACATACAGTTGACTCAGAGAAGAGTTCTAACAGAGTCCTCTGCTTTTCAGTCAATGTGTCAAACATCACTTCATTATTTTCTCTACAGATTCGCACCCTTCAAATGATGAAGAATTTATAGTCCTTAAGTTTGTCCCATACGAAATTATATTATAGCCTCTTCCATTAAGGGCTTCTTGGAGCCAGGCAGTGGTGGCACTTGCCTTTAATCTCAGAACTTTGGAGGCAGAGGCAGGTAGATCTTTGAGTTTCAGGCTAGCCTGGTCTACAGCATAAATTCCAGGATAACCAGGGCTACATAGAGAAATCAACAAAATAAACAAAAATAAAGCAAAATGAAGAATCTATTAGAAGGTTATAAATTATGCAAATTAAATTATGCAAATGAAATGGCATCTCTATTACCAGCAAACCAGATCACCAAATTCTGCCCATGCACAATATACTCACTAACCTTGGCTTCTATATATTATGCCCTACTAAGGTACTTTCCTGATAGGTTTTGAAGAACACTAGAAAAAGATCCACCTCTAAATTGGTGAAAATATAATCGAAAACATTTCCCCAGATAAATTATAAGCTGTACACATAAAATCCCACTTGAAAAATAATACTTTGGAAATTTCCTCCCTTTGAGAAATTAGACCGTTTACTCTTCCAGCATGAAGATTATGCAGAAAAGCATGGCTCCTTTTGAGGGGTCTGTTAGGAAGCTCACAGGCAGCAGGACACTCAACTACAGCAACTGGTAACCTTCTTATCGAGTGTGCCTGCTTGGTTTTTCCTCTTCCTTTACCTTGACTTTTCAATTCTATTCATATATCATTATTAATACATTGCATCTTATACGCTGCATTAGATTATTTAATAAAAGGCACAGGTATGAGCATATAAATAACAGCACAAATTTCTCTAAGGTGCACACAATTTAGCACATCTTTGTGACTCAAAACAATCTTGCAGCATAATAAATATTATGCTGTGTACCAGTGAAACATTTCCATGAGTCCTTAAAGTCAGATTAACAGATTAACTTTGCAAACCAACATTCTTCTACCTGAGGTCAGTTCCTTCTCCTTTCTTTCTCTATATTCATCACAGAAGTGGCTCCAGCATTCAGTTTTCATTTACATCAAGCTTCCTGAAGAAATTAAATCATAATATGACCCTGACCTTATTTTGAGTCACTGAAATAATTATAAATCTGGTTTACACTTTTCCAGTGTAAAACTGAATTGTTGAAAGTAGAATACTGGGCCTAGACAAAACAAGAAGGACATATGCTTGCATGAACTATCACTGTTCATAACAAACTAAGTGAGCATGGGGTTCCCCATGGAGGAGCTAGAGAAAGGACTGAAGGAGCTGAAGGGGTTTGTAACCCATAGGAAGAACAATATCAACCAACCAGAGCTCCCAGAGCTCTCAGGGACTAAACCACCAACTAAGGAGTACACTTGGAGCGACCCATGGCTCCAGCCACATATGTAGCAGAGGATGGCCTTATCAGACATCAATGGGAGGGGAGGCCCTTAGTCATGTGAAGGCTCGACTCCCCAGTGTATGGGAATACCAGAGTGGGGAGGCGGGAGTGGGTGGGAGGGGGAGCACCCTCATAGAAGCAGGGTGAGGGGGTATGGGATGGGGGATTCAGGGGGGAAATGGGAAAGGGCATAACATTTGAAATGTAAATAAAGGAAATATCTAATTAAAAAAAACCCATAAACATCCTAAGCGTAAGTAAAAAAATAGAAATGGTAGAAATCAAAAATGGGTTTTATTTTTGTTCCCCATAGGAAAGAAGTGAATTTCATTCATTTACTTATTTGCAGATAAAATATTTGGAGTTGATTTTACTTGAATACAATGTTTTCATCTTAAATAAAGCCACGTGAGTCCTTCACTAATAACCTCAGATAATTCAAAGGTATGAATATGACTTCCTGGCTCATCCACTTTCCTTGCTGCAATATTAAAATTCTTCTCAACTATTAACCATAAATAACAACACTGCATTTATAAGAAAAAAAAACATGAATCTCTATATTTCCAAGCATCTATTTGAAGGCACATCAGGATGCCTCATTTCACTTGAGGAAATTATACACTTGAAATTATTCTCTGATCTATCTCCAAAATGAATTTCTAAAATTGGAAGAACACCCATGGCTTTTCAGTACTCAATATTCTCAGGCCACATCAAAAATCCAGGCAGTCCTTGAATGGGTTATGAAGATAAAGTAGAAATAAGATCAAGGTGCCGATATATGCATAACAGTATTGATATTTTTATAATTGATTTTCGATGATAAGCATGACTGTCAAATTTGAAATGAGTGTGGTAATTACCAGGTACAAATATATAATCTTCAATTCTATTTCCCTTAGAGTTCAGGAACGGAAAGACATAAGTTCTTAAGTTCATAGATGTTAAACAGGTAGGTCAAAAATTCTTCACTAAGAATCTTAACCCCAGCAGGGTAATAAGTACTTCCTTAAAGGAAGACCTAGACAGCATGTCCTAAAACAATGCCTTCTCACCTCTAAAGAGTAAAGTTTATCCAGGCATAGGAAACACTAACGCAGAAGTTATTTTAGTATTTTTGGATACATGACAGATCCTCATAGCTCACAGAATCTTCATAATGCCCACAGGATATAGGCAGCATAATCAAGTGTAAAAACACAATGCTTGGCTACACACTTTACAATTAGTCTAAAACCTCCACAAGCGCACTCAGGATTCCACAGCTGAAGAGGTACCATGCCTGACTCACACAATGTAGGGTTCATTTGTAGACCTCTTCTAATGTGATTTGTTCACCCAAGCTGTTCAACTGCTGGAAGAAGGGAAAGGAGAAATTTGCAGATTATCAAAATCCTTGACCTGAAAAATCCACCTTCACTTAGCACAAAAACACATAGCCAGAAGATGTAGACTTTTCTGTTAGTATGAGCAAAATGAAGGCCAACATAGCTACTTAAAAACTTAATTGCAGTGCACAAATTTTTCTATTTAATTCAATAAACTCCTTAATAAATTGCTGTTATTGGAGTCATTAGCTGCCACTGTGCCCTGAAAATGTATGCTTATTACATGTCAAGTAGTGTACGGAAGATTTCTGTTTATCTTTGTGCTGCTGATATTGTAATCTAACAGACAAGAAATTTGAGGCTTAGAATTGAAATTTTTTAATAAACTCATCTTGCTCTTGATCATGTATTTATCACTAGATAATAGCTTAGACATTCTTAGCCATACACCCTGAGGTCAAATCTATTCACTTCTTCCTGAGTTCCTCTTTCACAAAATGCTGATAATACTGAGAGAACTGTCTTAGGGTTTTAATGAACTAATACATTTAACACCTTCAATCAGAATACTGTGTAAATGAGTAACCTATTTGAAATACTCGGTGTTTCTGTCAGGGTTTGCACACCCTACCCTAAAGGTGAGATGGTTTTTAGACTAAACACGAAAGCACACTGAAGAAACAAGTTCCCCTGACTATGATCTTCTCCTGCTCACCTAGTTCCTTTTGTTGTTTTTTTTTTGTTTGTTTTGTTTTGTTTTATTGTTTTGTTTTGTTTTTGTCCTCAATGTAAGGTGCAGATACTAAACTTCTGGTCCTCTAAAACAAACTATAGAACCTAAGAACTCATTTTCTAATGTCCTCCTCCCCCTGGAAATCCAGTGATCTGCAATTAAGTTTTTAACTAGCTGTATTATCCCTCCTTTTGCTCATTCTAACAGAAAAGGCTGCATCTTCTTGCTCTATGTTTTTGGGCTAAATGGAGATGGATTTTTCAGTTCAAGGATTTTGATAATCTGCAGTTTCTCCTCTTCCTGTCCACACTGAGCAGACAGAGACCATGATGAAAAGACAATGGAAAGAATCTGAAAGTGGACTTGCTGATAAGCCTCCTGTCTGGTTGACCATCTCATATCCCTCTGGTTCGGACAAGTTTTCTCTACTGTTTTACACTTCATTCGTTAGATTTCAGGTAACAGTTTTCTCCAGGTATTTGGATTTTCATTTCTCAAGGTTCTATTCCATGTGAAAGTTCTTTTGAGTAAGCATTAAGCTGTCTTAAGGCAGTGTCAGCCATGAATCTTGGGGTTGGCGAGGAACCAATATTGTGCTTTATATAACTTTCAACCCTTGATTAAGAGAAGTTAAACCATAACAGGCATACAAGCCTTTCTGGAATAGGGCATGCTCCTATTTCAATTCTTTTCCCTCTTCCCAGGGCCCTTAGAGAAAGTAGGAGTAACTCTGAAAGACAGGTACCTAAGAAGACAAGGTTACATCACCATTGGCCCCTGAGCCAAATTCAGCCTTGATTTTAAGTATCTTTTCCACACTTCTTCCTTCCATCCTATTCTCAATGCCATAGACTGAACCCAGTTCTTATAATCACATGAATTATCCAGCAGTCTCCTACCTAATTTCCTACCTCAAGTCTGGATCCTCACCTTAATCCCCTGCCTCATCCCATTCTTTTTCTTTAAAGATTTATTTCTTTAATGCATCTTAGTACACTGTAGCTGTCTTTAGACACAGCAGAAGAAGGTATCGGATCCCATTACAGATGGCTGTGAGCCACCATGTGGTTGCTGGGAATTGAATTCAGAACCTCTGGAAGGGTAATCAGTGCTCTTAACCTCTGAGCCATCTCTCTGGTCCCTCTCATCCTATTCTTTACAACACCAGTCTTAGGATTTTAAAAACAGACCTAAACTAATAGCTATGTATCATACTTTTGCAAGTCAATATCCTATAAAGGACCAACATTAGGATTTTCAAAAACAGATCTAAACTAATAGCTATGTATCATATTTTGCAAACCAATATCCTATAAAGGTTTTTTATGGCACTATATTCTAGCAAACACTGCTAGCCTCTACGAATAAAGCAGAGGAGGAAAGCGGTCATTTCGAACAGTGAATAAGGAACATGAAATTCGCAATTGAAAGTGCAATGCATTTGTATACCTGCAGCAAAGCTACCAGAGCAGTTCCGAACCAGATTAGATCAAGCAAAGCCTGAAGATAAAAGCCTGCTCGGGGCCTACCAGTCACAAACAACCTGAACTGGTCCTGCAGGGACTTTGATAAAACAGACAAGACCCAAGCCAGAGTTAGCCTGATCCTGCTGGCAGTTTAGAAGGAGATAATGAGGCCAGAAGAAAGGCAGGAGGGAAGATCTCTGAGTTTATATAAAGAACCCCAAGAAGGAATTTCTCAGGGAAATTACATCTAAATAACCACTGAGCCTGAAATGCTACCCACCTGTCACCATCTGGGCAGGGGGCTCTCTGTGTGTTTATCTGGATATGTCGACTCATTATTAATAAATCAGCATCCCACGACTACTTTGTAATAAGACTTCTTTTCATAGGGATGCCTCAAATTTGTGAGTACGGTTGCCTTTTGACTCGGCAATTAGAGACTGTAAAATCTCTGTGTTAGCAGACCATATGAGGCTATTCATAACCCAGCCCCTGCTCGGTGCATCATGGTGATGGGGCCATTCTCTTCCCTTGCTGTCAGGTCTAACTTTGGACCATTTCTTATCTGGCAATGGTCTTTTCTACCACCTGCCAAGCAAATGCTTTCTTCCCTTGGATAAACGCCTACTTATCCACTAGGACCAAAAGGCCGATGAGCTATCACACTGTTACATGTTTGTCCTACTGCACATCTGGAGCATAACGACAATGGCAAGTAGGGATTGCTACTCCTTACCAGCTCCCTTTTGTGCCTTTCTTCAGGAGGACCCACCTCGATTTTCCAGACCCTTCTATAGCTATTTGTTAGTGACTCAGCCAACTCGCCTGAAGGACTCTACTCATGCCCCTTCTAACTCCTTGAAGCTCTCTATAATTCTCACTCCTAGTTTCTTGTCTGTATCATGTGTGAAGGTTTCCTTGGTCCTGAGGAGAATCCCACACAAACCAATGAATAAGGCAACATAGGCGAAGATCAACTGGCCCTCTCAGTGAGTAGAGTTCAATGGAAGGCCATACTTATTTTCCACCACAGCATTTCTTTTTTTTTTTCAATTAACTACTTAAATTTATTCAAGATATTTAGCTAGCTATTGGTAACTCTCCACCAAACAATGGTAAGGTCCTATTGACAAACACAACATTTATTTTTTTTCCAAACCCTTCTGTTTTTTATAATAAAGTATATATATATATATATATATATATATATATATATATATATATATATATATATATATATTTACATTCCCAATGATTTTCCCTCTCCCGGTTCCCCCCTCCGCAAAAGTACCATAAGCCCCCTTCCCTCCCTCTGTTCCCCATTCAACCCCCTCCCACTTCTCTGTCCTGGTATTCCCCTACACTGCTACATCCAGTCTTTCCAGGACCAGGGGTCTCTCCTTCCTTCTTCTTGGAAATCAAGTAATATGTGAATTGTGTCTTGGGTATGACACTCCCGGAGGATCCTGTTATACCACTCCTGGGCATATACCCACAGGCCTCCCCGGCATGCAATAAGGACACATGTTCCACCATGTTCATAGCAGCCTTATTTATAATAGCCAGAAGCTGAAAAGAACCCAAATGTCCCTCAACGGAGGAATGGATACAGAAGATGTGGTATATTTACACAATGGAATACTACTCTTCAATTAAAAACAATGAATCCACCACAGCATTTCTGTACCCATAACACTTTTGGTGTATCTCTCACCTCAGCTCAGAAATGCTAGAGAAAATTATAGTAGGGTGTCAGGTATGAAAAATCTTTCCATACACAAAGTATATTAATTGTTAGAAGTGTTAATAGGAGAGGGATAGTAACAAACAACACTGAGGACTGAGAAGTTGCTCAGAAAATAAAGAAAATGTATGCTGATTGTTTTTGAGTACAGATGAATAAAAAGGGAGGGGTGCACAGCATCTCAATGAGGACAGGCCACATGCATTCACTGTACTCAGCCCACACATTAAACAATATGCTAACAGGAGTATGAAGACTTCAAACAATATTTATGACCAAGTTCTAGGTTATTTGTACTCCTTTTTAATTACTCCATGTCTGCCTATATGTCACAGTTTTAGTAAAAATTCTGCTGTTGATTTACCTAGAATTCCCAATTCTCCATATCTCATCCTCCGTTCCATATCCTCTTGAGAAACTTTGATCATGTTGGATGGCCATCAGCACAAATTCTGTTGGCTCCTGCCAACTTGAATCTCCCTTGATCCTAAAGTTTCCTTTTAACAACTTTCCATTCACTGATACTCACCTATTCCTTAACTAAGTCCCCACCCCTGGTCTCCAGTGCAGGGTCACGGTGCCCTGCCGGTCAAATAACAGAAAAAGGGGACATCCCTTCATTTCCACCCTTATAGGCCTTTCTGATGTACTTTATTCATAGATGGCAGAAGAATAAAAAGAAGAAGAAGAAGAAGAAGAAGAAGAAGAAGAAGAAGAAGAAGAAGAAGAAGAAGAAGAAGAAGAGGAGGAGGAGGAAGAGGAAGAAGAAGAAGGAGGAGGAGGGAAGGAGAGGAGGAAGAGGAAGAAGAAGAGGAAGAAGAAGGAGGAAGAGAAAAGAAGGGGGAAGAAGAGGAAGAAGAAGAAGAAGAAGAAGAAGAAGAAGAAGAAGAAGAAGAAGAAGAAGAAGAAGAAGAAGAAGAAGAAGAAGAAATAATAATAAGCAACCATCTAAAGTAGTGGTTCTCAACCTTCCTAATGTTACAACCCTTTAATATATTTCTTCATATTATAGAGACCCCCATCCATAAAATTATTTTGTTACTTCAAAACCGTTATTTTGCTACTATTACGAATCCTAAGATAAATATTTGATATACAGAATATCTGCTATATATTACTTTGTGAAAGAGTGATTTGACTCCCAAATAGAGTCGCAACCCACACGTTGATAACCACTGATCTAAAGTCATACCTGGTTTATAGTAACATATATACTTAAAAAAAATGTTAAGTCTAGGGTTTTAAGATAAAAAATGTCCCAAAGACAGCGTGCTATATGGAAGATCTCACTCTGCCCTGTTTTTACAGAAATAACTGAGAATATTACTTTTCTTAAGATCTAATCAATACATTTTAGCAGTCATTTCTCTACATTCAACTACAAAACAAAGAAATGCCACGTGTCTCTACACATATGTTTTGCTTGGCTTTCTGTACCTCTTTGCTTTACAATTTGAGTGGGTCTATATGAAGTAGGGCTGCTATGAGTCTATTTCCCTTGATCTATTTTTCCTGAGGCTTTGACTTGCCTTGAAGGGCCTGTTTATGATCTGTTTCCCGTCTGGGATAAAGGCTATTCTCCCGAACAAAGTCCCTTGAGCAATTGATTAAAGCTGTGGCTGCTGCTCACCTGCAAAATGCACACAAAATACTGAAAGTAGGTTTGATGGTATAACTTGTAGTTCTTTCAAGATCCCAAATCCATGGGCAGCAGGTCCGGGATCCCTACTATGTGAAACTTTCTAACATCCTTTATATACATATTCCTCCACCTCCATCTCTCCCTTCCCCTTTCCGCTTTCCCCTCTCTCCCTTCCCCTCTCCCTTTTCCCCTCTCCCCCTTCCTCCTCCCATCCCCTCTCCACCTTCATCCTCCCCTTCCCCCTCCCTTCCCCTCTCCTCCTTCCCCCTCCCCTTCCTCTCCCCTCCCCTCTCCTTTCCCCCCTCTCCCCCTCCCTCCTCCTCTCCCCTTCTCCCTCCCCTCCCCTCTCCCTTCCCCTCCACCTATCCCCCTCTCCCTTCCCCTCTTCTCTCCCCCCTCTCCCGCCCCTCTCCCCCTCCCTCTCCCCTCCCCCCTCTCTCTTCTGCAGGCCAAGCCTAAACATTGCACCCTTGTGATGAAAGAAAAAAGAAGTGCAGCACACTGAATTTCACTAACCTCAGTTCTAAGTTTGAAGCTCTGCTGAGACTGAGTTTGACACCGTGCATCTGAAAACACAGTTATGCAGACACTTCCCAAGAATGGGACACCAGGAAGCCAGGGAGCAGTGGCCCAGGCCACCTGAACTTCGGTACTTGCAATTCCCTAGGCCAAAAGTACTCTTTGCAGTCTTTGTACAGCTGAGTCCTTATCACCAATTCAGTTAAAATTCTACCTTTTAAGATAACCTCATCCTGTCTAAAGAGGCATCCTCGGCAAGGAAGACTTACCCTCTTATTGAGTAAACACTTCCAAGTGCATACTACCCTGGTTTCTTTTTTCTGTAATTGTCTTTTTCTTGTTGTTGCTAAATGCCTATATTACTGTCCTTTAAGCTATCAGAAAGGATTTTGTCCACAACATTCTACACTGTGTGTGGAACCCAGGAGAGTTACAAAATACGCAAAATCAAAGAGAGAGGCAGAGATAGTCACACATGTAATTATATTAAATCTATTCTTTTATTCAAGGGTACATGCCGATTATTGTGGACATTTGAGGGTTTCTATACTAACCCTGACTGCACCTCTGGTGAGGATATTTCTACAATGAGCAGTTGTTGCTATATTTCTGCTCTATCATTTTTCAAAGGTTTCAAAATGTGTCATAAAATATTATTGGGTCAGGGAACCAGGCTGGCCATGAGATGGTTGAGAATGATTTATTTCCCTGATTTCAGACTTCTGAAGAAAGAGTGTAGGAAGAAAGCTGGTACTTATCTTGGAGCCTATAGAATATGGAAGATAAAGGGACCTTGAAGTCCATCTAGTACAATTCACTCTTAATTTAAAAGCCTGTTCTACAGCACCTGTTGACATGGCTATCCAACCTTGACTTTAATATTCTTAGAAATGAGACACTGGCTTACAAGATAGCCTGTCTTATGATTGGACAGATTTTGATGAACAAGGTCCTCTCTCCACTGATGCAAAATTTCCTTCCTGTAACTTCTGGCCTTGGCACAATCCTGGGTGTGCTTCGTTCCTGTTCTGAATTAGAAATGTCACCATATTGGAAGACATTTAAAATGTTTTCCCTTTGTTTCCCCAACTTCAGAAGAATCCTATCAAAGCCCGCAGCACTTAGTCACTCATTTCACCATTTAAATACTCATTTTGCAAGCGGATGATCTCAGAATGCTTATTTTTTAATTATGAGCCTAATCATACTTGAACCATAAAGCTGCTAAATGATCCCCTTTTGAATGTCAATTATGCAAATAACTGTACTGTTATCATCACTAATATCAGCATCAGTTGTTCCTTGTAAAATTCAAAATCAGATTGTTCTGATACTACCAACCTAATCAGAGGTCTGTGTCTGAAATCAATTTGCAATTGTCCACATCAGCTGACCATTGAAAGTGTTTAAATTAATCTGGGTTATCAATTAGCGCATGTACAATGATATGGCTTCCTCTAATCTTTTTCCTTTACACAGTGTAGAAACAAACCATCAGAAGAAAGAATCCTGTTACAGAGCATTAGAAAACATAGTCTAAACCACTCTGGGAAAAGTGAATTGAGTTTTTTCAGCTAAATAAAGTAAAAATGAAGAGAGATGACCTGAATTCAGATTCTGAAGAGGTGTACGGTGGTACTGTGATCTCAGCCATTCCTCTAACACATCATCAGCACCAAGGCAGAAACTAACCCACTGTGTTGGAAGTAGTGACTTTCGATGCTGACTTGCTGTTTCTCAGAACTAGTCAATGAGCAAAATTTATACTAGGAACATTGATAGGATTCAACACACACACACACACACACACACACACACACACACACACACACACACGTAGGTATACTGTAATCACCTGTTCTTTTAATGAATAAGAATAAGTTATAAAGTTATAAAATCTCCACAGTAGTTTCCATTTAACGCTCGAAGAAGTATCAAGTCCTGGAGCATAAAAAAAAATCATGGCTTAGTTGCACTTCCTCATGTTCTACAACATCTGTCAGACAACAGAGAAATTGACATTCACCTGAGCACAATCACTGGGGACCTGGAAACCTTGACTCAACCAAGACTCCTTGAGTTAACTGTATCCCATGCATCCTTTGTGTCACTGAAGCCAAATACATCTAATCATAACATGTTCAAAGAAATAAAAGCCAAGCATCTGAGTCTTCAGTACTGTGAGGAATTACACTAAATATTCTTATTATCTTTTAAAAATAAACAAGCTGGGTTATCCAGTTGTTTCGACAATTCTAGTTATAGGTTAGACTGTGTGTGTCCTCACAAAATTCATGTTTAATCTATTTTCCTCACGGCTCTGATTTTATGACAACTGGATTGTTGAAGATGTAATGAAGCGACGATGAACCCAAACTGCAGAACAGTGGGCTCCAAGGTGACCTGTCTGGGGACATTTGGAGACAGAAGCACACATGAAAAATACCATATGAAGAGAAAAACAGACCCTGAAAACATTCTTACAAGAAACTGGAGGAGAGGCAGTCCTTCCCCGCCTTTGAAGGAGCCGACCTGACCTTGCAAGCACAGCAATCTTGAATTTCTACTCTGTAAAAGTGCAAACCTGCTTCCGTTGTTGAAGCCGCTCAGCTTGCAGCACTATGTTCAGATTAATTTTTATCAGATACTGTGCAGGATAAAGTATGTATCTCCACTGCTGATTTTGTAAGGCAGCCTTTAAAAAAAAATGTGAACAAGTATGTGTGGGGAGGGAGGGAGGTATATTCTCCTAAGGGACATAAAAGGCATACATTTTAAAAATCCTGAGGTGCAGTGGGAGAGATGGCTCAGCGGGTAAAGTACTTATTTGTTATGCAAACATTAGAACCTGAGTTCGAATCCCCAGCACCACAGAAATGCAGGGCACAGCAGCACATACCTGCAGCCCCGGTGCTTGAGTTAAGAGAGTCAGGGACTTAAGCAAGTCTAGCTTGCTTAAGACCAACCAGCCTAGCCAAGACAGGAAGTTCCAAGTTCAATGAAAGACTCTATCTCAAAAATCAAAGCAAGCAATGGAGGAAGACAACCAAAGTCTACCTCTGCCTCTGCATGCACACATTGAGGGCTTGTGTACCTGGATGTATATACACAGTTCAAGGGTGTGCACGCACGCACACACATGCGTACACACACACGTGTGTTATTATTACAGACCTATCATAAATACATATCCTTATTCTATTATAAATAGTCTAAGAATTTAGTTAAGCCCAAAGCGTTCAGTGGTGTTCCATGACTGCACGTCCACAGACAGGTAGATATGCAGCTAGTGAGACTGAAGAGATAAACTTTAATTTAAGTACTCAATCTAATTTAATGTAAATAATCACACATAGCCAGTGGTTACTGTAACTTACAGCAAATCTTTCATTTACTTAATTTATGTGTATGTGTGTACACCTCACTTTAGGTGTATAGCTGTAGAGGTCAGAGAGGGTGCTGTGTCCCTTAAAACTGGAGTTATTGATAGAGTTATAGTTTTGAGACACCAAGCAGACATTAGGAACTGAACCCCAGTCCTCTATAGGAGCAGTAAGTAAATGATTTTAACCATTTCACTGAGCTATCTCTGCAGCCCAGTTTACATTTAAACTTTACAGTTTAGTTTGAGAATGGTATTCCATTACTCCCTGTGAAACCCCTAAGGGCAAAGGGACATAAAAACTCCTGCAAAAGAACAACTGAGTCCTGGACAAATGTACAATAAGTAAATTTGGGGGCACTAAATGATTGATTTTTTTTTATTTTCTATATTTTTTTAATTTACATTCCAAATGATTTCCCCTTTCCCGTTTCCTCCCTCCCCGAAAGTCCCATAAGCCCCCTTCCCTCCCTCTTTTCCCATTCAACCCCCTCTCGCTTCTCTGTCCTGGCGTTCCCCTACATCCAGTCTTTCCAGGACCAGGGGTCTCTCCTTCCATCTTCTTAGAAATCTATTGATATGTGAATTGATTGATTTTTTTGTTTGTTTAAGATTTATTTATTTATTTATTTATTTATTTTCTAAGTTTTTTTATTTACATTCCAAATGATTTCCCCTTTGCCGTGATTTTTAAACCCAGTAAAATGTTTCTGCAAACTAAAACTGAGGTTTCTGGTTACAACCAGCAGGGGGAACCAGAGAGCAGCACACAGAATTTTCTCAGTAGAGTTTTCTCTCTCCTACATCAAGGCCCTACACCAGTCTGTCAGGAATGCCAAAGCCCAGGCATCCCACAGAACCTGTTAGGTGAATGATTTGTGCATGCTTATTTTCAAGAGCCCTAGAAGAGCACAATAGGATTTGGCTGTAGGCGTTAGAGTGTAAAACCTGATTAATGAGAATGGTTATTTTTTTAAATAATAAGATAAAATTCAATTAATGATAGAACTAGATCTTTCCCACTCCTGTTTGTTGAAATGTGGTTATTGTGATTTTTCATCTTTTTTTTAAAATCACATATCAGAGATAAAAATTAATAAGGTCTAATGGTTTACACAAAAAAATGAAAATTTAATCAGCATAGTGTTGAAGGTTCTTTTGGGAAGTTTGTCCAGGATACAATGCCCACACACAATCTTACCTCTTGGTAAAGGTCACTGAGGTCTTCCTGGTGAGCCTGCTTGGAGCATCCTGGGAACTCCCTAACGCAGCAGGAGTCAGGAGGCCAGTCCATTTCTGTCATTTCCAACCAATCAGTGAAGTACACTACTCCACAGCACTTAAACTGAAACAGAATGACCAGTCACACTTAGAAACTACACAAGATGGCTTCTGTTTAGCCTAATAGAGATGAGATAGTTGATGTCCTACATGTTTGCACTGAGTTAAACGTCTCTTATCAGCCTCAGATGTGTGTGCATTCGATCTTGAGGATGAAAACATCATACAGGAACATCAAAGTCACCATTCCATAATGGAACAGTAGTCCTGAACTGTGACACCCACCCCTCCTAAAAGCAAACCTGTGTCTCACTCTCCAACTTCAGAATGTCCTGCAGATGGTCACAATGATGAAAGATTTCATAACCATACTTACAAATCCAATAGCTGATCTCTCATTATCATTAACTTCTAGTCATTAGGTAGTAGCTAATCATTTTGCTTATTATCTATTCACTAGTAAAACTAAAAATTCAACTATTGTGATGAAAGTTTCCACAAATTCTATGAAAAAAACAAACTTGACCGAAACTCACATCTCAAAGGTAGCCACCCAGTCTTAGTTTCCTTAATCAAGGCAAAAATTCTGTAAACAGATATTTGTCTGACTTATTATTACCCAAGAGAGTGAGGTTCCTGAAAAGCTATCATATTATATCATTATAATCTCAGAAAAATAATGGCATGCCTAGCTTGAAAATAACTGGACTAAGAAACGAGAGCTTGCCTTGCTCTACACCATGTTAAGAAGAACACTTTGATGCACTTCAGCAAAGATTATCAGAAACACTGATGAAGGCTAGCAAACAGGGCTTGAAAGCATGTGCAGACTGGATTTAGAAAGAGTAACTGTGATCAGGACAGCTTTGCCCTTGGATAAGAGAGAAATCCTCTTCTATACAGTCAGAAGGAAGGAATATGGGCAGTCACGGAGAAGAACCCTGCCAAGAGGGGTGGTTATGCAAATTACATAGCCCAGGAGACCAATCTGTGCTCCAGATTAACACTGAATCATAAAATATCACAATCCAGAGCCATTTCAAAGCTTAACCAAAACCAGCTTGGAAGAATTCCGAATTCCTCATGCAACAGCAAGCGAGGAAAATTCTCAGTGTACTTGGTACATTTCCACTCACTTGCCTTAAACGCTTATGATTTAAAGAGCTTATGATTTAAAAAGAAAGCGGCATCATGAAAGCACCTTGAATGATAAGCTGCTAATACTGAGAGTTTTGAGAAACTTTTAAGACATTTTCTGTATTGTTTAAAAACCATGTGTGTACCACAAACATCACAAGTAAGCGACATCCTGTACCACAAGGGTAACATAAACGTCAGAGATTGACTAATCTGATGTCACATGCTGACAAAGAGCATTGGGAATCCCGAAAATAAAGCACGTATTTAAAGACTCCATTTTCTAAATATTTTAAACGATCACATTTTGAGGTCAGCATTTTAAAAGCCTTTTACCCAGAGAAAACTGCCTTCCCCTATTTCTAAGGGGGGCAAGCCTCTCCAAGCTGCAACACAGGGCAGTTCTTGGAGCACCCTACTTCCAGTCACAATGGAGCAGCCCATTTATCTGACTTTGTCAGGAAATGAAGACTTCCATAGCAATGGCTTTTCCAAATAGCCTGAACATGCTCCGTTCAGTGCCAGCATTGTTAAAGAGCTGCTGACATCCGTTCTCTCCTACAGAGTTGTTTCAGAGCCTAGCCACAGAGGACAGTGGATCTGTACGGAGGCTGTCTGAACCTCCTGAAGGTGAACTCAGTATCACACCAGCTCAAGTCTGTGCTCTGTCACTACCTGCCAAGATGACAGGTTCATTTCAAGGCAGTTCTGCTCCAAGCTGATACTATGTTAAGCTCTAGAAAATACAATAGAATCATTATTTTACATGAAAAATAAACTGAGCCCCTCGGTGGGTGAAGGGACTTCCTGATCAGTTAGTATACGGTAGCAGCTGTGATTCCAAAGCTTACATAAGTGCTACCGTTAAATAAACACATTTTTATTAAAAATGTGGTTTAAAATAAGGTATTAGGAATCGTCACTAAGAATTATACAAGATCCATTCAGTTACAGTCCATGCGCAGGATAGCAACAAATGAGTTCCAAAGGCTCATTTATTGTGGAAGAAAAGTGTTCTAGGCTGGGTTGGCTCTCCCGCTTCTAAATGTTTATGTTAAAATTCTAACCCCTGTACTCCAGAATGAGATCGTTCATATGGAGAGAGCCACCAGGACAGTAACTAATTAAAAATAAGGTCAACAACATGAACCTTAATCGGGTATGAATAATATCCTTATAGAAAGAGGAAATTAAGCATGGACACATATGAAAACAAGACAATGAGAAGACATGGGACAAAGGCTTCGACAAGCCTAGTGGAGAGGCTTCAAAAGGCATCAATATTGGCACTCTTGAACATTCGGCCTCCAGAACAGTGAACAGACACTTGTCGTGAGTGACCGTGTGTGTATATGTGACACTTAAGTATAGCAGCCCTGCCAGACTAATAAAGGGCTTTGAACGTCTTTTGGATATTTGGATGGATTCACCGCTCTTTTGAATGCAAATTAGCATTTTGAGGCAAGAGAGAACATTTCCGGTGAAGCCAGGATGGAGCGTTTGCAGCACTTGTAAACGGTCCTTTCCGGAAGAAGAAAAACAGGTCGGCTATTTCTCAACCTGGATTATCACAGTTTGCATGGTAAGTTCCAGAAGATTCTGGGAGCTCTGGCGGGGCCGGTTCCTGGACACAGCTTACTATAAATGCCCTGGTGCTTCACGTGTCTTCTCATTGGGTTGTTTTCAGTCTAATTGTCCAACAAACAAAGTCAGGAAGCAATGGAATGACAGGAAATTTGTGTGACACTGATAATTTCACCATTTCAGCAAGTGTGGCACAAAGCCAGGTTTGGAGACTGCCGGAGACCTGAGCCTCTGCCCTGGGCATAGGCGGGGCAGAGCAAGTAGTTGGCTATCTAGTAAGACACTCCTTCTCAAACACTTCATGGTTCAGAGTGTGAGAAAGGAAGGCAAACTGAGATACTTAGTCTCCTAAGGATGACTTTCCATTCACAAGGAAAAAAACTCAGGAGAACCGGTCTGAGGCAAACTCGATGATTAATCTCAAGTCACTGGATTTCCATATGAGATGCTTGGACGAAAAGTAAAACAGTTTGGAACAACAGTATGTCTTGTAATATCACTATTAATAAGCATGCGATAAATGAGATCAAGTTAATGGTCTCATGAAGCGAGCACCTGTATTGTTCCTATTTCATAGGTGTGGAAACTGAGGCTTATGGAGTTAAGTGAACTGATACTAGGTAGCAGAGCTAGCATTTGAATCAAGGATATCCTGACTACAAAAAAAAAGAGCTAAATTTCCAATGGAAACAACCTTTTAAAATGTTGAAATAATATTTAAAACATGAGACATGGGTAACTCTAAAAGTAGTAAAAAAAATTATCATAAAAGAGAGAGATCTAAGTAAAACTTAGGATATTTATTAAATAAGTCATGAAAAAGAAACTTGAGAGCAGTTCAGCTGCACTTCTAAACAAGCTCATGTGGACCAGAAGAAATGAGGAGGAGAGCAGAATATGCGATGATAAGACACGCATGGAGTGACGCAAGGCATGCTGGGAAAAACATGCACCAGTGCCGACTACGCAGGCTTCAGATTTCCGTGCAGAAAAATGATCAAAACCAAAGCTTTGAACACCTGTTTTGACAACTTGCCACTTATTCTTTACTTTCTATCCCCAGGAACAGCAGCACTTACCTCTCTCTGAAAATAATTCCAAGCATGTGTAAGCCATCTATACCTGGGTAAGCCGTAATTTGTCATTCTGGCTTTCAGAGTAACCATATCTGACCACTGTACTGGCACCTGGAGATGAAAAGCAAGTGGTCAACACGCAAGCGCAAACCAGCCAGCAAAGCTCACTCACATATGAAAATCTTGAGCATACTGACAGCACTCACACCACACATACTACAAATTGGATTAAAGCTGACAAATACTATTTCAGTTTATACTTGCTTATGAACTCAGCTCAGGTGAATAAACCCGACACTGAAGAAACTGATGTGGGGGATCAAGAACTAGGAGTCAGAAGGGGGAGATGCATATATAAGCCTCGAAAACCTAAGACCAGGGTCTGAAATCTAATTGAAAATAGTAATATCAGGCTGGGTAGTCAGCTCAGTGTGTAAGAATATCTGTTGCACAGAATGAGGACATGAGCTCAGATCTCCATCAGAAAGAAATGGCTGGATCTAGCCTATAACCCCAGCACTTCAGGAGGTAGGAAGAAGACCAGAGGGTCACTGGGACTTAATGGTACCAACCTAGCAGAAAATGCCAATCTCCAGATTCAATGAGAGATGCTGTCTCAAATGACTAAGGCAGGGATTAATGGAGGAGGGTACCAGTTCTCCTCTGATCCCCACATCTGAGCACGTGTGCGTATACCTGTAAGCGTGTGAACACATGCACACAGCATGCACAGGCACAGAAGTTTTTAATTAAAAAATAAAATTAAAATAGAGGCTGGGAGATACAGACACAGGTGGATCTCTGTAAATTCAAGTCCAGCCTGGTCTATAAAGCAAGGTCCAGGATAGCCAGAGCTGTCTCAGAAAAATCAATCAATCAATCAATCAATAGTAATGAGTAATGTCAGTAAAAGTAAGTTAAAAACTTTCTTGGCCACAGAAATTCTTCAATTTTATTTCTTTTCTAGGTAGTTGTTGTTGTTTGTTTGTTTTGTTTTTAATAATCACTTGGAAATACATAGTGCAAAAAAATTAGCAAGTTCATTGGGAGTACATTCTATTCATATGGTTTAGTAACATTCAGAAAACCAGCCCAAGTTCAAGCTACCCACTATAAATTATTATTAACTCATATCCGTTAGGGCATAAAGTGGATGGAAGTAAAATAAATTCTCAAGAAATATGTCATCTGAAACCATTAATATTATGGACAGATTTTTTTTAAAAACTGGGTGTCCAATAGGAGGTGAGCATAGAGAACAAGAAAAGACCAAAGGAACAGACAGATGTCAAGTCTCTTGACTTAGTTAATAGAATATTTTTTTACTAAATTTTTGCTTTCCAAAACAAACACTGGCTGTTTCTCCACGACGGCCACCATCAATCTGAAACCAAATGTGGCAAGAAAACAGAGGCCCATTGAGGTCCTGGCTCCACATACTGGGCTCTAGCCAGGGAGCAGAGCACACAGAGAAGGGCTTGCTTGCATGAACCAGCTTAGAGCACAAAGCCCATTCTATGTAAAGGCTGGATTCTGAGAAAGTTGGCAGATAATAAACTTTAACGACACTTTTCTTTTACATTGTTATTAGTACAGAAGCAATAAAAGTCTTAGCGACTTTTCTCTTCTCTGCAAGGCTGCTCTCCACATTTTGCCTTTCAATGGTCCTTCCTTCTTTGCTCCTGGTGATGTAATGGGGAAGAATTACACAAGTAAAACAATGAAGATGTGGATTCATTTAGTGCCCCAGGAGCTGAAGCCACTGAGGACGGGACAAGGAAACCGGAACAGGGACCAAGAATATGTAGGTTCCTTTGCTTTCTTATGCTTCATAGAGTCAAAGCAACCCTGTCAACAGGTTAAATGAACTCATCCTAAGCTTCCCACAAATGCATCAAATATTTAACATGTACCAGTAAGGCATATACTTCATAACCCAACTAGAAACTCCATAGAGCAAATGGGATGTGGAGTTTCATGACAGTACCACAACACTCAGATGGTTGAGACAGGAGGATTGCTGTGAATTTGAAGACACATTATGTAGTGACTTCTAGGCTAACTTGGGCTATGAAGTAACATCCTGTCTCTAAATTAAATAAATAAAAGAATCCATAGAAAGACACTCATTTCCCTAAAATATTTTCATCACCAAATAGCACACAACTGAAAGCTGAGGTTAAAAGAATCAAGAGTTATTTATAAGATTGATTCTTCTGTTGTTTGCATGCCAGGGATGTAGGTCATTTTTTTCAAAACCAAAATCAGGATAAAATGCTTACAGTTAAAGCAAAAATCTGTGCCCTACTACCTATTTTATTTCCTAACATAAAGTTTGTAGGGATAACATGAAAAAAATAACTGAAGTTATTGTTGTTGCTGCTGTTTTGTTTTGTTTTTGTTTTTCACATACATTCTTGATTTAATATTGAGCTATGGAGGACCTTCCCTGACTCTTCACCTTCCCACAGATTCTATCTTCTACCTCCCTGACTCCTCCCAGATGGAACTATGAGTTTCTTCACAGAGCTATGAATGCTAGCACAGTGGGCACTGGTAAACTGCAGTAGGCAGAGCCTATATTAGTCTGCAGTAGCCGCTGAATACCCACAGTCTCAGAACACTACAGATTCACTACAAAATCTTTACTAACTGCCCACCACAGAAATAACCTCAGCTGTATTACCCAAGTGCCTAATGCCCTGATTATCTCTGACACAAATACAAAATTTTCACCCCTCTCTTAAGAGGTCTTGAATTTTTTTACTGTTTAGAATTCACCAGGAACTTCTCAGGTGCCCAGGCCCCATCTTTTCCCACTGTTCTAACTGAGCAGATCTGAGCAGGAACTGAGGGATGCGCGTGATTAAGAATCACTTTGCACGCCTCCCCAGAAGGCCCAAGGGAAAAAAAAATGTTGAAAAGCACCATTTTGAGGAAACATAGTGAATGTATAAGGCACTGACACCAGCTAGCATTCGCAGAAATGGAAAGGAACTCCATTCCACCCTGGGAACAGTTGTATGAATTTTACCACTGAAGTGAGCAAACTAAGCAATAGCCAGGACAAGCAAGGGCCAGGATGGAGTTGGGGGGGTGGGGGGTATTGACAAAGGACAAAGCAACTGGTACAAAAGACCTGGGAAACTTTTTTCCATTCTAAGGAAGCTATGAAGGTTTCTCTAGTGGTTTCAATGGCCAAAATAAGAGAGAAACTGCTGAACTCCTGTTTTCAAGCGGCCAGATCTCAAGCTGTGAACTTTTGGACCAAGGTGAGCAGCAGTGCACAGCAAGCCTTCAAATGCACTCCTTAAAGTGCAGTGTGGCTCCACTTGTTGAGAACAGGAGTGAGTGGCTTCCTCCTCACCTTTTTCAGCTGTGGTGAGCAAGGGTGGGGATGAAAGGGAGCGCTGCAGCACTCTCCGGCAAACACATGCTAACCTCCTCAATACTAACTCAGAAGCTGGGGTCATTCTCTAGGCTCATCTCACTTCGTGATGTCCACATTTAGGAACAAAAGATGTATCATAGTATCACACGATAAAGATTTCAAATTATGACTTGGAAATGTGTGCGTGTGTGTGTGTGTGTGTGTGTGTGTGTGTGTGTGTGTGTGTGTGTGTGTGGTGTGTGTACACATATATATGATTTTTTTTCAGAAATATCGGAAATGTTCACCTTTATTGTGTAATGTGGTCATGCAACGAAACACTCATACACCACAGTCACTCTCCAGAGTCTGACTCAAAGGTTAACCTCCTGGATGTCATTCCAGACTTTGATTGTGTCCCTCTGGGAACTCACCATAACCTCCTGCTCGTATGTCCACACACCACAAGCCAGTTCTACACAGAAGATGACGAGTAAAGTTCCAAAGTACTGCAGAAAGAGAGAGGGAGTCGTTAACAGGAAACCACTTAAGACAAATGTTACTAGGGCTTGGGCTTGTGTTTACCTATGATAAGAAGGGGCTCCTCTTCAGAGAGCACATAGTTTCCCCAAGCCTAGGGTCAGCTAGAGATAACCATCAGGATCCGCCTAAATCGGCCGATGTTTTGTCGTTAGTCAGCTGCTAGGATATATCTTTTACAAATACCAATGGTTTTATCGAGCTGAGTGATAACTTATGTAGCATAATTTAATAAAGGTGAATCAAGTTCTCTGAAAAATTATCTTAGTTCATCTTAGAAAAATTATCTAGCTTATCTTAGAAAGGATGAGGTGAGATCTGCAAGGTCAACATTTCGCCTGGTGCATACTTTCACCTTCGTATTGGCAAGGAAGAGGATGCTTCTTTATATTTGTAAAAAAGGATGATCTAGAACAAAATGTCAACTACTCATGCTAAATTAAGATGAACAGTGGGTCTCAATTGTGGGAAGCTCTCTTGGGAGACCTGCAAAGGCAAACAGGTAACAAAACTGAATACAGTATTGAAAACACAAATGGAAGAGGCAGTATTCCTGAACAGGAAGCAGACCCTGGACAAAGAGATTAGAGAGAAGGTTAGGCAGATAAAAAGGATGTAAACAAATGCACAGAGTCAGGTAGGCAGCAATGCAAAGCATCAAGGAAGACAAGCACACACCCGGAAGAGAAATGACAGACCAAAATTGAAAGGCAGACTAAGGCTGGATTACGGAGCACACCAGATGACCTACTAATGGATCTTAAATATATCATGTAGGCAATAAGGTGGCATCTCTCAATGCTTCTGCATAAGAGAAAGACATGGTGGGTTAAATAATGTCAGGATGATAATTAGTTTGAAAGAGAAGGACTGAGGGGTGAGTTGAAAAGCTTAGAAGACAGGAAAGAGGGGGTTTGCAGTAGACCGGACTTTATGTGGTAGCCTTGCTAACAAATAGGAAACAATGCAGCAAAAGGCAGTGGACCAGCTGGATTGATAGAAGGAGAAAGATGTATCTCCCTAAAGCAGAAAAATAGGATGGAGTAACAGCTCCTGTGTGGGGACAGACGAAAGCACACACTTTATTTGAAAAAATATAGAAATTCATTCCAGTAGAAGTCTTAACCTCAGAACTCAGGTACCTAAGAATGGAACTAGAAATTATTCTCTTATTAGAAACAGAGTAATTTTTGAATAATGTTCTATTTCTCAAGTTCCTAATCTAATCAAACGTTATGAGCCCATTTCACACACAAGGAAGTAAGTGTAAAGGGTAGGTCACATGACTTAAAGACGTGCCTGATAAATTTCATGGACTAGACCTTTGCAGCATCTGTTCTGTGTGTTCTTCGTTTCCAACCCCCACGAATGGAGACAATGTTATGGAAGCAAGCAGTGAAAACCAGAGGGAGACTGAGCTTCCAAGAAGTTCTCTCCTCTGCTTCCAGCAGGAATAGAACAGAGCTGAGCTAGTTCACGAGTCTTCTTCTTGCTGTGCAGTATGGGATTGGGAGGGAGTACTGAATGGTGGTACCCGGGATTGCCTCCTTGCTTCCAATCAAAGCTCTATGAAGGGCAGACACCTAAATGTATTCTTCATCACACAGTTAGTGCCTGATAAATTCTCGTGACGCAAAATAATAATAAGTGAAACCAGCAGAAATGAATTGATAGTGGTTAGAGTGTTGCATGGGCTGTGATCTTGAAAGAAGCTCTTAATAAAAGTGATCTTTAAGAGGAAGTAAGGCTGCTGGCGATCTAGAGAAGGCAGTCGTGGAAGAGGAAGTGCTAAATATAAAGGCACTCTGTGGATGAGCGAGTTAATCAAAACACCACATAACCAGAGCACAGATGTGGTAGATGCAGATGCCAGGCAAGGTTTTGAGGTACAATGGGCTGGGAGAGGACTTTGCATTTTATTCTAAGTGTGATGAAACCATTAATGGCTGACATGATCTGATGCACACTCTGAAAACATTTCTGGCTATTTTATCTATAGACAAAGCAGGGTCATGAGATTTACATAAAGGACATCTCACCGAGGATGGGAGTGGAGACAGAGAAAGGAGTTGCCTCACACAGGACAGTTGGCTGTCAAAGACAGCTTTAGGATCTTTGTTCAAAGTTTGTCAAAAAGAGAAGAGCAGTCAAAGATGTAGAAAATGATAGTTTCCTATTTCTGTGAAATATTCCTTCTGACTTAAAAATAGAAGTCACCACTAGTAGGTTTAACTTGTTTCCTTCATTTTTCTTTCATCAAAACAAAAAGTACAACTGCATAGTCTCTAAGTAACACAGCTTAGAAACAGGGTTCAAAAGATAAGTGGTATTTGCTAAGGGGCTCCCAGTTCACCTGGCACTTCTACTTCCAGCATATTTAACACAGACGCAGGTGTGCTCAGCTTCAAGACCCAGATCTCATACTTAAGCATTATTTCTATGACTGAACTGAAGATTTTCAGCCTTCAAAGGCCAGCTAGAAGAAATTTGGTGAACGAGGTATTCCACATCAGTTTTTCTTGGTGTTCTCATGTTTAAGAAATATCTCAACATGGAAAATGTGTTCACTACTGTGTGACAAAACTATGAAATGTGGAGTAGTTTTCTGACTAACCAATGTTCTTGCCTCTGATAAGAAAAGATGCTAGGAAGCAGTGAGACTCAAGAGAAAATTACACTGTGGGATAGCTTAACCTGAACTCTTGAAAATGGATGTCCACTCACAATAACAACCAAGGCAGGACTTAAAAAGCAAGATATCACTAGACACAAACATGGACATGGTGGTGCCTGTGTGTGCTGAACAGGCAAAGGAAATATCCTGACTCTGCTTTCTAGACTCTAAGATTTCTGGACTGAGCTTACTATATAGCCTTTGAAATCGAAGCTGATTTATCATTCTCATTCCCTGCCTTGTGGAGTCACTGGTGAGTCCTGGGAAAGGTCCCAGGACCTTGTCATAGACACTGGTTAGATATATGCAATATGTCTAATACATGAGGAACTTCAATGCCTATAGATGTAAACGCCACTTCTATAACAACAGGCCTAGTTTCTTTATATTTTTGTTAGTGTGTGTGTGTGTGTGTGTGTGTGTGTGTGTTTAGTGTGCACATGCCTGGGTGTATGCAGGTGATCATGGTGCCCATTTGAAGAGTGTATCAGTCTCCCTGGAACTGGAGTAATAGGTAGTTGTGAGTCACCTGGTGTAGAGAACTGAGTCCCTGACCCTCTTCAAAGACAGTGTTCTTACCAGCTGAGCCATCTCTCCAATACCTGCATCCAGTTTCTTAAAAGGACCATTATAGTGAGCTGCAATCATCATTGCTTAAACATCAACAGACATGCACATGAAATGTATGCATTTCAAAACAGGCTCTCATTCTGAGACTCAAAACTGATTGTTGACCACAGGACAGGGTAAATTCCGTATGAGTTGGCCATTCTTTTAACTCTGGAAAAGTCTAGTGGTTTCATCTGATACAAGTTATCCCACATGGACAAAAAAAAAAAAACCACTCTGCCTTTATCCTATTAATACTCAGGAAGACTTAATTCATCTGCCCTTGAAGTTGAAAATACTCCAATTTACATTTTCAAGCTTTCTTGAAGAAAATTAAATGTATAATTTGATTCAAGTAAACTGTTTTACAAAGGATGCTACATGTTCCTGCCTGTTATCCCTGCTCAGTTACTACTGCTTTAATCTGAAACAGTCAGTCACCTAACTCTGAGAGCCCTCTGCATGTCAAATCTGTCCTCAACAAAATACAAATCAACTGTGCCTACCCTTTGCTTTCCTTCTTGGTGAGATCTGAGTCACCGACTAAGACAGTCTTCTACTGATGGTTGTGCAGAGAACCAGTCACTATTTTAACTGAGGAGCTGGGTTTGAAGCACTCTGACGCATGATGAGAATGTCTGTCTTCAACAGAATGAAGCTAGTTAAGGAATCAGGCAACAGGCCAAGCTCTGCTACAGTATAAAGTGAATGGTCACACAACATTCCACAGTCATGCCCTGTCCATCCACACAGTAGGAACATGTATGCAATGTCCCACTTGGCATGGCTCTCCCACTAACTTCCCAGGGCATGTGGTTTGTCTGATAAGGTTACCATGTCACTTTGTGGAACCCAGTGCAATACCAACTGCTCTTCTCTTTCTTCCAGAACAGTCTGTATTGTCCGAAATGGGGCACAGTTTCTTCCAGCACTTTATCTTTTGCTCCTGACCGTTGGACTCCTCTCCTTTGCTCTGTATTTTTGTATTCTCTTGTCTTCTGGATTTTAGCCCCCAGAGTTCTTGAACCAGTCCGTTGCCTTCTCCACAAATTATTGTGTCAGTCCAGTCATTTCCAGCTGGTGTGATCTTATTCTTAAACATCATTTTATCCCCAGTGCCTAAGCAGTACCTGTCACGCAGCAGGTACTCAATAAATGTCTGTGCAAATAATGATCAGTTTGGTTTGCAAATTCAAAAGGCCAATTTCAGCATTTCCTTAGGTTTCCTCCACCTAATTCGAACCTTGACTTTCTTGTTAACATCTGACTGCTTTGATTTCCGTCTACACATTTGTATTTTAAATATTGCCTCTCTGTTTTATACATATGTTTTTGTAGACTACACTCAGATAAGCCAGTGTGCCTGGAAATGTTTAAGATTATTTCCGTAGTTAAAGAGAGGAGACGCCGTGCCCCTTTACATCTTCGTAGGCTACTACTAGCAGCTAAGCATTTTAAATAAATTTAAAAAAAAAGAAAGAAAAAGAAAAGAAATTGTAGACTTTTACAGAGAAACTCAAATATAACTATTTTCATTACCATTTTATTTTTTGTAAAATTATTCAATGTAAGGTTCCTTAGAATAGTTAAAGCCCTCTATTCTAACCAAATTAAAATTTATGTGATACATACCAGTGTTACCTTCAAAATACTGTAATGTTTAAAAAAGCATCTAGTAATATGTTCAGACTTCCTGATAATAGGACATGAGAAACATATGTAGAGCTATATTATTGCCTTTTTTGAAAAATGCTATCATAATAGAAAAACATGGGCCTTGACCTGATAGACCTGGCTTCAGGTTCTAATTTAACTAACAGCTAACAGTCTTCCACAAGCCAGCAAGACTCAGCTTCCTATTTCATATAATGCGAATTGCTTACCAGTGGTGTACTCGGGATTCAACGACATAATTGTCCTTTGCTTTCTAACCACTCCCTAAATGGTAGCCTTTATTAATTATCGACATAATCGACTCTCTAAGGACACACATTATGTGTAAAATAACTAGGCTCACCTCCCGGCACATGACCAGTATAACACTGCTGTCATTATGTCGTTATGATTAGAGGACAACTGTGTCAAGAATTGTTTATCCCTTGGAGATCACTGAGTGTCCTCTCCACAGCAGAATGCTATTCTGAAGACTACTTGCTAAAATCTCTGATAAAATATCTGTCTGGAAAGAATACAACAGGAACTTTTCTTCAAAATGAATGGTGTGGAGGGTGGGGAAGTCAACTTCCGCGGGTATGCATTCAAATCAACGTGTCATTGAAAACTCCCTGGGGCCGGCCACAATGTTGTAGGCAGCATGTCATCAGTGACTTGTCCACTGGAAGTTTCTGACAAGGAAAGGAATGGTGTGGCATCTGATCATTGAGGAGTGGAAAATGGCAAGGGTGAAGGCCTTGGTGAGTTGTGGGTAAATGTATCCCTCAGTAAAAACAGGGGTTATTCATTGCCTATCCCTTTTAAAGGTTAGTTCATTCCTTTGTATGTGTAGATAAGCAACAGCAAATCCACGCGTTTACTAAGGAGGCAATTGTTTACAGAAACCGTCTGACTCCCTAATGTCTCGTTCACCAGGATTCTGCCCTAATGTAAACAGATCAAGCACATGCCCTGCCTGTCTGTTCTCTCTCTTAAAATGTCACTAGAACAATAACAAAGATATCATCCCAGAGAAAACAAAACATGAAATGACACAGCAGTAAGCATACTTAGGGAACTGCAGAGAGGAGAAGAAGAGTAAATCTATAAGTGGTTCTGAAAAAGCTGAAGGATAGACTTGCAAGGGAAAAGAAAAATCTCAAAACAGCTAGATTCCTATTGACTACTGGCAACTCAAAACACTTCTGTGGGTGAATGGTTCTCCAAAAGAAGATTTGTTGAAAACCCATTCCTTCCCCAAATACCACACAACTGGGTGACTACCCCATCTCTACTAGAAGATGAGGCCACAGAGATACTAAAATAGTCTTACACCAGGGAACAACAGGCACAATATAATCAGATCAGAAGGTCAAATCTGCACACCTTTCCTACAGAGCTTCAAAACAAAAAAAAAAAAAAAAATGAACACAACATGTTAAGCTAAAAGACAGTGGAAAGGTCTTGACACAAAGATCATTTTCAAGTTGTAACTCTTCACTGTTTAAAATCAATGTGTGAGCATTTAGAAAGACATGTTCGGGCATACACACTGAAACAAAGATCTCTTATAATTATCATGACAACATGATGGGAAATGAGAGAGTAAACAAAAAGGATCAAGGTAAAATCCAGGAAAGGGGATTTAAAATAAGAGCAGGCACAGGAAATGCCACAAGGCTAAAAGTTCCTCCCATGATGGCAATAGTGTCGACAGACCAGGACAGGAGCAGTTTCTAGAGCACTTGGAGACATCTGAAAAATGAACGGAACTGTCCAAGGTATACCGGATAGAATTTAATCATATAAGATTATGATAAGAAATTGTTATTCATTTTAACAAAACATTATTTGGGGAAGAAAGCATGAATGCGCCGTTTAATGTGGCCTAATTGTGAATAGACTGTCCATCGTTCTACTCGTGTAGACACTGACTAAGCAAAGCTGTGATACCGCTGAGCTAAGGAGAAGAAATACTGAGATGGTTGGCAAAGAAAGGATCAGGCATTCGTCTTTCACTGAAGCCAATGGACAGTGCTTAAAACTAAGCCTGGAAGAATGAGAAACGTTACATAAAAATGTGATTTAGGGATATGTAGGTAAATGACAAGAGGAATCTACAGAGACCCAATTAATAGCAGCTGCCGTTGGGAGTGGCCAGTGGTAGGGGTGAAGGACTTCTATATTTCATAGAGCTTTTAGCACTGAATTAACTCTTTAAATTATGTCCATGGAGCACTCTGAAAGAAGGGAGGACAAAAATTTAAAGCAGATATCTTCCCCTGCAGTCTCCGAGCCAAAAAGAAAAGACTTCAAAACCAGAGCCCTTCCGGTGTGCTTTGCATTAATGAATTAATTCTGAAAGAGGTCATTCCGAAACACTGAGAACTATAAGGACATGAAAAATACCTTGAAGCTGCTAGAGTCAAATGATATGCGCGTGTCATTCAGAAACTTTCCAAAATGCTTGGGTACTATCTTCCATTTGTTAAGTATGCTTTCAGTAGTTGAAATTAGGAGTGATTTAGCAAAATATGTAAAGTGTGTACAGTTTATATGGTTGGTTGGAAATCGAGGTGTCTTCTGAAATATTGTTCCTTAAAATCAATGTACATTCTACCTTAATCAGTATGAGTTAGAATATCTCACACAACAATTAATTTAGATAACAAAATTATGAAGCTCAAAATGCTATAATAAAGGCAACTTTATTCTGAGACCTGAATTTATTTACTGAAGACATATATCCACATATGGGCATAATCAAATCATATATATCAAAATGGAACCCAAAATTCAAGCATATTTATATGCAAATATGTACACGTAGATGCATATTAAAATGTATATACATATACAAATCATGTATTCTGTCAGAGATTTATATATACCATTACGATTTGCTATTCAAAAATTATAAGGCTGTCAGTATTCCTTTTTAAGTTAAGGAATATTTAAATTTTTTCTTTGAGAATTCCTCACACATAGAGAGTGCATTTTCAACATTTCCAACTCCTCCCTTCCCCTTTCCAACTACATCATGGTCCCTCCCCTCACATGCTTGAATGTGAATCATATGTCATACCAAGATGACAGCACTTAAAAGCACTCCTGTCTACTCTAGATCTTTTTTTCATATGTATGTAGCATATGTGTGTGTATGTGCATGTGTGCATGTGCATGCATGTGCAAGTGCATATAGAAGTCAAACATTGGGAGCTTTCCTCAGTAACTCTTATTGATTTCTGACCCTTCCCCATCCCCCACCCCTCACCCCCACACTCACCCCCCCCCACACACACACACACTGTGCATATACAACGTCTGTATATGAACATAAAAAGCTCTTCTTACCTTTGATTAAACTAGGGATAAGCCCTGTTTATCCATCTTTACCTTTTCAGTTACAGGAAAATGAAAGACTACCAATAATCAATGTTCGTTTCTCCTTTGTCACACTCTGGCTAGTGAAAGGTCCAACCTTACTTGTTCTGTCAAATCACTGACAAATCTTAGCAAGAAGCAGCTCCACATTCTTTTCCTTTTTATACTTTCAACTATAGTTAGATTAGCTTCTCTCTAGCAATAAAATTAGTTCATTCTAGTTATATGTTTTATAAGGAAGGACTAGACAATTTCAGTGAATGACAAAAGAAAGCAACTTTATTTTTTTATATATATCTTTACATTTTTTACTTTACTAAGAACAATATTTAAAAAAAAACTTTCTCAGGAGGCAATATGTGTTTTTATATGAAATACTTTAAATAGTTTTCATTTTTAAGGAGGCTGACTTTCTAATATTTTTTGTTTCTAACTTTTGAAAATCTACTGGAATTACAAAACTAATCTTTGCCAACAAAACCAATGTTAAACCTAACTGAACCTAGGAGGACATTGAGAAATGTAGAAAATGAATATTTTAATTACAGCAGTCTCTTATAATGAAAGTATACTCTGTGTAAACTTAACACTTGCCTATCCAGGCCTACAGTAGGGACTATGTCTTGTGTACTATGGATGAAAACCCTTGTATACAACATCAAAAATTAAAGTACTCGTTATCCATCCTGGTTCTCTCACAATATCAATTAGAAAAGATGGGTTTTTTCTTTTTTCAAAAAAAGAAAATTGTAATGTTTACATCTATTTTGTGAGAAAATAAGAAATAATTCTCAAGTACCACCAAACCCTGTGAGAATGCTTTCTGACTTAAAAAAAAAAAAAAAGTAAAAGTGGTCCACACTTATAAAAGTTATTTAAGTCTGCCACTCTCACAATTTATAACTAATTTGTACTATAATAATTTAAGCTATAAACAGATTTTTTTGCATACAAAATACTTGACATAATTTAAAACCACAAATGACTGACTTGCTTATCTAGGAAAATTCACACAATTCTCCTAAATAAAGTTAACTTCAAATTGCAACATGCTTTGCTGGACATTTTAATATTTTAGAAACAGACCCTTTGACTCTTTCTCCCCATTACATAACAATTCTTTGAACAAACAAAAAGGTTGATTAAAAGCCTGTGTTCGCTAAATGATAAATGATAAACCCCAGTCTCTCCCCTGTCAAATATTGAACTCTGCAAGCTTTCAGCGCTAAGTATCTTAATGTCAGCTGTTTATTTTTCCTCCCTCAGTGACTGGAGGTTTAAAAATATTATATTACTTATAGTTAGTAAATAAGGGAATTCCAGTGCCAAATATTTGTACAAGATAATGGAATGGCTTGCCCTTCTGTTAGGAATTCACAGGGAAATGCTGACAGACCAAGAATAGTTGCTGCTTAAAACACACATATACACAAAGCCTCTGTTTAGCTAGTTCTCAACACCGAGCGGCAACGGAGCCAGAAGTGGGACATTTTGCAGGCTCATCAGTCAAGTCTGATGCCGCCCTACTTAGTTCTCAAAGAAAGGCAACACTGAGGGCTCTTTGTTTGAACAATCATAAACAGAGTGAGGTTAATCTAATTTTGGAAAAAGCTAGGAGAAGTATGGTGGAAGAAACACCCCTGAAGTCTCATAACTACTCTGTGTGGGCAGAAACCCAAGCTCAGGTGAATATTGGCATGTTCTGATCTCGCGTGCTTTGGTCTCAACGTTCATGCTTCATGTTTGAGAATGTGTAGAAGACTGATTCTAAAGTGTACCGTCACCTACTCCCATCACAATTGTATTTTTTACTGGTTTTCTGCTTTTTCCAAAGCTGTTGGTGAGCCTCAAATCAGTAAGTGTTTGCATCACGTGATATTTCAACAGCTCATCAGAGAAATGAGTTCTGCCCGGCTCTGTGGATCTGGCTGAGTGCTGTAAGTTCCCCAGGGTTGGGGGAGTCAGTGACCTATATCATGAGAGAGAAGGCATTAAGGGTGAGGCAATAAAACAGTTGGACACGCTCGAGAGGTCACCATGTATACGGCTTCTGTTCCCTTTTAAAGCTAGGTCAGCTCAAGTCTGCAAGCTCAGCCAGATCTCAAATAATTTACAGGCTGTTCCTCGTCTCTGAAAAGGCGACGGCTATAGATTATTGGGCCATTCCTCAGAATGAGAGACACGGGTCCCTATTCCCAGAACCTGTGCACAGACATGCAAATGGAAAGTTGCCTTAGATATTGCCTAAGCACATAGCCAAGCCAATGCTAGACTCAACGATCCAGAGCGGGATGGCTTGCAACCCAGCCAAATGTGCCAGCCCTTCCAAGTAAGAGGGGCAGGCATCTACGGCAGCAGGTCAGACAGGAAGTCTAAAAAGATAATATTCAAAAGGGAAAACACTAAAGTAGGAAAACTCAGCTTTAAAACTTAATAACTTCAAAATCTCACAACTGTGAAAGCAGATTCTCAACCAGATTGTTTTACCTTTAGCTGAACCAATCTAATTTCTGTTTGTACATTAACACACATGCACGCACGTGTCTGTGTCTGTGTCTGTGTCTGTGTGTGTATGTGTGTGTGTGTTAAAAAAAGTACTAAAAAATAGTTGGGGAATGTAGCTTAGTCATAGAGTATGTGCCTAGCATCCATGAGGCACTGGGTTCAATCCTCAGTACTGCCAGAAAGAGTGTTAAGAAAATAGGTTTTATTTACCTGAATCCACAAAGACAAATATGTGTTATAAGTAAACAGGGTTGTTCTTTTATGGTTTTTAACGTATTCAAGTAAATATATTATCTTCCTGAGTGAAGAATATGTTCTCTTAAAATATATACAATACAGTGAAATATATATGAAATATATATACAATATATACATATATAATATACTACATATATACACAATACAGTGAAATATATATATATATATATATATATATATATCACTCTATTTTACTAAACTCCCACGTAAAAGTATCACACAGATAGATTAAGGCCATCCTTCAAACACTTCCGCAGTCCCATACATTACAGTGAACTTCCTTCTAATTAGAATGGCCATTCCTAAGCCACGGTCCTTCAATTATAGTTTTTCATTTTTGTTGTCAACTACATTTTTATTCACATATCCATCATGTAAAAAAATAAAGGATAGCCTTCATTAGAGTTGAGAGTAGAAAAGCCAAGAGCCATCTGTAAGAATAGAGCACTTGGGCTAATGAGATGGCTCAGTGGGTAAAGACACTTCAGCCACAGGACACATGCAAAGATAGAAGGGGAGAACCAGCTGCCCAAAATTGTCCTGTGGCACCCCCATGCACATGCTGTCAGGTGTGAGTACACACACACACACACACACACACACACACACACACAAAACTAACTTTAATAATAATAATGATGATGATGATGATGATAATGATAATAATAATAATAATAATGATAGAAAATAATTCTTGCGGACTCTTACAATTTGACTGACAGTCATGATTAGAGTCCAAAGGAGGAAGCTCATGTGTGAAAAGCAAAATCATGAAATCTCAAGTTGCGAAAACAGCAACAGTTGTGTCTAGAGCAGTGGTTCTCAACCTGCGGGTCATGACCCCCTTTAGGGTTATAAATCAAATATCCTGAATATTAAATATTTCCATTACTTACAGTAGCAAAATTATAGTTATGAAAATACAAGGAAATAACGTTATGGTTGGGGGTCACCACAACATAAGGGTCACAGAATTAGGAAGAGTGAGAAGTACTGGTCTAGATGATAGCAGGAAAGTATGAATTGAACCACATGAATTTCAAAAAATACACCGTTGTTACAAACAAATATTCAACTAGAACAATTCTGAAAAGTCATGAGCTTTGGGAAACTGCATTCATGAACAAACGCATGACACCTGAATACAGCATCTTCAAGTCAAAGTTTTCAAACTGCACTAACTCGATCTCAATAAAGTTAACCAGTTCTCCCACAATCCTTTAGACAAGTTAACTGTTAACAGAACTTTTTGTGGATGGAGATTCTCCCTTTGTTTCACAGACTATATTCAAATTTGAAATCTACTTCCCTTAGCCTTCTGAGTGCCTGTAAGTGCTCTCATGTCCTGCTGTCTTTGGAACAATTTTCTCTGAGGCTAGAAAAATCCAAGAGCATATCAATTAACTACGGTTATACTTTCCAACAAGGTCTCTAGGTGCTCACTGTCTCCACAAAGCGACTTAGCCCAGCATGAAGTTTCCTGGTGTCAATTTCTGCCATCACATCTGCACTATGGATACTCAGTCTGCTACAATTTTATTTACAATGGATAAGTTTAAGAATAGAGGCATCTCGAGAGTACTAAAGAATCTCTTCTATGTTCTCTTCTATCATTAAAAGGGGATCTGTAAACAGGAGTGGCTGAGTCAGGTAGTCATTTTCCTCCAGGTTGCTGGGCACAAGACCACAAAGTAACTGAGAGCACATACTGTAGCCAGAGGGAATCACTCTTCAGTTTAAAAACTTCAGACTGCCTCTAAAACATGTGACATTGAGGACTGTCAGTCTTTAATCCAATCCTCCTACTTCCCACCTCAGCTATTCCTGGTATATACTATGATGTTCATGTGCCCTGATCCTTGCCACCAACAGCTTTTTTTTTTACTATTTTTTTTTAATTTCATTTAATTATTTTTATGCGTACTATTTTATCTGGATAATTCTCCATGATAATCTTCAATTTTATCATGTTTTTCTATATATTTCTTCAATTTTATCGGAAATATTTTCTATGTAAATCTTCAACTTTATCAGAAAATATTTATAATTCCACTTTCAATCAACTTAGGAATGATTTTATGCCTACCATTATATCTATATAAAATTTTCCAAGATAATCTTCAATTTTAACATGTTTTTCTACATTTTTCTACAATTTTATCAGAAATATTTTCCATGTAAATCTTAAATTCTATCATAAAATATTTCTATTTTATTTTTCACCTAATTTAGCAATGTTTTTATGTCTACCACTTTACTCTTTAATTTTTTATGAAAATTGTCAATTATAACATGTTTTTCTACATATCTCTTCTATTTTATCAGAAATATTTTCCATGTAAATCTTCAATTTTATCATAAAATGTTTTTATTTCCTTTTTCAAGAAAAGAACATGCTTTTCAAAACAAAAATTATTTAGTCTTTTTTTTACAGTCCAGATTTTATCCCCCTCCCGGTACACCCTCTGACTGTTCCACATTCTCCCTCTCTACAAAGATCTCCCCACCCCACCAGACACCCACCCCCACTCCCTGAGACCTCCAGTCTCTTGAGGGTTATTTGCATCTGCTCTGATTGAGTTCAGACCCTGCAATCCTCTACTGTATATGTGTTGTGGGCCTCATACCAGTGGGTATATGCTGCCTGGTTGGTGGCCCAGTGTCTGAGAGATCTTGGGGATCCAGGTTAGTGTAACTAGACTTGCTCTATTAATATGTTAATTTCTAAAAAGTGCCTTGCTCCCTGCAAGGGCCCTCATAGCCACAGCCTTGCCACCAGGTGCTTGTCCACTATGTCCTACCACCACCTTCCTTGTCTTTAGTCCTCAGGTTTTAGCTCAGACACACCCTCGTGTGCCTTTATTAAATGCTCTCCACAGAATGAGACAATTGCTCATCACAATTCTTTCCAAGTGCTTTTAACTAGGCAAAAGAAGTTTATGGAATTTAAATATTTTAATTATAAACAGCAAGGGTCTAATTGTTTCATTTTTTTTTCAGTTCATGCTCCAAACTCAGTAATGCAAAAACCTAAATAGAACTTAAAATTGTGAAATATTTAAAGAGGGTGATAGCTGAGAGAGACCCTGAAATTATTCATAATCATACTTAGAAATAATTCTTAAATCATCGGATATCCTCTAACAAAAATTCCTATCTTCTTGAACATACTGTAACTACAGTGTCTTCATGGTTGCAATCATTTTAAGCAAATGTGTAGTTTGCAAGCTCTAATGTTTTTAAAACCGAAGTAGTCACAATGTAAAGAAAATAAAAGAATGGCCATTTATTTTAGAGTAATTCTGTGTGTTGCTTAAAAGAGGGGTACAACTAAATTATTATTCTGCATTCAAATAAAATTCAAATAACTTACTCTTGTCATTTAAGCTGCTAAGATTCATCTGAACCTATGAACATATAAGCATGGCTTATTACCACTTTTTATCTGACAAAGAATAAAGGCATCTGGATTCCCACCTTTAAACAATTAAATTCCTAAATGGCTTTGCATTCATAATATTACTTAGTAATCAATATCGTAGGCCATTACAGAGTTTGTCCAAGTAGTTTTTTCTGAAAATTAGTTTCTTCATTGATCTACAGGATTTAATTTTCTCACATTTTACCTTCCTGATTTGCCCTGGTTTTAAGACTCTGTGCAATACAGGTGGTTTCTCTGAAGTCATTTAAGAGCTTTGTGATTTTAAATGACTAGCTACCACTTCATGCTTGCCAGCGAAATTCAGAAAAGGAACAATAAGGAAGCAAATGAGAGAAGAAAAACAATTCACAATTGTTGCCTTACTCAACACAATGGAACATGAAGCAGCAGCAGCAAACAGCATTCAAAGGTGGGGAGATGAGGTAGCACCACACACACACACACACACACACACTAGTTTTTAACTTTGCACACGCTCAGAGCAGTCCCTGAGTCAATGGATGTAGGCTTACCCTCATAGCAGTCCCTGTCCTGTAGGCTCATCTCTAACTAAAAGTATCTCAAACGTATTAGGAAGCAGTATGCGACAAAGTCCTCATGTGCTTCCTATGACAGAACACACAGGAAGAGTACACAAGTCAGAATGTCAAAACTGGAGCCATTTACTCTTCAATCTCTGAAGCAATCGGAGATTGGGGCCAATGAGCACTCACAGTCTTCTTTCAAAGGCCTGACACCAAGGCTGTGAGTCTCAGGCACTTTTCTTGGTGTCTACTCTGTGGTAGACTTTTACTTTCAAATGTGTCTGCTTATATGCTTCCTTGGGATGTAATTATAAACAGAGACACCAGCACTGCTTAAGAATCAGAAATAGTCAAAGAACAGGTCATGGGTTCTGTATAAGCATAAACACATGACCATCCTTCTAATCCCTACTACTCTAAATGTGAGTCATTTCATCCCATACTGGGAATACTTTCTAGCCAGTGGCTCTCAGAATCTACAGGAGTAGGAATGTAGGCACTCCGACAAAGACTTCTCAACTAGACTACCTTCACCGTATCCTCTCAATTCTGCACAGCCATAACAAATGCTTCAGTCTGCCAAGTGCCATCATGATTCTTCATCTGTCCCACTGTTAATGTGGCTCTAGATTGCCCCCTCCTTCCCTTCTCCACCAGAAAAATCCCAGTGCACCCAGCAGAGTCACCCTCCTTTGAACAAATTTTGAGGGGGGTCTCTATACTTCCAGATTTCGGATTCACACAGAAATTTATTCATAGACTTAATATGTGAATTAAGTTGTATCTTTCTGCCCCCTTTCATCTTTGCCTCTGAAACGCCCATCCCGGGCTGCAAACTTGGTGTGTGTGATTAAGGAAGAAAAGGAGAGAAGAGGACAATGGGAAAGAGGGAGAAAGAAAAGGAACCTGTCTGATCCTTTGACATGATTACCGAGAGTAACTGTGGTAAAATGTCTTAGTCAAATGTAAAGATGATTGTTTAAAAGATGAGGTTGGTAGAGTAATACACAATGAAAAGCTAGGCATTGAATGGCCCATGTAGCTCATCCATTGTATTATAACTGTACCTTGCAATGAAGCATGCATGGGTTTTGCACACAGACTGTTTGAATGCTAATCTCAGCATTGCCAGCTGTGTATTTTCAGGCACTCTGCTTTTCCTCTTCTGTAGCGAGCCTATCCAAAGCATCATGAATATTTTCTGAGAAGTGGAGGGTAAAACTTGATGCATGGTGAGCATGTGGAAATGACCCAGGGGACCTCAATTTAGAAGTAAAGCGGTTAGGTTCTCCACCCAAAACTCCAAACAAGGTCAAAATAATTCAACCTAGTAGTTCATTTTAACTTGATAACATATGAACAGCTTTATAACTATAAAATACACAACTGCCTAAGAGAAAATTTTAAACCAAGGGCTTGCAAAAAATATTATTAGTGCATAAATGTTTATTGTTTTTATATTATGATTTTGTTTTTGAGACATTGTTTCTGTGTAACTCGCTCCATAGACACAGCTGGACTCAAATTCAGAGACTTACCTGCCTCTGCCTTCCAAGTGCTGGCAAAGATGTGTGCCACCACCACCCTTCTTTATAATATGATTATAAACAATGGCATAGAGGAAAGGAAACTCCCCCGAGGTTGTTGAAGATTTCTGTGATTTCTGCGAAAGAAGTTGTTCAGCACTGGTTCAATCACTGCATATTTTAAGGAAGTGTTTGAAATGCTTCCACAACTTTAATTGCCTATGCAAATTATTTGGAATGAAGACGTTGATAAATAACTTTCTTGAAAAGAGTCCACGGATCCTCACATGACCACCAGCTTTCTGACCAGCGCCTGACTGCTGCTCAGGCGCTGGTCAGGAGAGCGGAAACATTAGCCTTCTGCAGCAGATGATGATCTGATGGCTGATGGCTGCATTCAGCTGCTGTTGACTCTGTAAGTGTGTGTGTCCAGTAGTGTGTTTACATTCCCCCTGAGGTGAAACAGCTTCACTAGTGCCTGCCTTAATAGTGGAGCAGAACTGCAATAACAAATGAATTTCATTTAGTCTACCGCTAAAGCCTTGGGCAGTACCTATCTAAAGCTTAAAACCAATTTCCATTTAGCTTCAGTTTCTCTTTGAAAGATTGAAGGAATTTGTGCTACTGAAATTACTTTGAAAACCACTGCATGTCCAAGTTTCTTTTTCCAATTATTTCTGACCTATAAGAAAATGAAAATGTTCTCATTGTAATTAGAATTTAATTACTCTTAATCTCTTCATAGGAATATGTGTTTCTGGGACTGGAAAGATAACTCCACGGTTAAGAGCACTTGCTGCTCTTATAGGGGAGCCAGGTTTGGTTCCAAGCACCCAAATGAAAGCTCATACCTGTTTTTAACTCCAGTTCCAGGGGCTCCAAGGACCTCTTATGACTTTTGCAGGCACACACATGGTACACATATGTACTAGGTGTCAAACGCTTACACACATAAAAATAAAGCTTTTGAAAAAAGAAATAAGACGTGTTCTTATTCTGTGAGAGTATCATTAAGATCAAACCTAGGGCTCAATTATATCATGGCTTATCCATGCTGGGTTTTATCTCCAACACCAGAAATAGAGAGGAGAAACATATCTAATTGGAGTAGCATGGCCAGATTCATAAAAAAATAAAATAAAATAAAATACAGAATGCTGATTAAAATCTCACATAAATGATGAATAATATTTTTTGAGCATGTATATTCTGAACTTTGCACATGATATACTCACATAACAGCATTATTCATTATTTATCTTAACTTTAATTGTACATTTTGTGTCTTAGCATCTTAAATCCAGTATTTTAGCCCTTTGCATCTATAACATCAAGACAAGGGTCATATTAATGATCATTTATCAGAAGTTTTTAGTAGGTAGCCTGTTTGCTTATAGACAATAAGTTTAGTGTCTTTCTTGGGGGTGGAGCATGGCAGGCTGTAGAGCACGGCTGGGCGGCGGGGAGGGAGGAGTATGGTGGGGATGGAGCAAGGGAGGGGTAGAGCATGGGAGGAGCTGAATGTGGAGGGGCGGAGCATGGCAGGGGGCGGAGCATGGCAAGGGGAGATTGGTTATACGGATCTCTTTAAAATGAGCCCCTGCAATCATTTTTTTTAAACTAGACTCTTGGATAATGACACTTTTTTTTTAATTTACATTCCAAATCATTTCCCCTTTCCCGTTTCCTCCCTCCCCGAAAGTCCCATAAGCCCCCTTCCCTCCCTCTTTTCTCCATTCAACCCCCTCTCGCTTCTCTGTCCTGGCGTTCCCCTACATCCAGTCTTTCCAGGACCAGGGGTCTCTCCTTCCATCTTCTTAGAAATCTATTGATATGCGAATTGTGTCTAGGGTATTCCGAGATTCTGGGTTAATATCCCCTTATCAGTGACTGCATACCATGTGTGTTCTTTTGTGATTGGGTTACCTCACTAAGGATGATATTTTCAAGTTCTGACCATTTGCCTAGGAATTTCGTGAATTCATTGTTTTTAATTGCAGAGTAGTATTCCATTGTGTAGATATACCACATCTTCTGAATCCATTCCTCCGTTGAGGGACATCTGGGTTCTTTCCAGCTTCTGGCTATTATAAATAAGGCTGCTATGAACATAGTAGAGCATGTGTCCTTATTGCATGCAGGTAAAGTCTCTGGGTATATGCCCAGGAGTGGTATAGCAGGATCCTCTGGGAGTGTCATGCCCAGTTTTCTGAGGAACCGCCAGACTGCTTTCCAGAGTGGTTGTACCAGCTTGCAATTCCACCAGCAGTGGAGGAGTGTTCCTCTTTCTCCACATCCTCGCCAACAACTGCTGTCTCCTGTGTTTTTGATCTTAGCCATCCTGACTGGTGTGAGATGGAATCTCAGGGTTGTTTTGATTTGCATTTCCTTAATGACTAAGGATGATGAACATCTCTTTAGGTGCTTCTCAGCCACTAGATATTCTTCAGGTGAGAACTCTTTGTTTAGCTCTTTACCCCATTTTTTAATAGGGTTACTTGCCTCTCTGGAGTTTAACTTCTTGAGTTCTTTGTATATATTGGATATTAGCCCTCTGTCGGATGTAAGGTTGGTAAAGATCATTTCCCAGTTAGTTGGTTGCCGCTTTGTCTTTTTGACAGTGTCTTTTGCCTTGCAAAAACTTTGTAATTTAATGAGGTCCCATTTGTCTATTCTTGATCTTAGAGCATAAGCTATTGGAGTTCTGTTCAGGAAATTCTCCCCTGTGCCCATATGTTCAAGGTTCTTCCCTAGTTTCCCTTCTATTAGTTTCAGTGTGTCTGGTTTTATGTGGAGGTCCTTGATCCACTTATCCATCTCAATAGAATACAAGAGATGGGTAATGACACTTTGACTTGACTTGAACGGCATTGCCGTTGCACTGACGGTATTGTTATCAGAACCATTCAAAGACACGCCAGCTTTCGAAAGTAACAAATTGTTTTGAAAAAAATAAAACAAAGTGTACTGGCTGGTTTTGTGTGTCAACTTGACACAGGCTGGAGTTATCACAGAGAAAGGAGCTTCAGTTGGGGAAGTGCCTCTATGAGATCCAGCTATGGGGCATTTTCTCAATTAGTGATCAAGGAGGGGAGGGCCCCTTGTGGGTAGCACCATCCCTGGGCTGATAGTCTTGGATTCTATAAGAGAGCAGGCTGAGCAAGCCAGGGGAAGCAAGCCAGTAAGAAACATTCCTCCATGGCCTCCACATCAGTTCCTGCTTCCTGACCTGTTTGAGTTCCAGTCCTGACTTCTTTTAGTGATGAACAGCAGTGTGGAAGTGTAAGCTCAATAAACCCTTTCTTCCCCAACTTGCTTCTTGGTCATGATGTTTGTACAGGAGTAGAAACCCTAAGACACAAAGTAAAAATAGCTTTCCACACTAATCTGGTTGATAAGTCTTAACACTGAAATCAGTCCTAGTACAGGGACACAGACAAATTGGAAGAACCTATGGTGAATCCTTAAATATTTATATCTAAAATAAAAGAAATGAACCTCCCTTTTTCCCAATTAGGATAAAAGACAAAGAAACATAAAAGAGGAAGCCATGAGAATTGCTTCCCAAATATTTACTCAAGACCTAACGGTGTCACATTATCCACTGACTTGTCTCCCCTAAATCAAGCCCCCCCACTTTGTAATCTAAGCCTTCCAAGCAGCAGGGCTCATCATCCTTCTATTCCTCTCTCTCTCCCAGGAACCATCTTAGACTGATGGGCCTTTCTCTCTCTCTCTCCCTCTTTCTCCCTCTTTCTCTTTCGCTCTCTCTCTCCCTCTCTCTCTCTGTCTCTCTCTCTCTCTCTCTGTCTCCCTTCTAATTTCATGCCCATACTTGTGTTTAATAAACATTTATTAAAATATTGGGAAAAGTGAATGGTTACTCAAGAAGTATGGTAGTTTTGACTAATTTCACATAGTAAGAAATTTTTCGTTGGAATTCCAAGTTGGAGAAAAGGTCCATGGAGAATTGCCCTTGGCAATCAGAATCACTGAGGTCTGTCTGAATCACAGCCATGGTCCTCACCCTTCAGTGACCTTGGTCTGGTTACTAAGTTCTCTGGGCTTCATTTAACATTTAGTTGTCCCGTATTATTGCTGTCATGTTTGAAGTCAGCAACCCAATCTAAAATGTTTTACATGCTGCAACATATATTACAAGGAACTTAGGAAAACTCAGTGTTGATATAGTAAAACAGCAAAACATAAATCATCTGAACTGGGTTGCTGTGGTCTGAGGAGCAGATTCTTTATTTAATAGCAATGCAGACTCAGAGAAGTCACTTAACATCTCTGTAGTCTCAATTTCTCATGTAAATTGTTTGACAATAACAGTACCTATCTCATTAGAGTTGTGGGGAGGATAAGGTTGATTAAAGCATGCAAGAATCTTCATATAACTCACCGGGTAAAACTCTACAGTGTCTGGCATGAGACGTATCTTAGAAATATTACCTAGTACTTTTCTCTTGGTTGTCAATATTATTCCAGGAGATAACATTTCAGATAAAGTTTAGCGGGAATGGTAATAGCTAGAAAAAGTATTAAGAGAAGAATTCTTAAAGAGACAGCAAGAATAAAAACAGAGAAAACGAGAAGAAAATATGTCCAGAGATCAAAAATACACCTTAAAATACACAATAAGGAAGTAGATAAAAGAGCTAAAACTGGCAGACAAAGGCTTGGCTACAGAAGGGCTTGATGCAAGTTCCAGATGCCAGTTAAACTTCATTATCCAATAGGGAGGCTATCAAAGTCTTAGAGCATAACAAGAGTACTGTAATCATGGTGCATTGACTTAGCCAAACTACACCGGGTTAGAGTAGGCCATAGTGAGAGAGAAAAGTCAGCGTCCTGAGAGTTTGTTCATGAGCCATCCAAATTAAACAGAAAAGGAGGCTGAGTTCCTGGAGTTGCAGAACCAGTAGGAACTAGTTATGGCAGGAGGAACCTAGGGAGGAAGCTGGGGGATAAACAGCTTGAGGAATAGCAGAAACATATTAGTTGTGAGTGATGGACCATGGAGAGTTGAGAGCCCAGTTTATTTTTAGCATTGGAGAAGCTGTGTTTGAGTCTAGACAGAGCAAGGTCTAGAAGCTTGCTGTGACTAGAGAAGTTATTGTGAGAATAGAGACTGGACTGCCAAAGTTGGTCAAAAGAAAGAGGACCCAAGATGGAGGTGGCACCTATGGACTCAGAAGCTATCTCATGAAAAAAGAACACCCAATTAAAAAGAAAATGGGAGAGGAGGCAGAAAGGTGGATATGCTAAATGTCACCACTACGACCCTGAGCTGATGCTTAGGGATGACCTTGGAGCCATTCCTCTCTACCCTCAGAGTACCCAGTGCAAACCTTATTTGAGGTCTTATAAAATTAGTGAAATTATCCATCTATCATTCTTATGTCCATATCTATTCTTATGGCAAAAAGGAGACTATACATGCTCAATAAACATTAAAAGAAGGAATGAATTAACAATGCTAAAGGGACCTCTGTCCTATTGTGGTTTTATGTGTGTGTCATTGTGTTTTATAAGACCTTTTCCTACACCACAAATTAGGCACTCATTCACAAACTCGAGTTTGGTCCTACAATGAGTAACAGGTCCAGCTACTCCACTGGCTTCTTTTGCCACCATTGAAAGAACTTAATGGATTCCATAGTGGTTTCTAAAATGTGTTCTCACAAGTTCTTGTGGTTCCATAATTTTCCTGACCCCATCTCACCTCATACTACTTTCCAGAGACCATTCAGAGTAAAAGTTGGAAGGAAGTAGAAAATACCACTTTAAACTGGTTATAAAAGAAACTGGTCTTGGGAGATCTTTGAAGCATTGTGGTTTTTAAGAAGGCTGCTGAGATTTTCTTGCCTTCGAAATATATTTGCACAGTATTCAGATTATAGGAGACTTTATAAAGTCATTCACGTAAATTCTTTTTTGTTTTTTTAGATTCATTTTATATGTGTGAGTATACTGTCACTGTATTCAGACACACCAGAAGAGGGCATCAAATCGCATTACAGATGGTTGCGAGCTTCTATGTGGTTGCTGGAAATTTAACTCAAGACCTTTGGAAGAGCAGTCAGTGCTCTTAACCACTGAGCCATCTCTCCTACCCATTAACAAGAATTCTTAAACTTACCCCAGTGTTTTAGAAGCATCGGAAGATCTGAAGCCCATCAATCATCCTTACTTTTTGTATGTATCTACATGTGCACTAAGGTGCTGGGCACATTTTCCATTCTCCTAGTATGGTTTCTTTGCTACATTTTTTTTCCCTATTCTCCAACCTGGCAGTTACTCTCCACGAAACCTACAGATAATTTAACCAAGGTTGTTCCTGTGACATTTAAAGCCTCGTTCTGCTTCACACCAAGAGTCTGTTTGAATTGGCATGGATGGTCTGGCAAGCATAGATATGAGCATGCTGGCTACAGAAAGCCAATCTGCACTCATTCCTCACCAGCCTCACATTGAGTGACGTCATGTGGGTAACTGAAAATCAGCAATGCTAGGAGAGTGTGCCCTATGGAAATACCCAAAGTGCTGAAAAGTAGGTCTTTTATCTGCCCAGAGATCCAGTTCACCAGCAAACTACTCATTTTGAGACCTACTGCCAAGAAAGGAACATAGCAGATGAACTAATTTTTCTAGAGTCTCACATGGCCAAAATTTACATGTTAGCAAGTTCTCACTGCCTGATGGCATTGGAAAGCCGCTGTCTCTGTTCTAGAAATCTTCATGTAAATTACTCTAATTGACTCTCATTCCTAATTTTGAAAGTTTAGCAGTTTTTGTTTATAAGATTAATTCTAGAAGCTGAAGAAGTAAAATCAATTTAAAATATTATTTAGTGCAACTCTTTCAGAGGATTTTTTTTTAACAAAACAGTAACTAAGATTGAAGAAACCCAGGCTCTCTTGTATCCACCAGATCATATATAGCAGCATGGGGATTACAATATACCTTCCATGTCATCTTACAACCTGAATTTCTAAATAGGATGACCAGGTGAGTTGTTTCAAAGGAAAAATTGCCATTATGACATCTCAACTCTGACCTTGAAGGGAGGAAGTTCTGTGCCACTAAAAAATTATTTTCAAATGAAAATTTCAAAGCAGAACCCGAGTAAAATAATTAAATAGCATAGGTATCTCCCTCCCTCATCATGTGAACACAGTAAACATTTGTACAAAAATCATCTCTTAGGGAAAGAAAGTTCCCTTCTTACAGGATGCTGCATAGTGACCACCTTTTAGATTTGCTACTAGAGTTATGGACTCCTAACACTGCATTATCACACGATGCTTTAAATATGGTAAAGAGAAGTTATAAACACTGTACCCATGCAAGAAGCAACAGATTTCTTTTCACCGTTCCACAGTATCCCAGCATTCCCACGATGATAAGGAAACAGCAGACAGCAATCATGACGGGGTGAACCACGGGGAAGTAAGTTAAGATGACTGCCTCTTCTACCCTAAGAGAGAAAGATCATATCAGAAGATAAATCTAATGCTATCAAAATGATGGTAACACTCTCAATACCGTAGTAGAACAAATGCTACTGTAAACTCCCACTCTCCAAATCAGCATCCTTCAAAAGCTGGTGGCTTTCATGGCTATCTTCAGAATCACCGTGCTTTGTGTCTGTTTGCCTGCTTTACGTTTGTCTCAGTTCCGTGGCATTTTTTAGTAAGTGGCAGCATTTCTACCCCAACACGTTTTACATCTAGGCTCCATAGCCCCAGCCTAAGTGAATTCCACGAGGTACAAACTGAGAGGAATTGCCTTCCTTTCTGAGTTTGGAGTCTATACAGCACTTTTCTTCTCCCCGCAAACTAATTATTTTCTAATGTGAAGAAAACAGGAACACATCAGGGATTTGAGGCATAATCACAGGGAAGGTAAAGAGAGGACCTTTTGCTAGGAAGTACGTAGTCATTAACCAGAGCCTGGCATAGTGGTGATAATGAAACTTAGCTTTTACTCAGTGCTTATAAGCTCTGTTGCATTAAGGACTTTACAAAAACATTTCTTCTCACTTGATCCTGGCTATGATTCAGAGTATATATTGCATCAGAGAGACGGACAAGCCAGACAACTGGTGTGTTACTAAGCCCATAAATGTCCATGTCCATGTACTGTTACCTACTGTCCTGCAGAACTGGTGGAATTCCTTAAGGAGAATGTGGGGGGAAATGTAAATATAGAGAGTAAGTTTCTACAGTGCAGGAAAAAGTGTTTTACAGGATGGTGGAGGAGAACCACCCGATTCTGAGAACAGCTCAGAGCAAAGATCTTTAAACATGTGGATCTAGAGAGAGCAACTGAAAGAATTCAATAGGCAATATTAAAACCTACCTTGTTTCTGCAGTTAAAGTCAAAACATTATTCAGGTAGTCCCTCATCCAAGCAGAAACTGCCAAGACACTGATGGACATTAACTAAAGAGAAGAAATAAACAAACAAACTTGTTACCAGAGATGTATGCAGCATTCGCTTCAAGACAAAAAACCTTAAATGGAGGATTTGTTATATAATTTGATGTTTTTCTTAATAACATGTTGGATTTCTATTGAATTTCACTGGTACCATAAATATCTGACTATTCCATTTAGTAATTATACATACCCACTAAATAGAGTATCTGCAAACAGGATAAAAACAAGTGACCTCTTAAGTTGGTGACTTCAAGTTTAGTCCAGAAATTCCCAAGAACAACTCAATTTGCAAATGTATACGATGAACCTAAAACTATCATCTGTAAAAGCAACAAGGCAATTTAATGTGGCTACTGAACAATTACATATCATCAAATGGATCACAGGAGCTACCAAAAAAAGCTTCTACTGACAAAAAGTCAAACAAAGAGAACATTAGAATAATAGCAATAGCAATGACTCTAATGGTTTGAAACATCAATATGTTACAAAATCAGTGATGGTCATTATAGAAGATGGCCTCTCAGATCATTATTCAGAATGAATAATGACATGAATAAACTGACATGAATCTCCTATTTATTTTTATTCTATTTTTCCTATACTGCATAAAGACAGAACCAAAGACTAAGTGAGATTTTTAATAGCAGAATTCCTAGTCAGGCATGCAGCCATTATGTAATACAGGCACACCATTTAATATCTCCTGAAATATGGAAGCTATACAGGAAATTCCTCAGTGCCAGACAAAATTAGCAGATTAAAGATTCTCAGTCTTGCCTGTACACTGGAGTCACCTAGGACTCAAACAAATCCTGAGCCCACAATTGAGCTTGGAGCAGTAACAAAGTATCCTAGGTGTCAGTCCTGCAGATGCTCACAATCCATTGGCAGGGCTGAGGACCACTGCAGCAGCAGAGGCTGGGAGAGCTGTGTAAAGTGGAAAGATCAGACTGCAGATACCAGACTCAACCACCCATCCAGTTCAATAATGGAGGCAGTCAGACACTGTAGGTCTCATGGATGGAGCAATCAGTTGTACCCAGAAATAGATATAAAGTGTTTTTGCCAAAAAGTCAAACTTGATCCCAATTAAACATCCAACTGTATTAGTTTATGGGAATGAAATACAAGGTACAGCTTTAACTACCACTTCTGGGATACACTAAATAAAATCAAGAGTGTGAGATTATTTCACAAGACAAATTTGTTTCTTCGATTAAAAAAAATAGTGGATACTGAAATAAAAATTTAAAAAAAAAGAAAGATTAAAAGGAATTCAAGAGATTGTCCAATGTAATATAATGGCCTGCTTTAAACCCTGATTCAAACAAATCAATTGATATACATATATATATACATATATATATACATATATATGTATATATATATGTATATCACACACACATATATATATATGATATATATGATATATATACACACACACACACACACACACACATATATATATATATCTTTGCTGACAACCGAAGAAATTTTAACATCGATTAGATGTTTTAAAAGACTAAGAACTCGACTATTATTTTAGGCCTGAATGCAAATACAATTTATTTTTAAAGGTCCCTTATCTTCTAGAGACCTATGGTGAATTGTGGACAAACCTGAAGGACAGCTGTGACACAGCGATAAATAACCATGCCCTGAGCTGAGAGTGGAGCTGAGTGTGCTGACAACTAGTGACACTGGGCAATGAGGAGACGGGGGTTAACCACAGCCCTTTCAAGGTGAAATATGTTTTCAAATTCTCATAACTCAAAAGTGTAATGGAAAATAAAACACTTAAAACATGTTGATAATGATTATGCCTGGAAACCTTTTCTAAAAAAAAAATAATAATTAAAATTTCCTCTCACCCCTCCAACTTTTCCTTGTGTCTCTTAGCCCATTTTCAACCCTGAGTCTTCACTGTGTATAACTGGTTCATAGTGGTTGTCACCAGACGCAGTTCTTCACCTTATAGCAAAAAGAAATCTGGCTCCTGAATTCTGAAGACTTCCCTATCTTACCTGAAATCTTTTCAAACACGTGTCTTTGTTTTCTTAAACATAGTGTAACTCTTAAGGGATTCCACGCAACCTGACTTTTAACATTTCTGGCAGTTTGATGAGCATCAGTAACTTTGGCTTTAACGCTGACAGGGTGGTTATCTAAGCTGGACACGAGTCTGAGCGGATGCAGACACTGACTGCAAACCAGGCTTCCTAGATAAAGCCTTCGAGGAGAGCTCACATGCTCCCATCCGTGAAGAAGCTCTCTCTGCTGGGAGGCTGGGAAGTGGATTCAGTGTCCCTTCACTTTTTTACAAAGGTACCCCACAGGTTTCATCTCCTATCTCCATGGCTGTCTGTTGGTATTTACCTTCTAAAGGTCACAGAGATTGAATAGATCAATTATTTTACATTATTTAAATAAAGAACCTTTTATTGTTCTACTTAGCAATAAATGATCTTGCTATCTCCACCCTTGAGTTTCCTTCTTTTTTCTTTTGAATCATTTTGAGCCCTTCCTACCATGCATTTTGATCGTATCCACCCCTTCCTCTCACCCCTCCAACTTATCCTTATTCTTAGTCCATTTTCTGAGTCTTTACTGTGTATAACTGATTCACAGTGGTTGTCACTAGGCACAGTTCTTCCCCTTATAGCAAAAAAAGAAAGAGGGGAAAAAAAGTCGTTTCTTTTGAACTGTATGTTTCAAGACATTTATTAAATGGCAGAATGAATAGCTTTGGCTTTGAAGTCGTTATTCTTTTCTAAGCGTATACACTGATTGTGGCCAGGCACCGCACTATGCACCAGAGACACTAACAGAAGGAGCTAACACTATCTCCACGATGCAGTTCTCTAAGGGAAGAGGACGTACATTGTCATCATCAGAAGTGTGATTGTGCAACTGCAGACCGTACTAAGTACAGTAAAGAAATAGTCCAAGAAGCTTTTAACCTCTCCTTCCAGGCTATCTGACCTCGTCCACAGGGGCAAAGGGATTTCTCTACAGCAGCTGAGATCTGAAGAGCAAAGTCAAGTTAATTAGGAAGGGAAAGGATAAAAAGGGCTTTCCAAATAGAAGGAAAAGCAAAGGTTCCAGAGTAGAAGGCAGCATGACATGTTCAGGAAAGGAGAATTGCTTCTGGGAATGCCCAGGCAGGCAAGGAAGCTTGTCTTCGAAGCTACCTGAAGGTGTATGTCCTTGACCACATGCAAACAATGGAAAGCCACTGAACTCTAAACTCCAACTAGGAACCCCAGCTCTGCATCTTTTCAGCCTATAACTTCTGGTGTGACATATGGTTTTTACTTAATCTTGGTTGTTTTTTTTTTCATCTTTAAACCATCATAAAAAATTCTACTTTATATAAGATTCCGATGATGAAGTAGACCCAAATATATTACCTGTTATTACCACGCGTCACTTTTAACCCAAGGGTTTCTCTTAATACCTCTCACTGTAAACTGTTCCTAAATCAGTTCAGAAATGGGATTATCTGATATGGGAAGGACTACAGAGTGAACCCTGCACAGAGCTACTGGCCGGCCATTCTCAATCTTAGCATGTCTAAAACGGATTCCAGCTCCGCTTTTCTCCAAGCCTTTTGTCCTCCTCACAGTGTTTACAAGCCTAGTGAATGGAGTACTGAACCCTTCAATCACTTGGACTGGCAGCTTGGCAGACAGCCTGAACCTCTCCCTCTTTTTTGCTGGACATGTAATTAGTTTTGAATCCTTTGCGTGGTTCCTGAGAGAGGCATCTGGCAAATCCCTCCCCACTTCCTGATGCTTCAGGCTAGTTCAAGCCCCCATTCTCTCTTGTCAGGATGTAGCAATCATCTTCATAAGACATCTCTCCAGCTCATAGACTTCACCTCCACAGCGCAGAATCGAGCATGCTTCAGCACGTAGCTGTCCTCATGCTTTTTCCCAACCTCTATTTCCTCTTCTCTCATCTCCCTCCTAGAGAATAAAGTGTAATAGCCCGAGAAGGTCACACAAGGCCCTCTTACTCATTCTTTAATCAGCCCTCCAATCCTGTTTGCTGCCAGCTCCTTCCCGTAGTTGAACAATGACGGAAGTCCTTGCAAAGGGCACCTCTCAGAACTCCCAAGCTCCTATGTCTGCTTCTGCCGTTGTTGCCTCTGCTGAAATACCACCCTTCCCAGGCCTTCCAGTCCCCAGGAGCAAAATAACCTCCACTTCTCCTTGGACACCAGCCCAAACATCAGTTAGAGTGGAAAGATTGTCTTCAGGCTCCCTCCTTACCCACAACACTTGTGAATGCTCTCTGCACAGCCCTTGGGGAGCCTCCACCTCATTTCCTGTTTGAATCTACCCATTAATTAAAAGAATACTCACTCAGTAGTAGGGCCCAATACCAGTTAGGTGAGTGAGTGAAAAAGGAAGTCAACTGAATGGAAATGTTTTCTACTCTCCATGCAAGAAGAGATCTTTAGCGAAATCAGATGATTTAACAGGAACTAAATTTCACCTTGCCAGAAATGTTCTGTAGGGGCATGCTGGTCAAACTGCAATGTAATGATATACAATGCAGATTAGAAACTAATATAGGGATGCTTTAAACCATAAACTTTGCATTCTACACCATCTCACTGTGTTCTCCTAAGAGGTGTCTACTGAACGTGGCAGCTGTACCTGGAGCACAAATCGAAATAAATATCAACAGAAAGCTTTCTACGGCAGTAAGCAAGTACCTTCAAAATAGAATGGCTTAAATGCTTGCAAACAATCTCATCCTCAAAGAGTGACTTTACACTGAGGCTGAGATGCTGGAAATGAGTGGCACAAACAGAACCAGGTTACATTGAGAAATCAAAATGAGACTGAGTCAGTCCACCAAGCCTTCCTGATATTACATAACCTAGGAGCATAACTTACAGGACAAACTCAGGCTCCGAACTAAATCATTGTATTTTCTGTGGATTATCCAAATTAGTTATTAGTTTGTTTTAAACTTGTAGTTTCCATTTTTGACCAAGCTGTGTACGTATATATATATTTATGGGGCATATCATATTCTAATTTATGCATTTGCTACATATGGATCAAATTGGGGACATAATTATTCACCTGATATTCATCACCTCCAGTACTATCACAGTCTATCTAACCATCAAGAAAATATCACATGTATTAGTTTGTAGATATGCATTTGACATCTGCTACAATTTGTCTTGTGAAGTGCTTAGAAAAATGCTACCTCTTAACGAATAATTAAAAATATGAAATTTGCTCTATTGAGAGCATGGTCTAGTTTCTCCTGAATCTAATTATGGGGATTGGAGAGTATTACACCAAGTTGTCTTGTAAAGCAGAACCGTGCATGTGTCCACATTTTCTAAGTTGTGTTATGAAGCATACACCTATGGTTCGCACAAACTAGGTCACTGCCAAAAGCAAAGCTTTTAAATCCTTCCACCGTTTGCATAAATCAGCCTCAGAACATGCCAGTGGAGAAGATTCTCTTCAAGAACAACAGATGTCTAAAACTACCTTCCTGAACTTTCCTTTGTGTGCCAAATCCGTTAGCGAGGACAGAATGTCAGCGAGGTCTAGATCTTACTTATACTTCTGTCTTTACAAAGAGAACTCCAACAAAGAAGACAGGTTTTCAGAAGCGTGTCTACTCATCTTGAAAACACTGAGACTGAAGTAAGAGCTTTACCTCTTTAAGAACTGACTTTTTACATACGTAAAAGTAGAATAAATTCTTGTTGGTGTAGAAGCCAAAGCTACATGTTCCCCTGATACTTCTGCCACCACCCTGAGTGTCTTGCCAGCTTCCCTTGCAGGATTAGATTGTAGAGACAGAGAATAAACACACAGCACTATTTGCCCATGTCTTGAAAGAACAGACAATGGTAACAATGGCCAGAACAGGTTGAGAAATTACCTATAGGCCATAATGTAAGCACTGATTCCATTAATTAGAAGTGGCTTTATTGGCAGCACCTGGAATAACAGTTCAGAATGAGAGTTTTCATATATCATAGTCTTTCTTTCCCTACATACTATGACTCTCTTTCTCTGCACTGGAGAGACTCACTTTTAAGTCTCTCATGATTAGTGGAGATGACTTCATTCTCAGAATCACACTGGTTTCCAAGAGAATGAGTACAGTCTTGAAAGCAAGGTGGAATGTCGAGTTCAGAGTACTGCTGTCTGAGTCAGCCACAGTTAACTCTACTGTCCCTCTGGCCTAGCTTGGGGATATTCGTTGAATGAAGTTGGGAGGATGAACAAGTAGGAATGGATAAAATTCCTATCTCCAGTAGGAATGGATAAAATTCAGAATCTGCCATCTAGTCCACAAGGCCCTCTATGAGGTACACAGCGACTTAAGCCTGTGACAGCTAAAACATGATGCATTTTAAAACGACTAGTTTTGCCTTCATTAACTTTTTCATAATGGAAACTCATTTTTAAGAGAGCTGAAGAAAAAGTCAGAGAGCTTTTCACCACAACTTAGAAAGAGTTAAAAAAAAAAAACTCAAATACTATTCACAATATAAAGTGGAAAATAGTGATTTAAGAGGTATTTTAATATGACAAAATAATTTTTTAAGGTGTGTATGGTAGAAGACCATCTCACTATAGATGCTGATGGCCAGAGAACAGAAGGAAAATTCCTGCCAGGCCTCCTGTTGCTTTGTCTATCCCCAACCCATTGCTAAATTATGAACGAGATGTTCTGCTCACCTGTGGGCTTTCTAGGTCTCTTTTCACGTTTAATTAGGAAAACCCACTCTTAGTATCCTTTACAACAGTAAGCAAGTACCAATGACACTCATTGCTAGGTGAGTGTAGCTATGTGCTTAAACGCTACAGAAAGGGTAACATGCTTTTAGGGAATTATAAATACACATTTTGTGAAACATGAAGTATTTGTCATTTTTTACCAACTGTCAAAATAGTCATACCTACTCCTCTTTAGAATAACAGACACATGTCACCTAAGAATAAAACTTCTAAAAGAGAAGAAATCTTTCAGGTCTTCAAGTAACATACACATCATTTGAAAGAGGAAGAATGTGATGCTTCCATTAAGGAGAATCAGTATCCTTTTGCCATCTTAGGCCTCAAGGAGCATTATCTCCAGAAAAAGACTTCTCAGCAGTCAAGACCCAGCATCACCCGGTATGTGCTGCTCCTCACACAACCACACAACACTCACGAAACACCAGAAGCCAGAATCGCTGGCTTGTCCCCTTGCAACTGCAGCAGGGTCAAGCATCTTCACACTGTGGGAGACATTCAACAGATGCCACATCAGAGTCACAGCTCTGCAGGAATGAAGAGAATGTGGAGCGCTGGGGTCTGAAGACTTGTTGGTTGTTTCCTCTTAAACACACTGACAACACCTCATACTTACAAAACTTAAAAGACTCAAGATCTACCCTTTTCCTTAAAGATTTTTCAATTTTGAAGATAGCAAAGCAAAAGCTATGTGGGCTGTCTATGTTTTCCCAATTAGAATGTGTTGTTCTCTTCTGCACACGCACACTCGAATTCACACACAGGGAAGCTGAACCTGACGTTTAACAACATGCTTAGGCAGCTCTCCGTGCACACTGTGGACTGAGGGGCCGGCTCTGCGGGGCTGGGAATGAGCAGGTGGACAGGGAATTCTTCCCTACTGAGGATGCTTACTTGACATCACTGCAAATACATTCAGCAGGGTTCCTGACAGTATCACATCTCTACATGTGGATAAATAAGCAAAAATGGACTTGGCCTTCCTGTTCTGATGCTCACCGGAAGAACTCATCTGAGCACTGCTTTCTTTATCTCAAAAGAAAGGAAGGAAGGAGAAAGAAAACTCTTTTACCTGTCTATTGGGAGAGCTGGAGAGGAATGAATGCCTAGGAGCAGGCCCAGCAGGGGCCAAAAGCTGCCCTAAGTTGAAAGGATTTTAAATGCTTTCTCTCTGAAGATATTTGCCCAGGTTTCCCAAAGTTAGAATAATCATTTCATAAGATTTTATCAACTACTTCAGTAACTTTTATTGTTGTTGTTTGTTCTTGTGTATCTGCTGTGTGCTTTTCTTTTTGAAACAAAGTCTCATTTTGTATCCAAGAGCTGACCTAGACCTCATTACCAAACCGGACTGGCCATGAATTCACAGCAATCCTCCTGCATCAGCCTCCCTATAACAAGGATTGCAAACGTGGGCCATCATGCCTGGCCCCATGGATATTTTTAACTGAATGAAAATTTAAAAATTCTTAGGACTGACACTACATGTCAGTCCAAAAGAGCTTGTCTAATATCTTTGTTCAGTGCCTTGAATCCACATACAGGTGGGGGAAGGGTGTTGACTCTACAAAGTCATCTTGTGATGTCCACCCACAGGCCATAGCACTGGCAGACCTACATATACATCTCTCTCTCACACACACACACACACACACATCTCACACATGCACACACACACACATTTTCAAAAATATTAAAGTCTATATGGAAAAGGAAACCAAGACAAAAAATGTTGGAGGTATAAAAAGACATATACTCATCTACAAAAAAATAATTATGAAACTGTGTTTGACTATTGCTCAACAACAGATAAAATCAACAAGCAAGAGGGCAAACCTCAATAAGAATGAAATGGGTAAATAATATAAAGCACAAAAGAATATGCATCAAAAATATGTGTAAGCATATAAGCAGGTGGTCATTCTCATTGGTACTAAGAGATGCAAAAGAATAAAGAAATAATAACATAAGACTTTAAATCTTCAGATTGGCCAAAATTGAAAAGCACAGTATTCCTGCATGGTGGAAAGAAGATACTTTCAAACAAATGATAGTGTCTATTGATGTCTCTGTCTTTAAGCTATAGAATGCTGAAACAAAGTTACTGGATCAACAACACTTCTAATCAGGGCAATCATAACTACCCCTCCTACTGCCAGGAATAGTAACAATCCACTTCCTGTTTGTCTCCTTGAGGAGATTATCAAGACTGTGGTAACTGCACTGGCCACAGGGCTTCTAAATTACACTTTGTGCCATTGTTGGGAATGTTCACAACAGTTCTAAAAAATACCTGTTTTAAAGACTAGACAACCAAGGCACTAAATTTACCTGGCAAAAACATACTAACCACATATGAGCTATTTTGTGTTTTACTGTTTTATTGATGTTAGCTACATTTTGCAGTAGTGTTTCTGCTGCCAATACATATATTTTGGTGTAAGTAATATATAAGCAATGCATATGAATGTGACTAGACACATTGGACAGGGTTAAGGACATGTTATCTCTGTCTAATGCCAATTAAAATATAAAGGGAGCATACTGGATTGTTACAGATGAGATAATGGGGGGGGACTAGAGACAGAGGGGTAATGATCTAGATAAACACACAAATCAAAACCACATACCCTCATAGACGGAAAGTTGAAGGAGAGGATAACAGTAAAAGAATAACAATTTGCAGTCCCTGGTAGCATGAAGGGGCTTGCAAATGTTTAAGAAAAAAGGTGATTTTTTTAAAGCAAATTTCATTATTCCAAAGAGCAATGCTTTTGCAGAATGATTTGAATTTCCCGCAGTGTTTGTAAAAGATCTTCTTAATGGGGAGGTTGAGAAGTTCGTAAAGGCTGTGTGTTAAAGATATCATCTAGGTGCAAGAGTGCTGAGTTCTGTCCCTGGGCGCAACACTGCTGGAATAGCTGGTCTTTGCCACACCATTTAACTTGCTCTCGATTTCCTGATTTACAAAGAAAGGAAGTTCATCAAGGTCTTCCATAAAAATCCCTTTAGTGTGAAAGTGTAACAAACCTATCACTAGGAAGAATAATGCAGGCAAGTGAAAATTTAGTAATAGGAGTAATACCTACTACATATTTTAGAAGAAACAGAGCTCAAAGTCTCAATACCTGATAGCTAAGTAGGTAAGTTAATGAACAACTTTCAAATGTGCCCTTTTAGAATTAAAAGGCACAGTAAAATCAATTAGTGATTTTTTTCTATTTGCAAATGCTTTACTTTTCATATTAAGTTTTAAAAGTTGTCCTTTTGAATAGTGCTCAAATGACTTATTAAAGACTTAATTTGTCCTCTTAGAATGCTGTCAATCCAAAAGGAACAATTTACCAAAAAAATCTTCCTCTAGGGACCAACTGTAATAGCTGTCAGGAAATAAGGGGGCTAGCCAATGCCAGACAGACAGAGAAATAAATACACTGCACACTAAAAGTTCCAACAGGAAACGTTGAATATAAATTATTAAAGGAACACAAAAATGGCACAAGGGAACTTGCTTAAGTATGACAACCTTCTGAAGTAACATTCAGAGTTTTAATACTCATATTTCCATAAGCATTATAAATAATACAACACTAACACTTGATGAAAACTTGCATAGAAAACACAAAGAGTCACTAACTCATGCAGCATAATTTTCATGGGCTTTTAAATTGTATGTATTTTGTTTCCTAAATGGATGTGTTATTTTTTCCAAAAACCATATATAAAATTCCTCAAACATTCTCAACTTAGAAATAGTTATACGAAAACCACCTTTTGAACTCTATGGAATTCCCTTTAAAAGCCTATCCAGACTTTTGGTAAGATATCTAGGTGTCATTCCTTCCAAAGATATATTAAGAGTAGTTGCCCCAACAAATTTTTATAGGCTGCGGTGGAGATATAAAGAAAAAAAAATGTAAGGCTTGCACAGTTATCTAAAATTCCTGCAAACTAGCGGTTCCCGAGTAGTCAGTCATATTCTCTTATCTTCCAGTACAAACACGTGCACTTATTTATATCCTTAGATTAGCTTCCTGTTATATAAACTTGTATACAGGAGCGACTTTTTTTTCTAATTACAGATGGAACTTGAGTTAGATCACAGGTATTCTAAGAAGGTCAATTTTTTACTTCTCTGAAAAACCGAGGATGTGATCTCATGTCGTTAATTAACGCTGAGCCTTGCCCTTTGGCGCCTTATCTGGTAGCTGAGAAAACCCGGTCTAGCCATCCTCACCTGCCGGGGTAGTAGGACTGTTAGACTCACCCAAAAGAGCAGGTTGAGGGCGTAGAGCAAACAGCGCAGACACTTCACTGAATCTTCTCTGGCCATTGTGAATCTTGGGAGGGAGAAGCCCCATCCTCTCACCACATTCTGGTCCAGGCAGAGCCACAGCGATCTGCAAGGGGCGAGCACAGCAGATAACTAGTTTCACAAGTAAGCACGTCCGGTCTGCCTGCCCTCAGCTGCCTGCCCCAGGATCCCCAAGCCTAGTTTATTTCTGAAGTCCTCTCATCAAAATTCATTTGTTAGAGTCTTAAAGGGAACAAAACTCCCAAAAGTTCTCACTTAGCATCGGATAACACCTGCTGCCAAAAGAAAAGGTTGATTCCCTGGATGAATGAAGACTTACAGTAAACTAGTTTTCCCCGGGGACCTGTGGCATGGCCCTTGAGACTTTCTTTGCTGCCTCCCGAGGGACAGACAGCTTTGTGTCTCTGGAGATGCCACAGGCTCCATTGCTACTCCTATCCCCCAAGGATACACACACACACACACACACACACACACACACACACACACACACACACACGGAATGTCCTTCTCTGGGCAGCTCCTGGGCCCTACCTCCGTGCTCCTACCCCATCACCGGGTCGCAAAGCTCGGGTGTGAACTCGGGAGCCACTGGGGGCGCAGCGCAGAGCTAGGATCCCCCCGGTGACTAGGGTTTCTTTGGAAGAACGTGAGAAATGCAGTTTGCCATCCGGGAATAATGGATTAGCCTGGGGCGGGGTGGCGGGGAGGGGACATTGGGGAATCAGGGACGGTGCGGCTGTATCCAAGCCGTATCGGTCGTCATTCACTACCACCCCTGTCCTCTGGACGCGCAACCTCGGGGCCCCGCGTGCCGCCGCGACACTGAGGTCCCTGCCGCCCGCAGAGCACAAAGCCTGCGCGGTCAGGCAAAGTCACCGCGGCCGTGCGCCCCCGGCAGGACGCACAGCGCAGGGCAGAAGCCACTCCGGCTGGCGGCAGGGACGGCAGACAGGAGAGATGCGGGACTTGTGGCCACTCACCGTTCGAGCTGCGCTCCTGCCGGTGGACAGTCGGGGACACACGGCAGACACTCATCCGGGCAGAGACGCTCCTCCCGGAGAACCAAAGGGCTACATCAGCTCCAGCAGCAGACGCTTCCTTGTCTTCCTCTCCCCAGCCGTCGCCGTCGCCGTCGCCGACTCCTGGGAAAAAGAAAAAGAAAAAAAAAAATAGAACCGGGCAGCAGTCGCTGGAAAGTCTCTGCTAAGCCACCTCCCAACGCTGCTGTCCCTCCCAAGTCCTCGCCAAGTCCGGACAAGGCAGCAGCGGCAGCCAGGGCCAGCTGCACAAACTCTCAGCGCATGCTCGGCCGCTGGCTGCAGGGTTGGGTCCTAGTGGGTGTTTCTTGTCCCTCTCTCCCAGAGTGACACCCCAGAGAGATTCCTCACCTCTACAAGATAGAATGCCAGAGAGATTAAAAACCTGCAAAACTTGGAGGAGTGCTCTCAGCAAACCCCTTTAAAATGGTGGCGTCGAGGGAATGGAGAGTGGGTTATAAGGAAGCAGGCTTTTATTATATGAAAATATTTGTGTTTGAAAAGGGGGGCCACGGGTGGCCCAACCCAATTCCTGCAATAAGAGACTAGTTTTCAGGACCTTTATGGAGCCGCCTCCTGTGACTTGTCATTAGCGTCCTGCCCTGTGAACCTTATTGATTTGTTGCACTCCCCGATCAAAAGTAGGTAAATAAATATATAAAACAACATTTATTTCCCACTCCGATCTATTAACATTTGCAAAACCATCAATGTATCTCTACAGATTTAGCATTCAGATAGGGAAAAGACCAGATAATTCTTTCACAAGTAATCCAAAGTTTTCAAACTTTCTCCTGATACGGTTGGTTGTCTTGGCAATGTTCGAAGTGGTAATTTAATCTGGAAATGCACACAGGGTAGTGAGTCTCTGGAAAGCCGCCTTGTTTTTTTGTTTGTTTGGTTGGTTGGTTGGTTTGGGGTTTTTGTGTGTGTGTGTGTGTGTGTGTGTGTGTGTGTTTTGTTTTTGTTTTCTTTTCTTTTTTTAAAGCTAGAGATTCAGTGGAGTATCACAATAACCTCAAAGGGTATCTCCAAACCTCTCTTCTATTTCAGAAGTAAGACATTTTCACACTTAAAAATTAAAATTGCTGGCTCATGTTGCTCCTATAAAAGATTGGGCTTTATCCCTCACAATAGTATATGTTGCTGCGATCATTTGTTCCCTCATCAAATAGCAAATAAAACCTCACCAAAAAATGTGAGTTACCTGAGATCCAAGCAACATCTTTGAGAAAAACCAATAACTGGAGTCTTCGGGGCAACTTGCAGCTGTGGTCTGTGTCCATCACCACCTGTCTGCTGCGTGGCCAAAGTGACAAGGAGACATGCTCTAAATTGGTTGGTACTGGAGGTCAAGACCATGAGAGACAATTCGGATGCCCAGGGCTAGGGTATTAACATTCTTCCTAAGACAATCACTAAGACAACAATTTCTAAAAAGCAAACAAGAAGGACAACCATCACACAAATTGCCAAGGAAATCGTCCAGTCATCCATCAGATGACTCCCACTCCAATAACAAAGTGGTTTCTGAAATTGTGGGAGGAGCTAAGAAAGCTGCTTTCATCCTTCATCCCCGTGTTCACAGGCAAGGGCAAGGTCAGCTGCCTGCTTCACAAGGACAGCGACTGAAACAAACCACCAGCCAAAAGCGTTTGGTGCCACACCGTTCCTGAGAGGCAAAAAACAAACAAAAACAAACAAATTCCTCATACAAGAGAGGCTTTGTCATTAAAAGGGAGAAGTAAATGCCAACAATAAAAAAATATCTTCCGTTGTTAGAAGATTGGTAAATGCTTTCTGCATAATCTATAAACTCTTAGGGTTCACCTGCCCAAGTATGATAAAATAATATAGTTAAAAGGTCTTTAGAAGTATGTTTGTCCTCTCCATAGTAAATAAGAAATGAGGGACCTAAAGAAAGCCAAAGTGGTAGCTTAACATAGCCATCTCTTAGTGCAATTGAAGTCAGGCTACCATCTGAAATCCAGAAAAACCCTGATGCTCTGGTGAACTCCAGCACACTGAAGTCAGTCTCCAAAGGTGGGGCCTTAGCAGGCAATTTATTTCAACATCTCCAAACATTTCCCTTTACTGGGTGTGCAGTAAAGTTTAAAATTCTACCAGGCTTTCCTGGAAGCCTCAAATGAGCAGAAGAGCCTCTTTTGGGGTGTAGTGGGATTAAATCCCTCACCTGCCAGTTGAGGGACTGAAAGTATCCCCTCTTTCTAAGCAAGAAAAAAACAACTGTAGTTGAATATTCCTGACAAACGGTCTTCAGGATGAGAGACCTCATCACATTTAAAATATTGCAAAACAGGACAGCTGTCATGACCTCTATTTGACCATACCTATTGACACTTCTCTGCCCTCGTTCTCCCTTTATAACCTCAGCACGGTCTCCTGTTAGGAAGCTCTCGGCTACAGTGATAGGAATCACAGATGACGTTCTGTAGGCTCTATAGCTTTCTCAAGCAACATTCACTACCCAGGCATCATTACCATTTGAGTAAGGAATAACATATTTATATATTCTGCTCATTGCCAGGGAGGCAGGAACCCATTCTAAGGCAACATGTACTTCGTTAAGTATTATACGAGTGTGTGCCCTTACTGTACCTCTCGCCAGCTGAAGATATTAAATATATAAGTCCCTCCTGCTGAGGAAAGGCAAAACAGTTCCTTCCTGTTTATTTAAATGGTGATAATATGGCTGCGATGTGCATTTACAAGCACCCACTTATCAATTCCAGGGTTAAAAGCAAAACTCGACTGAGTGGTAAGACAGATGAAGGCTCCTCTTTCCACAAGCCACCACACCTGTCCAACCTACAGTGTGGAGGGGAAGGGGCAGCAAGGTGCTTGGTTACATGAAAGAGATTTGCTGGCTTCTGAGCATAAAAAGTAGTTCTTCACAATTGTCACATAATGGCTGTTTCCCACAATGACATTTTAACTTCTCAGAACCGTGATGGAGTACTGTAACAAAACTGACTGCTTCCGGACTGCATAGTCAGCGAGTAACAGAGAAGCTAAGGCTTGGTTTCTAAACAAAGTTTATCTTCCTCTCGCCACCGTTAACCTGTACACAGCATCTCAAATCTGGGTGGGAGTCCACTGACAAGCTTCAAGGAGGAAGACAGGCCGATCATTTCTCACATACTCAAGCTGGAGATATGTTCTTACTTTTATCTTCTGAAAGCACATGCCTAATAAGACCAATGAAAAAAAATGTATTTTACTGAATCAAGTAACCTTCACTGTACTGTAAGTTTAAAATATCCAGATAAAATGCAAGGTGATTCATGACTTAATCCTATCACCCAGGAGGCAGAAGCAAGAGGATCTCTGTGAGTTCCAGACCAGCCTGGTCTACATAGTGAGCTCCAGCATAGCCTGGACTACATAGAGAAACCCTGCTCCAAAAATAAAAATAAATCAATTTTTAAAAAAAAAAGGAAGTCAAATTTAAATTTCAAACAAACAGAATGCCCCAGTGTTCCACATAACTAATAATACCACTATATGTAGCTTTCAATATTTTCCTAAAATTATTATTTAACTGAATAGCCTAAAATTTCCTTAACTAAACTCAAACACAATATACGAACTGGAAATTCTATTCAAAATGCCACTCCACTAGGCAAGCAGAGCAGTTTACTTGACAGCAAACTGACAAACACAGCTCTTTACTCTGTAGCAATCATGGTGTCAGATCTTGCCTCTCCTTACTCTTCCCACACACCTGCATCACTTCTCTGTCCTCAGCCACCTCATCTTCTCACACGCTCACAAAGCCATTATGTGAATCCAGACATCACATTCAGTCAGCACTATTTCTGGAGGGAAAAGAAATTGCTTCCTCCCTGTGGATCTCTCTAGGGATTAAAGAACCGCTCCCCTATCCTCCACCCCCCCACACACACACATACACTGCAATACTATGGGAAGTTGTCACACTTGCGTTATTTCCTGTGACCCTGATACATACACAAGGGTGATTTCCTTGCTAGCAATAAGTATGCCTTTACCCTGATACCAGCAGGCATTGGAACCAGCAGCCTAGCTGCACTCATAGCCACTGAATCATTACTAGGAACTTAGACCTAGGAGAATTAAAGCTCTAGAGAAATTCTAACTCTCAATTTACAACTTCCTTGGCACACTTTCTCTTCAGAAAGCAAAAATGTAGAAAGTCTAAAAAAAAGTCTTTCCTTTATCAAGAGTCTGAATTCAGCTATTTGAAAATAAAAGAAATGGAAAGGAAAGGAAAGGACACAGGTCTATTTAACAATCCCACTTTCTTTAAGAGAGTCCTTACAAATCACTCCACTGTACCAGGATATCAGCATTTTGTCCTGTTCATGGTACAACAATTAGAGAAAGG